>JAJJMB010001336.1:3087098-3127755 GCA_023531105.1 Papaver atlanticum
TTCATCTTATATTCTTGACGAAAGTCAAAAGATGATCATGTGAAAATTGCCTGGTAACATCTTACATGATTTGTGTGAGACAGTCATTTGATGTAGACTCGGAATGTTTCGTATTGATTTATCGATCATTTGAAAATTGCTTTGAAGCTAATAGTTTGTGTGAGATAGCTATTGTCGTCTTCCAAGAATTTTTCAATGATTGAAATGGGAGTTTAGAAAAATTAACCATGATTGGATATAGCATAGTATGCGTACTTGTATGCTAACTGTTGCAAGTTATTCCAAATACGGGAACCATGGTATGCATACCCGTATGCGTACTGGTTTGTTTAAGGAAAGTCCGAGAACTTAGTATGCATACCAGTATGCGTACTGGCGTAAGTTCATGTCCGGAAATTCAACTGAGTTTGGAAGGTATGCGTACCCATTCGCATACTGGCGAACCCAAACTAAGTCCGACCACTTAGGTATGCGTACCCGTTTGCATACTTGAGTAGGTTATGTTCTAAAATCGTTTTGTTCATGAACTAATATATTTATATAATAAGGAAAGCAATCTTTTGCAAACCATGGCTATAATGTTCATGAACTAATTCAAGTGAATCAAAATCGATTTTACTTCAATTGTGTCTTGTATAAGATTATAAACAATTGAACAACTCTAGAACTACTTTCATTTGAGTCATTTGAACTAGTTGTGTTAAGATGAACAAGGTTTATATGAAAGTGTTCATATGGCTAACCTCGGTTAACTATTGTTGAGCCAACAAAGGTGCACACGTTTAGGTACGGTTACTTATATCTAAATAAAGTCACTTTTCATGTGTGTGTAACAAGCTAAGTTCGATCTAACGGTTGAAAGATATTAGCTTGAGTCTAATCAGGTTTTCATCTAATGGTGAATATTGAATGCTTTGTTACCAAGGTAACATTGATTGGAAACCCTGATTTGGAGACTATATAAGGGAGAACTCTAACAACTGGGAAACCTAATCCCCACACCTCCTGTGTGATACTAGTTGCGACTAGAGTCGATTCTCCTTTAACCTAGGTTTTTCTAAAACCATTATAGGTTAACGACTTAAAGACTTCATTGGGATTGTGAAGCAAGACCAAACTATTTTCTCTGTAGTTGCGTGTTCTGATCTTGCTGTTTTCTATCATGATTGAATACTATCTTGTCTAAGATTTTCTCGAGATTTAATCTCTGATAGGCAAGATTAAAAGTAGTCACAAACATCTTCGTCTCATCGTTTGTGATTCCAAAATATATTGTTTCGCTACCATAAGATTAAGATTATTATGAGGTGATTGATATTACTAGACTGTTCTTTGGGAATATAAGTACGGTGTATCAATTGGTTCCTGTTCACCTTGATTTATCAAAAGACGGAACAAAACTCATAGTTATTTCTGTGGGAGACAGATTTATCTATTCAATAGACTTTTCTGTATGAGACAAATTGGTTTATCAAGTCTTCAACTTTGGGTCGTAGCAACTCTTAGTTGTGGGTGAGATCAACTAAGGGAATCAAGTGCGTAGAGTCCTGCTGGGATTCAGAGGCATAAGGAACGCGACTGTACCTTAATCAGTGTGAGATTGGTTAGGGCTCAACTACATTCCAGTCCGAAGTTAACTTGGAGTAGGCTAGTGTCTGTAGCGGCTTAATGCACTGTGGTGTTAAAATCTGGACTAGGTCCTGGGGTTTTTCTGCATTTGCGGTTTCCTCGTTAATAAAATCTCTGGTATCTGTGTTATTTCTTTTCCGCATTATATCTGTTTATATAATTTAAATATCACAGGTTGTGCGTAGTTCAATCAATTAGATAATCCAACCTTTGGTTGTTTATATAAATTGATTCACACTTGAACATTGGTCTTTGGTACCGTTCAAGTTGTTTCTTATAATAATCAGGCTCACGGATTCTATCTGTTTGATTTGCTGATTACATTGAGAAACAGAGATACAACTCTTGGATATATTTCCATTGATTGAGTCTGAATTTCTAGTTGATTCTCTTGGAATTATATTGGAGTTTGTCCATACAGACTGCCTAAACGAAATATTGGGTGAGGTTGTTAGACCCCCGCTTTTTCACCAATTACTAGGATCAGTCACACCAATCACAAATATCGATCACACCATCTCATGGTGATTACTTAGGAACGGTTGCACCAATTAATAAAAACTAGTCATACCAAATCGTAAGTCAGGCATTGTGATTAGTTATACCAAGATACATAACAAAGTTACGATCGGTTCTACCATCTCACACATATATTGGTAATCCAAAGATTTGCAATGAATAGCCGTACCAATAAGCCTAACGATTTCCCTTTCGATTCACAAAACAAGTTTATGAATGTACTTCCTTTAAACAAATGTAAAACATTGTTTCCTAGGATGAAATCTTCACCATAACCCATTCACATAATCATAACAGTATGTACAAGATTATGTCGATGTCATATCTACGAAGTTCAAAAAATAAGCGTTATATTTCGTAGTATAATTACCTAATACCATGATTATACAAATATGATCATGTCATATCACTAGAGTATTATACAATATGTATTGTATATACAGCTTCGCAGTTATGTTTTCAATATAGCACGACTTGCAATATACGTTAGTAATGAAACAGTTCAAGTCAATATTACTAACCTAAAGAGTAAGGATGATATTGTCGTTGTAGTTCGCTTCTTCTTCATATTCTTCAGGTCTTCGGAGTAATACTTGTATGTCTCAACATTCCTAGACTTTCTAGTCTAGCCTAAACGAAGTTGAAACTAGTATACAATCAAGCGACTTTAGATGAGTTTTGAAACACTAAAATATGACAACCAAACTTGACATACCAACGCTTGGTGAGTTCAACCGAGCTATGCTCTAACAGGTGTGACCGATCCTAGTAATTGGTGTGACCGATCACAAAGTATTGTGAAATCAATCCTTGTAATTGGTAACCGGTCCTGGTAATTGGTGTAACCGATCCTGATAACTGGTGTGACCGATCATAAGCAAAACCATGGGAATATCGTAACCGATCCTGGTAACTGATGTAACCGGTCCTGGTAACTTGTGTGACCGATCAAAAGTATTTCCATATTGAGGTATAAATGATCCTAGTGATTGGTAGACCCAATTGAACCTATGTATGTGATTTGATATTTGATCAATCATATAGTTATCTTGGAATACAGGTGAACCAATTCTAAACTTGTTTGGAAGTGTGGTATAACCGATTCCAAGAATGTAAATCCTTGTAAATATGAATAAGGATGTACAGTGAAGAGATGTCAACATACTTTGAACACGTACATTAACTCTTATCATTTATTGTTCAAAGATATTCCTTAGTACTTTGTGCCGAGATAAATTAAAAATCTTTTAATTAAGGTTTTTGGTTTTATATGCTTTAATTACCAGCAATTAAATGCATATCTCTACAGAATAAAAATTAGTAATGTGCATTTACTAATTGGAGATTTTCTATTGAGAGATTTTGGAAATTTTGGACAAGCATTTATTGGAATTAGGAAAACCGAACTTTATTATTTATTGTATATCTTGAGAATATTTTCGGTTTTGGAAATTCCTTGGTGTCCAAACATCCTTGGTCTATAAATACCTAATTTTGCATTTCTATCAAACCATCCTAAGAGCCAGGCAAACTTCATTTCTTGTTGTTTCTGGTGGAGCCGTCTAATCGGAGAGGAAAGTATCATAATTAGGTGAAATCTCTTACGACCGCTCGTTTAAAGACTTCTGTGGGATCAAGAAGCTCTACGAGTACCGTTGGTGGGAAAATAGATAATTGCAGTGTTATTAGTTTTTGATTGATTTGATCGACTAACGGTTGTTGAAACTTTGATTGCACCTAGTTTGTTTATTCTTGAGAATCTTCTCTTCTGATATAAGATTCACTCAAACTAGATCAAAGTATCGACGGGATCTTTAGAACTTTTTGTAGATCTAAAGACATCTTGTGATAATCCATTGTTAACAGACTACGTACTATGTGTGATTGATCACAAGAGATTCAAGTGGTGTTGTGCAGGTTATTATTGAAGATTAAAGAAGATTTGAAGACGAAGAAGATTTCTTATTAGTTCTCATATCTTTGTGTGTGCACAAACCTTGATCGGATGGGATCCAACTAGAATCGGATTTATTCGATTGATTAGTTGCGTGAGATTGGCATCACTTTATAGCTTCTTGTTGAGATCCATATTGATTGATTGCGAATCTAAATGTAACTGCTTTTATAGTTATTGGATATATTGATCTAACCAGGCAAAGGAGTTTATTAGATTAAGCGGAAGAGCCTTTGCGTATGACTTGAGATATCTTTATGAGTTGTTACCAAACAGATTTGTTGTTCATTTACAGTTTTTTATATGATCCAAAGGAATTATAACAGTACGTGACCTTCGAAGTCGGAAGCGCAGGGATACTGAGGAAACTAAGTGAACTAGGGGTAGTTGCTTGGTCTCAACTATACGAAGTTGGTGTAGATTTTTTTATAGTGGCTTAATTCTGAGAGTATTCAATTCTGGACTAGGTCTTGGGGTTTTCTGCACTTGCAGTTTTCCTCGTTAACAAAATCTTGTTGTGTGATTTACTTTTGTTTTCCGCAATTATATTTGTTTATATAATTTAAAGTAAATTACACAAATGTTAACTCCGATATACTTGATAGTGATCATATAGAGTTTGGTTAAGTCCGAACCTATCATCAAGTATCACACTTTGGTAGTCGTATTGTCTCGATCTCGTATCCATAGAAAATCACACAAAGTGTGAATACCGATTAGTTGTATTGTCTCGACTCTGTCCATAGACGATCACCTTCAATAAGAAGACTTATAAGTTGAAAATAAAATGATTGTGGTGTATTTGGGTACTCTCGTCTTTTCAGAGTCTAAAGAGGCAGGAGAATGGATAAAGTGGTATGAATATGTGAAGTTACTAGGAGAAACATCACAACCACGGTCCCACTGATTATCAGACACTGTAAGTAGATTGTTTTATTATATAGTTTATGTTCATAATATTTTATTTTTTACTCGTCAGCTTATCTATTCCATTTTGAAATGTCCACATGTTCGGTCTTGAGGAGAGACAATGTTTTGAAGTTCTTTATAGAGTCAATGCATATTTTCAGCATTGCTCACCATTATATGTTCCATTGTGAAACGTCCACATGTTCAGCCTTGAAGAGAGGCTATCTTTTGAAGTTACTTATAGAGTCAATGAACATTTCACCATAATTTTCTCCTATTTTTCCTTACAAAATTGTCCACATTAGGTGTCTGTGTTCCATTGTTAGAGGTACATATGTTAGGGGTTGAATAAAGGCAACTCCCCTATTTAAGAGGAGTTGGTATACTCAATTGACACTATGATTACAACCATTTAAGAAAGAAATTAGAATTATTGATGAAACTAATCAACAATTTTTTTTTTTTTTATTATGATCATTTCACTCCTAAATAAATTGTATTCATTTCTATTGCACCAGCAAAAACATGAGAGAGTAAATGCATCTTTTTCACAAACTTATTTTTGGCAGATATATGTACATGAAGTTTGTTTAAAAAGTTTAACATGATGGCTATTTTAGGTTGATGTTTTTTTATAACATGCTAGGTTAATGTTGCTTGTTTTTAACATGATAGCTATCAAGTAATTCTATAAGACTTGGTGGTTGGGATTCCGAACCCCTGGCTCATTCTTAACTGAGAATTGTGTAGGTCTTCGGGATTCCAACCACCTGTTCTCAGTTGATTGATTTGGTCATGGTTTCATATATTACTCTCTTGATTTAAATCCTATATGGGGTTTGCGTTAGCGTTTTTAAAGGATACTGTCACCCAGTTCATGTTATAGTTTATGTTCATAATATTTTATTTTTTACTCGTCAGCTTATCTATTATGAGACCTCTTACAGATTGTTAATTGTGTACTGCACTCGATGCGCAAATACCCTAGATTCACGAAGAAAACTCGGTGGACCACCGTTGGCAGTTATTTTGCTGTAATTTTTATATGAGAACTAAGAAATTTATCACATTTAGACAATAAATACACGTTTAGTTATACATGTCTATGATGGCTTGTAATGTGGGGTTTCTCACGCTCTGTTAAACATCGTGCTGAAAAACCAATCAAAATCGAGGGTTTTGTCCACCCACATATTTACTCTTTTATCTTACAAAATACCACTGAATACGCGGCACATGTGCGACTCATTAGCGAAATGTCAGTAATATTCCTTGCAAAAAGTAACACTAAATACGCGATTCCTGTGAGATTGATTAACGACACTCAAAATAATGTGCGACCCCAAGCCGAACGACTCTTAACTTAATAGCACGGTTTTTGCGTTTCCTGTTTGATGGATGTGCGGCACATGAACTATGTGGGGCCCAAAGATGTTTAAGCCGAGTAAACGCCGGCAGGCTCTTAACTTAATAGCACCATATTCGTGCTTCCCTAGAGATATGTGTATGACATAAGTGCGACTGTTTTTAATGGCCAGATTAAGGAAAATTAATAACTAATGGATAATGTTTCTAGTTCGCATTAAGGATTCTACTGTTTGGAGAAGAAGAAGTAAAACTAATTGAAACAACATCCTATTGAAGTCTCAAGAATAGAGATTTGAAATCAGTTACACAAGATGCTGTTTTTTAGATTGACATGAATCATCATAACTAATCAATTTTAAACTTTCTTACACCATACAGTTAATTGGCTGCAACACAAACTTACTTCTGCTGATCCACCATGAATGGAAATCCTAAGTAGTCATTCAACAAACGAATCCCACAGAAACGATGTAAATTCTGATCAAAACCTTAAAGGACCATCAGGATTTTCCATCACAAGTCTAATTAAAACTTTTACTGGAAACCCTGAATCACAAACTTACCGACCAAATTAATACTCTTTCATTACAACAACCATCTATTTTATCGATCAAACAACTAAATCAATCATGCCTGAAAACCAGATCCCATATCAAAATGTGCGGCCCCAAGTCTGAGGATATGATTAGGTAATCTATGTTTTGTTGTGGGCGAGTTAGTCAAACAGAAAATGGAATGCTATTATGTTAAGTTGTGGTATTTTGTGTTTCGTTAACTTCTATTGTGGTACCAAACATCATTGGCCCTTTCCAACTTTAGTTCTTTTGTCTCGTCCAATCTTTCTTGGAGTATTGTTCCTTCACGAGTAGTTATCCCGCACCTTGGATACTTCCAACGTTTGGAATCCAGGGATTAAGATACCTCAAAAACAATTCTCACAAACAAATCAGAAACAAGAGACAGGAAACAAAAAATTTATATAAAAGCATAAATAAGAACAAGAAACTTAAACATAATAACAAGCCAATGCCTACCACCCATGTACAGGAGCTGTAGTGTTGCGTCATAATGGGTTCGTTGCGGCGGTTAGGTCTGGGTTGGTTCTGATGCCCTCTCCGTATCCTCATGGACCCATACCATATTTTTAACCGTAGCGATGCCCGTTGAAAACCCCACACTTCCGGATAACCGCAGTGGCTAAGTGGGGATAGTATCGGTGGAGGGACGGGTCATTATAATTGGTATCATAGCACGGTTCCGGTTTACTCGGGCTGTGCGTATGGACTTAACAGTTTTCGAAAGTTTATTTCTAAAAAAAATATATTTTAATATTATTATGGTAAGATGATTTCATTTTCGGAGTTTTAAGCAATCAAAATAACTTCCAGAGTTTTAATCTTCGTGTTTTCATATGTTTATCCTTGTTTAATTTTTTTTGGGGAATGGGGTAAATAAATAAAAGTACTTAACATAAAATTTTGTGCTAATGAAATTTTTAATTTGATCTACTTTAACTTTATTGATTTTTAGAAATCGGGACAAATTCCTTTTTAAGGGGTTAATGGTGTGAGAACCCGTGTTTTCGGATCTTGGTATCCGAACCTAAAACCGGTAAAATTCCAACCAGTATAGTGTTGGGTGCAAATTTATGAATTTGGGTGTCAATAACTAAATTTAAAGTAATAAAAAGAAAGACTAGCTCTTATCTCCTGGGTGGTTAGGAATAAGGATTGTCTTTTTAGTTATCCCTTATCAATGTTGGATTTGGTGACTAAAACTTGTATTTGATTTTCAAAATAATAAAAAATATATCACGTGTGAAAAATGAAAAGGATTTCTCTCTCTTGATTTGATTATTAATATATTATTACTTATTATATTATTCTTTTTTTTAGAAACCCTAAAAGCTAAAAAGAAAACCTAGCCGTCCTTTTACCTCTACTTCTCCGTTTCTCTAATTTTGATTCTTTCACAAAGAACAAAAGATTTCTACTTTTCTCACTTCTACCAAACAACAAGAACCAAAAGGATTTTTTTTATTGATTTTACTTGGGAAGCGTGTTGATTGCATCTAAGCTTGGGATTTTCTATTTTGAGGTAGGGGTTTCTTCCTAATATTAAGCTAAAACCTATTTTAGCATTATTGGTATTATTTCTCCTAAATTGATTTGATCCGTCTCTTAACAATTTTAATTGGGGATGATATTGTTGGTTGCTCTCTGATCTTGATACATATGTATCTTCCTCTCTCGGGGAACTAGTGATCCTCAAGACGGATTAAGGATAGAATTGTAATTTAGGAGGGATTACTGATTTAAGGTAGTATTCCTATAGAAGGAAAATAAATTCCTAGGAGGTTTGGGAAACCAAACCAAAGTAAGGAAGTATGCCAAAATAAGGAAATGCTTCCTAGACAAGGTAATATTCCTAGAAAGGGAAATATAGCTAGAAAGGGAATTATTCCTAGATAAGGAAATAGATTCCTATAAGGTTTGAGAAACCGTTAAAGCTATAAATAGAGATGTTTAGCTCATAGCTAAGAAAATCTAGAGAGTGTGGTTTGACACCTAGAAAATGAGGTTTAACACACTTACTAGAGAGAAATTTGTGAGGTAATTAATTATTGTAAAAGCAAACTTAGCAAATAGTTTAAGGTTATTTACCTATAGAGATTGTGAGCGTAAAAAGAGAGAATTGTAATAGTTTTCTTGTTCATAATCTAGAGAAGATATTTTCTTCGAATCTGGTTTCTAGTGTGTTCTGTTTCTAGTTTTCATCTATTATTATTCTGAATTCCGCCTTTATAATAATAATCACCAAGGTACAGAGATCAATACGTATCAAGTTGGTATCAGAGCAAGGTTCGTTTCTTTTAGGGAAGATTCCAGTGGTTTATGGTCTTAACTAGATCTCTCTACAAACAGCTTGGTGAGTTACTCGAAAAGCAAGAATACGTTAAAAGAACAAGAAAACCAACGATGACAAAATCTGACGATGAGTCTAAGACCGATGAACCAAAAACTACCGACGAGAAGGTGGTTATGTTGGAAAAGGAGATGAAGAAGATTCAAACTACCCTGGACAAGGTCGTTGCTTGTATTCGTTCCAATACACCAAATCTGAAACCTTCGAAAAAGACGAAATCTCCATCTTGGGGTTCGGAAGAAGAGGATGAGGAGGAAGAAGAAGAATACGAAGAGGAAGAAGAAGATGAGCTTCCTAAAGGAACAAAAGTAACAAAACCTCATGGTAAGTTTATGAATCACGGTAAGAATCTAAAAATTGATTTTCATGTTGATATTCCACTTTATCATGGAAGTGTCGATGTAGAGAAATTGAATGATTGGATAGAGCGTCTAGAGACGTACTTTTATTTCTTTGAATATGGTTCGAAGGAGAAGATAGCTTTTGCATCATTGAAGCTTTCAAAGCATGCTCTAATATGGTGGAAAGCTTATCAAAGACAATACCTAAGTAAGGGAGCATTTTCGTGGAAGGGATTCAAGAAGTTGTGAGGAAACAATTTTATCCGATTGGCTACCTTGAAGAGAGATAGTTCAAGTGGTACGACTTGAAGCAGTCCTACAACCAAACCGTGCAAGAATATACTTCGGAATTTCAGAATCAAGCTATGGTTTTGGATTTAGACTTGGAAGATTATGCTATCTATATGAAGTATATCTCCGGGTTCCATGAGTATATACAGAATAAGTTGAGGATGTTTTCGGTAGATACTATCTCCGAAGCAAGCATAAAAGCTAATTCCATCGAAGACAGGCTTAAGAAATCTGATGTTGAGGGAAACACCAAGGGGAAGTCTGGAGGTTTCGTCGCTAAAGGAGATGAAAGGAGCAAAGAAGATAGGAAGTCTAAAGACAAAGAAGGTTTGATTTGCACTCATTGCAAACAAACATGACATGTTGTTGACAAGTGTTGGGTGAAGTATCCTAATCTAAAACCAAAAGGGTGGGAGAAGAGAGAAGCCATGATGTAAACACTAGTTGCACAAGCTCCAAAAGAAGTCCGAGGACTAACTGAGCCTAGTCAAAATCTCTCTCTGATGGGAGGAGGCGTAGAAGAACTTGCAAAAGACGATACTAGAGAACGACTCTTCACAGTTAAGATGCAGGTTAAGACAACACTTATAGATGATGTTATTGACACGGGAAGTCAGAAGAATTTACTTTCACATTCTTTGGTACATAAGTTGGGTTTGAAGACTTTTAAACATCCGAAACCCTATCCTTTAAGGTGGCTTCAAAAGGAAGGTGGGCTACAGGTTGCAGAGCAGTGTACGTTCAAGTTTGCTTTTGATGAGTCATACATTGATGAGGTTACATGCTATGTGGTTCTATTAGATGTTTGTCAGGTTGTACTTGGTAGTCCTTACTTGTGGGATGGAGATGCGGTTTTACATAGGAGAGACCAGAAGTATACTTTTACCAAAGATGGGAAAGCTTTTGTAATACGAGCTATAGACTCCCCTCTTGATGGAGCGAGCTTGATTACAGCCACTCAGGCTAAACGGTTGGTGAATGCTAGTACGAAGTTCATTCTCCTTGTGACCCGTTCTCTTGAGGAGAAGCCAAGCAGAGTTTGTTTGGAAACCCTAACCAAACAACAAGAAGTCAACCTAGAAAGGTTGAAGATGTTTGTACGACCATAACTAGATAATGACGGAAATGACAAGATGATCTTGCAATATGTGGAAGACTTGTGGTTTGGTAAAGAAGAACCACTCGAAGAGGATTGCATTACGGAGCGAAGAGTGACTAAAACAAGACAAGAAGATAAGGACACTTTTCTAAATGGAAGTCAAAGTCAAGTTCCAAGCAAGGAGAGATGGTTCAGTAGGGTGAAAGGAACTCTCGGGTTCCCTAAACTCCAAATATAACTTTCTCAGGAGTTCAAGTTCTTGAGGGGGGGGAGGGGGGCATGATACATATGTATCTTCCCCTCGGGGAACTAGTGATCCTCAAGACGGATTGAGGATAGAATTGTAATTTAGGAGGGATTACTGATTTAAGGCAGTATTCCTATAGAAGGAAAATAAATTCCTAGGAGGTTTGGGAAACCAAACCAAAGTAAGGAAGTATGCCAAAATAAGGAAATGCTTCCTAGACAAGGTAATATTCCTAGAAAGGGAAATATAGCTAGAAAGGGAATTATTCCTAGATAAGGAAATAGATTCCTATAAGGTTTGAGAAACCGTTAAAGCTATAAATAGAGATGTTTAGATCATAGCTAAGACAATCTAGAGAGTGTGGTTTGATACATAGAAAAGGAGGTTTAACACACATACTAGAGAGAAGTTTGTGAGGCAATTAATTATTGTAAAAGCAAACTTAGCAAATAGTTTAAGGTTATTTACCTAGAGAGATTGTGAGCGTAACAAAAAGAGAATTGTAATAGTTTTCTTGATCATAATCTAGAGAAAATATTTTTTTCGAATCTGGTTTCTAATGTATTCTGTTTTCTAGTTTTCGTCTATTATTATTATAAATTCTACCTTTATAATAATAGTCACCAAAATACATAAATCAATAAGTATCAAATCTTGCCTTAAGATTTCTGTCCAGTACCTAGGTGACATAAATTTTACGAACCCTTAATCTCATGCCTTTCGGTATTGTTTCAGATCACTTAGTTTTTTATGTGGATTTAATGGTGTACCTGGCTTAATATTATTTTCAAAAATAGATATTTGTCTTATTTTGCATTGAACTAACTTTTTCACGGCTCGCAGAAAGAAAAACAATACTTATTTATCTGTCATAAAATGTGTTTTATATGGGAAATGGAAAATTCTTCGTCTTGTTGTATTCCAACCAAAATTATTGATGCACCATTCACTGTCCCGCAGTTTTCACCCACTTGAGGAAAATAGTGGAGTACTTTTATTTCTTTTGCAAAATGAAACAAGTCACAACCACTTTCAGTTTCGTTTTTATACATAGACAAATAGTTTTTTCAGTCGTCTCTTTTATACGTTATATAACAAGTACTTACCGTACATCAGTTTTGAAAGACGCAACAACACCTCACTACTGTTTCCTGTATGTACGTCACTTCTAATCATTTTCATCATTTGTTTAAAAAGAAAAAAATGGTAGTGCACCTCCTTGAGAAAGATTTCAAATTAACCAGTCCCGTTTTGATTTGATAAATCCATGTCTCTTCCCTTGTGTTTAATCCGAACTAGTTTTCACCACTGAATCATTGTGACTCCACTAAAATGATGTCATGGTATTTGTTTTGTTTAATAAAAAGGAATACAAAGATGTCCAATAGAAACATTGCTTATTCATTTTATGTTTTCAAACTTGTTTTCTCATGGTGGCAACTTTTAACTAGTATCTCTTGTTTTGAGTTTCATACATTGTACATACCAGTAAGCGATTTTGAGATGCCTTCTGTTTTGGAAAAATAAATTATCATCCCAATTTCTTTTCTTATGAAAAGGTCTTTCCCATTTAAATCTCCTCTAATCCCATATAATTTATTTTTCTTGGATTTTTCAGCCGTGTTGTAAATAATACAGCCAAGTTCCCGTTTACTACCCTGTGTTCTCTCCTAAATCATTAAAAGTAGACATATTCTTTGGATTTCATTTAAGTTATTAAAAAGTAAATTTTTTTATGCATTGTTGGTCCGGAGACGGTGTACGTTGGATATTATTCTTAAAATTTAGAAATGCATTTTTTTTATTATAATAAGGATTATGTAAATGCATTATTGTTGAGTTTGGTTGTGGAAGTAAGAATAGTGAATTGATCCTACATTGATTAAGACTCTTGGGTTTTAAATTTTTTTTTTTTTTGTGCTTGCACACGGATGTACTGAAGGTAGTATTAGAAAAGAATGATAGATGAATACATATCTCTGCTGCTGAAATGTCAGGTCTTTATGGCATCCCGCCACTGGTGGCTACCCTGGGAAGACTGTTCGGGGAACAATAATGGTTTGTTTACCGGAATAACTCTGACAACTAGATTAAGAATCATTTGAAGAAAGAAAAAGATAGACTGTTCAGGGAACAGTAGTGGCTCGTTTACCGGAATAAATCTGACAATTAGAAAAAGAATCTAGAATTTTATATTGAAGATTTTAAGTAAGAAAATGTTGATTATTTGTGGCCGAAAACGGCGTAGGTATTATTGCAAATTTTTATACTTGCTTTTACTTATTATATCTGCTGCATTTGTTTAGATTTTCGATGCACTCTATTATTTTTGGAAACTTCCAACTGGGCTGTGGTTTGGTCACCCTTTTTTTTTTCCTTTCCACAGAGTTCGAAGCAAGACTAGCCTAAAAGAAATTAGTATGTATCACGGGGATTTTGAGTCAAACCGAGGTGTTGGTTTGTTTTGATTTGATACTTTTGATTTTGTAAATTATTTTTATTTACGGTTTGTAATTTCAAAAAGTAATATTTAAATTTTTCATTTAATACAAATTTATTTGCGTTAATTGTATATTTTATTTTGTAATAAAATCTTTTAGAACGATAAATATTACATGAGTAGCGGTCCGGAAATTTGTATTTGCTTGATGGATCGAACCCGATCCAAAAGGTCGAATCCGTATCTGTTGGAAGTCCGAAAAACCGGGTTGTTACCGTTGGTATCAGAGCTGACGACGGGTTGCTCCAGGTGCTTGTCTCATGAGGGGCGGGGAACGTCGGAGATCTGGGCTTGAATATATTCCGGAGCCGAGGATGGCTCTAATTTAAGGTGGTGGTATTGTAATACCCCGATATTCGGCAGTGGTTGGCCGAATGGAATATTCCTTTCCTAACACCGAGACCTTTTCAGCATAATTGGCTCCAGAGTTGGCAGAAAATTCTGCAGTTAAGCGTGCTTGGGCGAGAGTAATCCATGGATCGGTGACCTCCCGTGAAGTTGCTTCTGGATAACCGCAGCGATGCCCGTTGAAAACCCCACACTTCCGGATAACCGCGGTGGCTAAGTGGGGACAGTATCGGTGGAGGGACGGGTCATTACAAAATTGTAATACCCCGATATTCGGCAATGGTTGGCCAAATGAAATATAAGTAATGATTTGTCCTTTCCTAACACCGAGGCCTTTTCAGCACAATTGGCTTCAGAGTTGGCAGAAAAATCTGCAGTTAAGCGTGCTCGGGGCGAGCAATCCAGGGATGGGTGACCTCCTGGGAAGTTGCTTCTGGATGACCGAAGTGATACCCGTTGAAAACCCCAGACTGCAGGATAACTGCAGTAGCTAAGTGGGGACAATATCGGTGGAGGGACGAGTTATTACAAATGGTATCAGAGCCGACGAAGGGTCACCTGCCGAGGGTGGGAAGGTACGCTGGACGGGGTTGGTCCAGGTGCTCCTCATGAGGGGAAGGGAACGTCGTAGATCTGGGCTTGCAAATATATTTTGGAGCCAAGGACGACTCCAATTTAAGGTGGTGGTATTGTAATACCCCGATATTCAGCAGTAGTTGGCCGAATGGAATATAAGTGTTAGAGCACTGCTCGGTCGAACTCGCAAGCGTTGCTATCTCAAGCTCGTTGTCAAGTTTAGTTTCCAAAACTATAAGTCTTGATTTCTAGTCTACTTATAGCTAAGTCTCGGATTAGGATAGAAAGTGTAGTTGAGCATTAGACTTCACGACGTTCATCGATTGAAGACGAAGAACTACTAAGGGGAGCTTGTGGAACTTCATCAACAAAAGGTATGTGGAGACTTGAACTCATCTATCACTCAAAAGTATATCTACTATATCTCCTATTTGAGACAAAAGTTGTATAGCTATATAGACTTCGATTACATACCTTTGATATTTCGAGTTGAGTTTAACTCGCTTACATATTTCTCGAAATATGTGTTGGTAAGCTTTCTCTTTAACCAAGTTCATCTTATATTCTTGACGAAAGTCAAAAGATGATCATGTGAAAATCGCCTTGTAACATCTTACATGATTTGTGTAAGACAGTCATTTGATGTAGACTCGGAATGTTTCGTATTGATCATTCGATCACTTAAAAATTGCTTTGAAGCTAATAGTTTGTGTGAGACAGCTATTGTCGTCTTCCGAGAATGTTTCAATGATTGAAATGGGAGTTTACAACACTTAACCATGATTGGATTATAAGCACAGTATGCGTACTTGCATATGTGTTGATCCAAGACCGTAACTTAGTATGCATACCCGTATGCGTACTGGTTGGTCAGGTAAAGTCCGGGAGATAGAGTATGCGTACCTGTATGCGTACTGGCGAAGTCAGTTGAAGTCCGGGTACTAGTGTATGCGTACCTGTACGCGTACTAGTTTCAACTGAAGTTTGGAAGTGTACGACAGTATGCATACCCGTTTGCATACTGGCGAACACAGTCCAAGTCCGGCTACTTAGGTATGCATACCCGTTTGCATACTTGAGTGGGTTATGTTCTAAAATCGGTTTGTTCATGAACTAATACATTTATATAATAAGGAATGCAATCTTTTGCAAACCGTGGCTATAATGTTCATGAATTGATTCGAGTGAATCAAAATCGATTTTGCTTCAATTGTATCTTGTATACTTCTATGAGAATATAAACAATTGAACAACTCTAGAACTAGTTTCATTTGAGTCATTTGAACTAGTTATGGTTAAGATGAATATGGTTGATATGAAAGTGTTCATATGGCTAACTTAAGTTAACTATTGTTGAGCCAACAAGGTGTACACGTTTAGGTACGGTTACCCATATCTAAATGAAGTCACTTTTCATTTGTGTGTAACAAGCAAAGTTTGATCTAACGGTTGAAAGATATTAGCTTGAGTCTAATCAGGTTTTCATCTAATGGTGAATATTGAATGCTTTGTTACCAATGTAATTTAGATTGCAAACCCTGATTTGAAGATTATATAAAGGAGAACTCTAGCAACTGGGAAACCTAATCCCCACACCTACTGCGTGATATTAGTTGCGACTAGAGTCGATTCTCCTTTAACCTTAGGTTTTTCACGAATCCCTGTAGGTTAATGACTTGAAGACTTCATTGGGATTGTGAAGCCAGACCCAACTATTTTATCTGTAGTTGCGTGTTCTGATCTTGCTGTTTTCTATCATATTGAGTATTATCTTCTCTAAGATTTGCTCGAGATTTATTCTCCGATAGGCAAGATAAAAAGTAGTCATAAACATCTTCGTCTCATCGTTTGTGATTCCACAATATCTTGTTTCCCTACCATACGATTAAGATTATTGTGAGGTGATTGATATTTCTAGCATGTTCTTCGGGAATATAAGTCCGGTATATCAATTGGTTCCTGTTCACCTTGATTTATCAAAAGACGTAACAAAAACTCATAGGTTTATCTGTGGGAGACAGATTTATCTATTCAATAGACTTTTCTATGTAAAACAGATTGGTTTCTCAAGTCTTCGAATTTGGGTCGTAGCAACTCTTAGTTGTGGGTGAGATCAGCTGAGGGAATCAAGTGCGCAGAGTCCTGCTGGGATTCAGAGGCGTAAGGAACGCGACTGCACCTTGATCAATATGAGATTGGTTAGGGATCAACTAACCAACTAATCAATTGGTTCCTGTCTTGTTGATTCTCTTGGAATTATATTGGAGTTTGTCAATACAAATTGCTAAGATAAATATTGGGTGTGGTTGTTAGACCCCCGCTTTTTTTGTATGGAAAAACTCCAACAAGTGATCCTTACAAGACAATGTGCACGTAGCAAATCATGAAGACACGAAACCAATAAGAAAAATCTTATTGTCTTCGAATCTTCAATAGCTTATGTACCTGCACAATAACAAACTTGATTCCAACTTATGATCGATCACGCGAAGAACAGAGTCTGTTAACAATGGATGATCACAAGATAATGTCAGATTTAAATTCAGATCTGAACTACCGCTAATCTCTTGATCTAGTTTGAGTGACTTTATGTTAGAAGAGAAGGCTCCCAAGAATAATCAAACTAGGTGCAATCAAGAGTTAACAACTGTGAGTCAATCAAATCAATAATCAAAAACTAAAATAAAAATGCAGATTCTAGTTTCCTACCAACGGTACTATTAGACGCTTCTTGATCCATAAGAAATCTTTAAACTAGTGGACATAAGAGATTTTGCCTAATTAGGTTACTCTCCTTTCCAAGATAGTATTACAAGTAATACTATTAGTCGGCTACAGCAGTGACAACGAAACGAAGTGCCTGCCTCAGAATAAGTTTGTAAGAAAAACAAACTTCATTCTTTATAGACCAAGGTATTTTGGATTCCAAGGAATTTCCATAACCGAAATTATTCTCAAGATATGCAATAAAACACCTAAATTCGGTTTTGTCTAGTTCTAACCAATATCCAACTGTATAACCAAAATTTATCTTGGACAACTCAATATTAGCTAGCACTTAACTAATATATCTTTCTAGAGATATGTTTTGCTTGCTGGTAAAATAAAACATATTCATTCGAAAATCTTAAAAGATTCTCAACCATTTCGGTTTGGGATCTTACCTTGAGTATCAAAGAATATCTTTGAACAATTATAAATAAGATTTTAGCTCATGTTCAAATTACTCATTATGTCGACATCTTAAACTTTCCTATTTTGTAAACCCAATTTCCAATTCACACAAACCCTAAAGTGTACGTGACTTAGAGAAATAGGTTTTGCCTATTGGGACCGGTTCTACCTTGACTCCCAACATAGGTTAGTATCGGTTCTACCTTGAATCCCAATACATTATAACTTCTTTAAAATAAAACTCGATAATATAATACTCTCGTTAAAATAATAAAATTTCCTGGTCTCGATTTGGGCCCTTAGTGCTTAAAAAATAAATTCGATAAAATCATAAAATAATACATTTCAAAAGTTGCCCTTAAGAATTAACAGGTCCATAATAATATATAAAATATGATTCAATATTAGAAATATGATCAATGTCAAGTGATTATGTTAATGCTACCAGAAAATTAAAAAAATAAATTTCATACATATTAAATTTTCTCAAAATATGATTCAATATTAGATTGTTTTTTTTTAAATTCAAACCGAGTTGTATTTCATCCCTAATAGTTCGTATTGCACTGAAACGACCCGGAGTCATTGCTGTATTGGAACAATAAGTATTTAAGGCATGTAATTGATACTTGGAGCGCTTGTGTTTATATTATACTTGGTTGCTGGTTGATAATATAATATCTCTACAATTATTCGGTGTTGTGCTTACAGTTTACAATTATTATTCAACCTCCAAACTAGGAATTAATCTTTAAAGTAATAAAATATTTGAAAAAGTGGGGGTACAACAACCTCACCAAATAATTTGCTTAGCAATTTGTATGGACTAACTCCAATATACTTTTAAGAGAATCAACTAGATAGTCAGACTCAATCTTAATAAAAAGTATATCAAAGAGTTATATCTCAATTTCTCGATTCAATCCTTACTCAAGCAAATAGAAATCTGCGAGTCTAATTGAATACAAGAGAAATTAACTTGAACGGTACCAAAGACTAATGTTCAAGTATCAATCAATTTCAATCAACAACCAAAGGTCGGATTTCCCAATTGATTGATTCAACGCACAACCTGTGATATTTCAATTATGTAACAAAATATAATGCGGAAAAGAAATAACACAGACACAGAAATTTTGTTAACGAGGAAACCGCAAATGCATAAAAACCCCGGGACCTAGTCCAGATTGAACACACACTGTATTAAGCCGCTACAGACACTAGCCTACTACAAACTAATTTCGGTCTGGACTGTAGTTGAACCCCAATCAATCTCACACTGATCCAAGGTACAGTTGCGCTCCTTACGTCTCTGATCCCAGCAGGATACTACGCACTTGATTCCCTTAGCTGATCTCACCCACAACTAAGAGTTGCTACGACCCAAAGTCGAAGACTTTAATAAACAAATCTGTCTCACACATAAAAGTCAACAAGAATAGATAAATCTGTCTCCCACAGAAATACCTACGAGTTTTGTTCCGTCTTCTGATAAATCAAGGTGAACAGAAACCAATCGATAACCCGGACTTATATTCCCGAAGAACAACCTAGAATTATCAATCACCTCACAATAATCTAAATCGTATGATGACGAAACTAGATATTGTGGAATCACAAACGATGAGACGAAGATGTTTGTGATTACTTTTATCTTGCCTATCGGGGAAATTAATCTCGAGTCAATTATTTCAATTGTACTCAATTCGATATAATCGGGCAAGATCAGATCACGCAACTACAGAGAAAATAGTTGTGTATGGCTTCACAATCCCAATGAAGTCTTCAAGTCGTTAACCTACAGGGTCTCGGTAGAAACCTAAGGTTAAAGTAGAATCGACTCTAGCTTATACAACTAGTATCACACAGGAGGTGTGGGGATTACCTTTCTCAGTTGCTAGAGTTCTCCTTTATATAGTCTCCAAATCAGGGTTTGCAATCTAAGTTACCTTGATAACAAAGCATTCAATATTCACCGTTAGATGAAAACTGATTAGATTCAAGCTAATATCTTTCAACCGTTAGATCGAACTTAGCTTGTTATACACAAATGAAATATATGTCATTTAGGTTTGTGTAACCATACCTAAACGTGTATAAGTCGTTGGTTCAACAATAGTTAACCAAATGGTTAGCCATATGAGCACTTTCATATCAACCTTATTCATCTTCACCATAACTAGTTCAAATGACTCAAATGAACTAGTTCAAGAGTTGTTCAATTGCTTAGATCTCATAGAAGTATACAAGACACAATCGAAGAAAAATTGGTTTTGATTCACTCGAATCGATTCATGAACTTTATAGCCACGGTTTGCAAATATGCATTCCTTAGTTTATATAAATTTAAGTTCACGAATAAACCAATTTTAGAAAGTAACACACTTAAGTATGCGTACGGGTATGCGTACTTAAATAACCGGATTTGAGTTTGGTTTGGTTTTCAAACTCAGCAGAAATTCACGGACGTGAACTTTCCGCCAGTATGCGTACGGGTACGCGTACTTAGGTAACCGGATGAGTTGGTTTTGATTTCCAAACTCAGCAGAAATTCACGGACGTGAACTTCCACCAGTATGCGTACGGGTACGCATACTTACCCAGTCTCCATCAACCATTTTGTATACACACAAGTATGCATACATTTGGTTCCCGGTTTTGTACTTATACATTAATGTGCGAACACGCTATATATGCTTATATCCAAAGATGGTTACATATTCTAAACTCTTTATATCAATCATTGAAACATTCTTAGAGGATGTCAAATAGAGGTTATTCACACACTATTTTTCATCAAAGCAGTTTTCAAGATATTGAAATAATCAACATGATTTTCGTCACTTGTAAAGATGAACTTGGCCAAAGCGAAAGCTTACCAACACATATTTCGAGAGAGAGATAAACTCGACTTGAAATAACAAATGTGTATAATCGAAGTCTATATAGTAATACGACTTTTGTCTCAAGATAGGAGATAGAGTAGATAGACTTTTTGAGTGATAGATAAGTTCAAGTCTCCACATACCTTTTAGTCGATGAAGTTCCACCAGTTCCTTGAGTAGTTCTTCGTCTTTGTATGATAAACGAAGTTGAGTCTAGAGCTCAACTACACTTTCTATCCTAGTCCGAGACTTAGCTATAAGTAGACTAGAAATCAAGACTTATAGTTTTGGCAACTAAACTTGACAACAAGCTTGAGATAGCAACGCTTCCGAGTTCGACCGAGCAGTGCTCTAACAATATTATTTAACTATAATTTTTTAACAAAGAAAAGAAAAAAGAATAAGCACCCATTAAGGCATTTTATTAGAAAAACAAATAAGGTCTTTTACACGTCGGTAACAGGAAGCCTAGCAACAAGCTGGGCTCCTACACCTTTTTGGATCACGATACCAAGCCGGTGGAAAAGATAATTACCAAACTTGTAATTAGCATCCTGACTAATATGGCAGTTCCGTAATCTCTTCAAGAATGAAATCATTTCATCACCTAGTTCACCCAACTTTGTGAACGCCAAAAACCAAACCTGTATCCAAGGGCTGAGCACTTTTCCATATATTTATTACGCTTGCGAGTGACAGCTGCTGAGATAGTTCTACCTAGTGTAAAGCTAAGAGTACTAGTGCTTGTGAAGGGTGAAACACCCGTGACATCCATGCAAACATCCTTCCCGTCCTCCCAGTTAAGTACAAGTATGTCTGCTGGTCGAAGAACATTTGCATTATTAGGCAAAAAACCTAAGGAAACTTCCTTCCTGTCCACTACTCCAGCCTTGTAGCACATGTCTGCGATGACATCCTTCACCATGTCATGCCTAAATTTCTGGCCAACTTCACCTGCACAATGGACTGCATGGTCTCCAAAAACATCCATGGTTCGTTTGCAACAAGAACATGCACTGCCGTCCCTGAACAATGGTATACCAATCCGATACATAAGCACTGACCGGAATTGTCGAGGCCCAATGGCTTGATTGAGTCCTTGAATAGGAATGGCCTTGGGGAAATCCATGGCATGTGTTGTTCTGTTGCTGTGCCACAAGGTCAGGTCACGCTTTGTCAAATATAATATCTCTTTAAAATAACAAATTTCCTTGATCCCACGCTTATTATTTTATAAAAGTTATATTGTATAGGTACGAATATCGGTTCTACCTTGACTCTCAACATAAGTTAGGATCGGTTCTACATTGATACCCTATATACCTTAGGATCGGTCCAACCTTAAGATCTTTAATGAAAATCAGACCTTTAATCCTCTTGATTTCTTTCAAGTATGAAACAAGTTCGTAAGTCTACTTCCTTAAACTCGTGTAATTAAACATAGTTTTCTAGGCATGAAATCAAACCTATGTTCACCACACATTCTAGTAACGAGTTACAAAGATTATGTTGATGTCGCAATTACGAAGTTCAAAAGATAAGAATTATACTTCGTGATTCAATATACCAATATAAAGCATTCATAATTGTTGATATATTGTTCCTTGACACTTTGATCATAACAAAATGATTAAGTTTATAATACTAGAGTTTCATATATATAGCTTCGCATATTATGTTTCAATCAGAAACGACTTGAAAGCTTATGGTACAGAAATAGATACAAGTCAAGTCATGTGAAATGACGAGGGTACCCAAACACACCACGTTTTTCGTTTTAACCTATAAGTCAGATACCAAGTGTGATCGTCTATGTACAAAGTTGAGACATTACAACAAAAAGGTATTCACTTGACAACAATTACAGTACAAGACCAATTGACTATAGGATCAATGTCAAGTGATTAGGATTAACGTACTAGTTTGTTTACTTTTAATTATAATTACGGAAAGTAAAATTAAATCACACAACAATATTTTGTTAACGAGGAAACGCTGATCCATAAAAACCGAGGGACATATTCCAGTTTTGAATACTCTCAGAATTAAGCCGCTATACAAGGAACAAAGCCAACTTCGTATAGTATAGACCAAGTAATCTACCCCTAGTTACTTAGTTCCCTCAGTATCCCTGTGACTACGATTGTCTATTCACGCACATGAATCCCAAGACAGAAAATCACTATCTTGAGTTGCTTTACCGATGTAAAGTCTTAAGCACTCAACTCCTTTTGATCGTCTTCCAAACAGTAAAGGAACAAAAATGTTTGGTAATTACTCCAATAATATTTTGATAAAAAATTCATTGAGTTTTGACAAAGGCTCTTCCATTTAAACTAGTAAACTCCTTTGTTGGGTAAGATCAATCCAAATCAGTAACTTAGATTCGGATTCACAACTATCAGATTCATATATTGAATAACACCACCAAATGATAGTTTCGGATCTAAACGACAATATGATCAAATCTATCAAAGATAAACCGTATCTAAGTCGGATCCCAATCGATCAAGATGTGTGCAGAAATCACAAGATATGAAAACCAATAAGAAAAATCTTCTTGTCTGTAAATCTTCAATTGCCTACTTTTGTACCTGCACACCACAAACTTGAATCCACTTATGATCAATCACACACAGAACAGAGTATGTTAACAATGGATGACCACGAGTTGTTTATAGATTTAAAAGCAGTTCTAAAGATCCAGTCAACACTTTGATCTTGTTTGAGTGATCCTTATGTCAGAAGAGAAGGCTCTCAAGAATAATCAAACTAGGTGCAATCAAAATTTCAACAACTGTTAGTCAATTCAATCAATAATCAAAAACTAAAATAACAATACAATTATCTAGGTTCTAACGAACGTTACTCGTAGAGCTTCTTGATCCCACAGAAGTCTTTAAACGAGCGGTCGTAAGAGATTTCGCCTAATTAGGGTACTTTCCTCTATGGATAGACGGCTCCACCATAAACAACATGAATGAAGTTTGCCTCACTCTTAGGATAGTTTGCAATAAATGCAAAATCAACTATTCCCAAGATATTCAATAAGTACCTAATTTCGGTTTTCATATTTCCAACTAATATCCAACCTGTGATTCCGAAATCTCTCATTAAATCTAATATTAGTTTAGCACTTAACTAATATAACTTTCCAAGAGATATATTTTGATTTGCTGGAAAATCAAAAACATATAATCGAAAATCTTGATTAAAAGATTCTCAATATTTCGGGTTGGGATCACCTTGAGTATCAAGGAATATCTTTCCTATTTAGCAAACTCTAATTCGAAACTCACACAAAACCGTAAAGTAATATGTGAACATAGAGGATCGGTTTCTCTCTTAGGAATGGTTCTACCATGACTCCTAACATAGGTTAATATCAGTTCTACCAAGTCTCCAAATATGGGTAGGGATCGGTTCTACCAAGACTCCCAACAATAGTTAGGATCAGTTCTACCATGTATCCCAATATAGGTAAGGTTCGATTCTACCAAGACTCTCAACATAAGTTAAAATCGGTTCCACCGTATATCCAAACTAGGTAAAGATCGGTTCTACCATAACTCTCAACATAAGTCAAGATCGGTTCTTCCAAAGTTCAATGAAAACCGGACCAAAACGCCTATTGATTATTTTCGATTATGAAACGAGTTTCGTATCTGTACTTTCTTTAAACATATGCAATGAAACATAGTATTCTAGGATGAAATCACACCTATATCCAATACACAATCAAGTAACGAGTTACATAGATTAATTATGTCGATGTCGCATTTACGAAGTTCAAAAGATAAACGTTATACTTCGTAATCAAATATTCTTCCTTGACACTTTGATCATAATAAAATGACTAAGTATAATACTAGAGTATTAAATATAACCTCGCATGTTATGTTTTCAATCTTAAACGACTTTGTTAGAGCATAGCTCGGTTGAACCCACAAAGCGTTGGTATGTCAAGTTTGGTTGTCATACTTTAGTGAATCAAAATTCATCTAAGAGTCGCTTGATTGTGTACTAGAGACAACTTCGTATAGGTTAGACTAGAAAGATTGGGAATATGAGACATACAAGTATTACTCGAAGACCTGAAGAATGTGAAGAAGTAATGAGCTACAACGACGACATCATCCTTCCTCTTGAGGTTAGTAATATTTACTTGAACTGTTTCATTCCTAACGTATCTTTCAAGTCGTGCTATATTGAAAACATAACTGCGAAGCTGTGAATGATTATTTTACTCTAGTGGTGAGACATGATAATATGATCATAGTATTAAAGAATTAGACTACGAAGTATAACGCTTATCTTTTGAACTTCATAGATATGACATCAACATAATCATATGAATGTTGTTGTGATTATGTGTATGGGTAAAAGTGAAGATTTCATCCTAGGAAACAATGTTTACATTTGTACAAAGGAAGTATATTCATGAACTTGATATATGAATCGAAAGGGAAATCGCTAGGCTTATTGGTATTGTTATTGTTATTCATTGCATATCTTTGGATTACCAATACGTGTGAGTTAGTAGAACTGATAATAACTTGTTATTTATCTTGGTATAACTAATCACAATTCCTGATTTATGATTTGGTATGACTAGTTTTGATTAATTAGTGTAACCGATCCTAAGTAATCACCTGAGATGGTATGATCGATATTTGTAATTGGTGTGACCGATCCTAGTAATTGGTGTGACCGATTACAAAAGAGTTGTGTAATCGATCCTTGTAATTGGTGTAACCGGTCCTAGTAATTGGTATAACCGATCCGGGTAATTTGTGTAACCGATCCTGGTAATTGGTGTAACCAATCCTAGTAACTTGTGTAACCGACCACAAGTAATACCATGAGTATATGGTAACCGGTCCTGGTAATTAATGTAACCGATCCTGGTAACTAACGTAACCGGTCCTGGTAACTTGTGTGTTCGATGACAAGTAATCCATATTAAGGTATAACCGATCCTAGTGATTGGTAGAATCGATTGAAACCATGATTGTGATTTGATATTTGATCAATAACATAGTTGTCTTGGAATACAGATGAAACAATTCCAAACTTGTTTGGAAGTGTGGTATAATCGATTCCAAGATTGTAAATATGAAAGATGATTTATAAATAAAAGATGTCAACATACTTTGAACACGAACAGTAACTCTTATCTTTTATTGTTTAAAGATATTCCTTAATTACTCAAGGAGATCCCGCTCCGAAATAAATTAAGAATCTTTAATTAAGGTTGTTAGTTTTATATGCTTTAATTACCAGCAATTAAATGCATATCTCTAGATAATAAAAATTGGTAATGTGAATTTACTAATTTGAGATTTTCTATTGAGAGATTTCGGAAAATATTGGAAAAAGCATTTCCAGGAATTATGAAAATCGATTTGGGCATTTATTACATATCTTGAGAATACTTTCGGTTTTGTAAATTCCTTGGTGTCCAAACATCCTTGGTCTATAAATACCTAAGTTTGCATTTCTAGCAAACTATCCTAAGAGCCAGGAAAACTTCATCTTTTTGTTGTTTTTGGTGGAGTCGTCTATCCGGAGAGGACAGTACCCTAATTAGGCGAAATCTCTTACGATCGCTCGTTTAAAGACTTCTATGGGATCAAGAAGCTCTACGAGTACCGTTGGTGGGAAACTAGATAATCAGTTTATTAGTTTTCGATTGATTTGATTGACTAACGGTTGTTGACTTTTGATTGCACCTAGTTTGTTTATTCTTGAGAATCTTCTCTTCTAATATAAGATTCACTCAAACTAGATCGAAGTGTCGACAGGATCTTAAGAATTGTTTGTAGATCTAAAGACATCTTGTGATAATCCATTGTTAACAGACTATGTTCTGTGCGTGATTTATCACAAGAGATTCAAGTGGTGTTGTGCATGTTTAATTGAAGACAAAAAAGATTTCTTATTGGTTTCTCATATCTTTGTGTAGCATAAACCTTGATCGTATGGGATCCAACTAGAATCGTATTTTTTCGATTGATTAATTGCGTGAGATCGGTAACACCTAATAGGTCTCTTGATTTCTATTTTGATTGTTACAAATTCGAATCTTATTCCTTAGGTAATTGAGATTGGATTGATCTAACCAGGCAAAGGAGTTTATTAGTTTAAACGGAAGAGCCTTTGCATATGACTTGAGATATATTTATATGGAAAGAATCAATAGAGTTGTTACCAAACAGATTTGTTGTTCCTTTACTGTTTGGAATACGATCCAAAGGAATTGTTCCAGTGCGTGCACTTATTAAATGTCGAAATCGCAGGGATACTGATAAACTAAGTGAACTAGGTTTAGTTGCTTGGTCTCAACTATACGAAGTTAGTTTAGATTTTGTATAGCGGATTAATTATGAGAGTATTCAATTCTGGACTTGGTCCGGGGGTTTTTCTGCATTTGCGATTTCCTCGTTAAGAAAATCTTGCTGTGTCATTTACTTTTCTTTTCCGTAATTATAATTGTTATTATTATAATTTAAAGTAAATCACACAAACGTTAACTCCGTATTACTTGATAATGATCCTATAGAGTTTGGTAAAGTCCGAACCTATTATCAAGTAATCACACTTTGATTGTTGTATTGTCTCGATCTATTATCCATAGACGATCACACAAAGTGTGAATACCGATTTGTCGTATTGTCTCGACTTTGTCCATAGACAATCACTTACGGTAAGAGGACTTATAGGTGGATATTTTAAAAGATTGTGGTGTATTTTGGTACCCTCGTCTTTTCAATTGGTATCATAGCGGGCAAACATGAAAAGATCTAACAATCTGTGTTTTGTGCTATCCAACCTATAAGAAATGAACTCGAGTTCACATGAATGGATTTCAGTTAACGTACCGCGAAGATTTTACGGAACAAACTATCCATGGTGGAAATATGCTATGAGATCTTTTCTTCAATCACGAGACATTAATACGTGGCTATTAGTCATCGATGGTTATAGTCGCCCGAAAGTAGAAAATTTGGAAACTGAGTTTAAATGCATGGGTGATTATACAAACGAAGAAAAGGCTTTTGCAAAGAAGAATTCAGGATGATAGAATGCTATTATACATGCTGTTAGTCGTGATCTACAACGTCATGTATCAACATGCCAAACTTCAAAGGAAGCTTGGGATAACTACACAACATACCTTATTTGATTTTTGTAGTTATCTTGACTACAAAAGGGGAATATCAAAGACGTTTGGATTTAATATCTACCCATCTTACCTTTAGGGAGAGTATAAGCTTTGTTATTCAGATGTCAACATCGACATTTATTAATTGAATATATGCAGGTTATTGTGCTGTTGAAACTTGGAAT
This sequence comes from Papaver atlanticum, assembly GCA_023531105.1. Taxonomy (NCBI): domain Eukaryota; kingdom Viridiplantae; phylum Streptophyta; class Magnoliopsida; order Ranunculales; family Papaveraceae; genus Papaver; species Papaver atlanticum. Next base: position 3,115,214 of record JAJJMB010001336.1, read on the forward strand.
CAAGCGTATGTATAATGAATTCTTGTAATTTGTTTATCCATATGTATTAAGAGTTTTGTCACTAAAATGTACAAAGGGGGAGATTGTTAGAGCATAGCTTGGTTGAACCCACCAAGCGTTGGTATGTCAAGTTTGGTTGTCATATTTTAGTGAATCAGAACTCATCTAAGATTCGCTTGATTATGTACTAGAGACAACTTCGTATAGGTTAGACTAGAAAGTTTAGGAATATGAGACATACAAGTATTACTCGAAGACCTGAAGAATGTGAAGAAGTAACGAGCTACAACGACGACATCATCCTTCCTCTTTAGGTTAGTAATATTGACTTGAACTGTTTCATTCCTAATGTATCTTTCAAGTCATGTTATATTGAAAACATAACTGCAAAGCTGTGAATGATTATTTTACTCTAGTAGTGAGACATGATCATATGATCATAGTATTAAGGAATTAGACTACGAAGTATAACGCTTATCTTTTGAACTTCGTAGATATGACAACAACATAATCGTAAGAATGCTATTGTGATTATGTGTATGGGTAAAGGTGGAGATTTCATCCTAGGAAACAATGTTTACATTTGTTTAAAGGAAGTACATTCATTTACTTGTTCTATGAATCAAAAGGGAAATCACTAGGATTATTGGTATTGTTATTCATTGCATATCTTTGGATTACCAATATGTGTGAGTTAGTAGAACCGATCATAACTTGTTATGTATCTTGGTATAACTAATCACAATGCCTGACTTATGATTTGGTATGACTGGTTTTGATTAATTAGTGTAACCGATCCTAAGTAATCACCTGAGATGGTATGATCGATATTTGTAATTGGTGTGACCGATCCTAGTAATTGATGTGACCGATCACAAAAGAATTGTGTAATCGATCTTTGTAATCGGTGTAACCGGTCCTGGTAATTGGTGTAACCGATCCTAGTGACCTGTGTAACTGATCACAAGCAATACCATGAGTATTTATGGTAACTGGTTCTGGTAATTGACATAACCGATCCTGGTAACTGACGTAACTGGTCATGGTAACTTGTGTGTTCGATCACAAGTAATCCATATTAAGGTATAACCGATCCTAGTGATTGGTAGAACCGATTGAACCCATGATTGTGATTTGATATTTGATCAATCACATAGTTGTCTTGGAATACAGACGAACCAATTCTAAACTTGTTTGGAAGTGTGGTATAATCGATTCAAAGATTGTAAATATGAAAGATGATTTACAAAGAAAAGATTTCAACATACATTGAACACGAACAGTAACTCTTATCTTTTATTGTTCAAAGATATTCCTTAATTACTCAAGGAAATCCCGGTCCGAAATAAATTAAGAATCTTCTAATTAAGGTTGTTAGTTTAATATGCTTTAATTACCAGCAATTAAATGCTTATCTCTAATGAATAAAAATTAGTAATGTGCATTTACTAATTTGAGATTTTCCATTGAGAGATTTTGGAAAATATTGGACAAAGCATTTCTAGGAATTATGAAAACCGATTTGGGCATTTATTGCATATCTTGAGAATACTTTCGGTTTTGGAAATTCCTTGGTGTCCAAACATCCTTGGTCTATAAATACCTAAGTTTGCATTTCTAGAAAACTATCCTAAGATCCAGGAAAACTTCATCTTTTGGTTGTTTCTGGTGGAGCCGTCTATCCGGAGAGGAAAGTACCCTAATTAGGCGAAATCTCTTACGACCGCTCATTTAAAGACTTCTGTGGGATCAAGAAGCTCTACAAGTACCGTTGGTGGGAAACTAGATAATCATTTTATTAGTTTTCGATTTATTTGATTGACTAACGGTTGTTGAACTTTGATTGCACCTAGTTTGTTTATTCTTTAGAATCTTCTCTTCTGATATAAGATTCACTCAAACTAGATCAAAGTGTCGACAAGATCTTTAGAACTTTTTGTAGATCTAAATACATCTTGTGATAATCCATTGTTAACAGACTCCTTTATGTGCGTGATTGATCACAAGAGATTCAAGTGGTGTTGTGCAGGTTTAATTGAAGATTAAAGAAGATTTGAAGACGAAGAAGATTTCTTATTGGTTTCTCATATCTTTGTGTAGCACAAACCTTGATCGGCTGGGATCCAACTAGAATCATTTTTTTTCGATTCATTAGTTGCATGAGATCGGTAACACATAATAGTTCTCTTGAGTTCTATTTTGATTGTTACAAATCCGAATCTTATTACTTAGGTAATAGAGATTGAATTGATCTAACCAGGCAAAGGAGTTTATTAGTTTGAACGGAAGAGCCTTTGCATATGACTTGAGATATCTTTATCTGGAAAGAATCAATAGACTTGTTACTAAACAGATTTGTTGTTCCTTTACTTTTTGCAATACGATCCAAAGGAATTGTTCCAGTGCGTGCACTTATTGAATGTCTGAAGCGCAGGGATACTGAAAAAACTAAGTGAACTAGGTTTAGTTGCTTGATCTCAACTATACGAAGTTGGTTTAGATTTTGTATATCGGATTAATTCTGAGAGTATTCAATTCTAGACTTGGTCCCGGGGTTTTTCTGCATTTGCGGTTTCCTCGTTAACAAAATCTTGCTGTTTCATTTACTTTTCTTTTCCGTAATTATAATTGTTATTATTATAATTTAAAGTAAATCACACAAACGTTAACTCCATATTACTTGATAGTGATCCTATAGAGTTTGGTTAAGTCCGAACCTATTATCAAGTAATCACACTTTGATTTTTGTATTGTCTCGATCTCGTATCCACAGACGATCACACAAAGTGTGAATACCGATTTGTCGTATTGTCTTGACTTTGTCCATAGACAATCACTTTCGATAAGAGGACTTATAGATGGATATTTTAAAAGATTGTGGTGTATTTGGGTACCCTCGTCTTTTCAGACTTGAAAGCAGCGATAGTAATGGAAACAAGTCAAGTCAGTATCATTAACCTCAAGTGGACGGATGATGTCTTCATTGTAGTGATACGTCTTCATGTCTTTAGAGTAATACTTGTATGTCTCAACATTCTTAGACTTTCGAGTCTAACCTAAACGAAGTTGACTCTAGTACATTTAATCAAGCGACTCTAATTGAGTTTAGATACTAAAATATGATAACCAAACTTGACATACCAACTCTTGGTTGGTTCAACCGAGCAATGCTCTAATATCATGTATTACTAACCTCAAGTGAAAGGATGATGTCTTCGTTGATGTCGACACGTCTTCTGATTCTTCAGGTCTTCAGAGTAATACTTGTATGTCTCAATCTTTTTAGATCTCCTAGTATAACCTAACAAAATTGACTCTAATAATATAATCAAGCGATTTATGAGTTTTGATACTAAAATATGATAACCAACCTTTACATGCCAACGCTTGTTGGGTTCAACCGAGCTGTACTCCAACAGTTTTCTTCATCAGTGCTCCTGTCATACTGTTAAGATACTTTATGTTGCAAATTACTTTAATTAGATTTGGTTTTTGACCCTGAAAAACACATCTACATCGTACCTTCCATATTTCATAACTCGCATTTTCCATCTTAACTATCCAGTCTTCATCAAGTTTATTAAACTCACTTGTAAACCAACTCATTATCTACTTATCTACACTAGTGTCAGTAGTATCTATGTGCTTCTCCTATCTCCAGGTATAGACATCTAGACAGCTTTGGAAAAAGGGAAATCCATAGAATGTGTCTAGTGGTTTCAACCATCTGATGACACAAACAACAATTCTCTCCACCATAATGTATAACTCTTCCCAGACACTCACTTGAAGGAATAATGTCATTGATGTACTTCCGTAGGAAAGTCTTGATTCTTGGTAAAGTGTTTAACCCCACAACTGCTTCCATATCTTAGCAATTAAAGCATCATATATATTTCCTATGTTATTTTTGATATCCAATAATTTGTTATAAGCAGATTTGATTGTAAACTATTCACTTCAAGTGAGTGTCCAGATTAGTCTATCTTGAGAGTTTGTAGGTATCCTCATATTGAGTACCTTAGTGGCATCCTCAGGTGATAAAATATGCTGCATTACTGTTACTTTCCATGCTTTAATGTCTTTATCAATAAGATAGGACACAATACTATAGTTTACAACCATCTCAAACTCTGCAATTGAAAGTGGTGGTGCTTGTTTGCCTGGAATCCAGTTATCCTTCCAAGTAAGTATTTTCTTGCCATCACTTAGAAGCCAGAAACTGTGTTTGTGCATAAAATCTACTTCACTGTGAATGCTTTGCCATGCCCATGATGAGTTATTCATTTTTGATGCGTGTAAGATGGAAGTATCAGGAAAATGTGTTTCCTTCAGTACTTTAGCCCATAACTGATGAGAGTTGTGGAAAAGTCTCCACACTGATTTAGCTAGCAATGCTTGATTGAAGCACCCTAAGTCTCTAAAACCCATACCTCCCAGAGACTTATGACTATTAACTTTGGTCTAAGAAGTCAAATAAACACCCTTTTCTTTCTGTTTTTTCCACCAAAATCTTCCATGCACTTTGTCCATTTCTTTTATAGTTGATTTTGGAATCTTAAAGACTCCCATTTGATGTGAAGGCATTACATATTTGACACGCCTCACCATTATTGACCTCCCAGACTATGTCAATAACTTTCCATTCCATTTCAAAAGTTTTTTCTTCATCCCTTCAAGAAGTGATGAGAAAGATATTGTTCTTCTCCTGTTAAGAAACAAGGGAATACTAAGATATTTCTAATCAAGTGACATCTTCTTCATCTTCAGCCTTCTTAATAAAATTTTGTAGTGTTTTGAGTGCAAGTGTTTTAAAAAGAAAACTGCAGATTTCTGTAAATTAATTTGTTGACCTGAGACTGTGCTGAAGTCATTGATAATTTGCAGAAGATTATTGACATTGTGGAGATCAGCTTTCACGAAAAACAAACAATCGTCTGCAAATAAAAGATGTGATACCTGGGGAGCATTCTTTGCTATTTTGATTTCTTATATCTTCTTTTCAAACTCAGATTTAGCTAGAGCTCTAGTGAACACTTTCATGGTGAGTAAGAATAAATAGGGTGAAATTGGGTCACCCTGTCGTATTTCTCTTGTTGGTTTGAATGCTTTACATGGTGACCCATTTAACATAACATGTATTTCATAAGTGCAGATGCATTCATGTATAAGATTGCAAAAATTATCTGCAAACCCAAATCTCTTCATGATGTTATTTATAAATGACCACTCCACACGATCAAACGCCTTTGACATGTCCAACTTCAAATCCATAAAACCCCTTTTTGTCTTCTTTCTTTTCATACAATGGATCAGTTTATGAGCAAGAGTGATATTATCACCTATTTGCCTTCCTGGAACGTAGGCTTCCTGCATTGGTGATATTAGCTTGTCTATTAGTAATTTGAGTTGCAATGCCATAATCTCTGTGATGAGCTTGTCTATGGTGATACACAGAGCTATCGGTCTATAGTCACCAGGAACTTGTGGCAATTGGATCTTTGGAATCAAGCATAAGTTGGTATTATTATTTTTCCGGAGGATTCTTCCACTTGCAAAGAAACTTTGGACCATCTGGATAACATCAAATTTTATAGTACTCCATTGTGTTTGAAAGAAACCTGGTGGAAATCCAGGTTCTTTTTACGGTTGCATGCTTTTTAAAGAAGCAAAAATTTGAGCTTCATTTGGAATACGAGTGAGAGTAGCATTTTCAGCTTCAATGATGCAGTTTGGTATTAGGCTAATATGAACTGGATCAGATGTACTCATTATGTTGGTGAAATATGATGTGATAAAATCTTCAAGATCTTTCCTTCCAGTACACCAACTACCATTTCGTTTGAGAAGAGATTCAATACGATATCTTGTTTTCCTTCTGTTAGTTTGCTGATGAAAATATTTGGCGTTTTGATCAACTTCATGAAACATTGTATCTTTTGACTGTTGTCTATAAAATTATTCTTCATGTGCATGACATTCATTAATTTCATGTGCAATTTATTGAACTTGACGAGTAATGTCTTCATTGGTATTTGACTGCTGCAACAAGGTTAGTTTTTTTTAAAGATAATTAATATTATATATTGCCAAGAGTTTCCCTATTCCACTTGGATAGATCTCTTCTAGTAGTATCTATTTCTTTGTTTAATATAAAAGCAACAGATCCATGAACATTGTGTGACCAGTAATTACTTACCTGGTCCTTGCATGAAGCCTCTCTTGACCAACATTCAAAAAAATTCCAATTCCTAGACCTAATAGTCTCATTAGGATAAAATTCCAAAAATATTGGATAGTGGCCTGACCCTAGAAAAGGAAGGTGCCTTAAAATAAAATCTGGGTATGAGAGTAACCATTCTGGATTTATAAGAGCACTATCCAGTCTAGATTTATTCTACCAGTGTCGTTCTTGTTACTAGTCCAGGTGAATGGACTACCATGGTAACCTAGATCAGTTAAACCAATTTCCTGAATGAGTTGCGCAACTTTAGAATTTTTTGAAGAGGTGCCAGAGATGTTAGCTCTTTCATTAGTATGCATAGTGATGTTCAGATCCCCTAATAGTATCCAAGGTGCATTGATATTGAAAGTTTCACAAATTGTCTTGATAAAACTCCATGAGTCTTTCTTTCTTGTGGATAAGGAGATCCATAAACAAAAGATAATAACCACTGTGGATTAGCTGGGTCACTCTTAACAAGAAAATGTATCATGTTTTTTTCATGATGAATAATATCTAGTTGAAAACCATCCTTCCATAATAGGCAAATACCTCTGAATCTACCAGTAGAAGCAACATAAAAGGAGTTAGGAAAACCTAAAGGTTTGACATGCTGAAGAATTTTATCAGTACTAATTTTTGTTTCCTGTAAAAAAATGATGTCAGGGTGTAACATCTTGTTGAGATCAGATAAGTAATTTTTGGTTTCCTTAGCAGCATAACCATTACAATTACAAAAGCTAGTAAAAAAATAAATGAGAATATAACAATGAAAGCTTGTAGTGTAAGTTAAACAAAAAGTTGCTTGTTCATGAAGTTTTGGAATTACCTCCTCAGTTACTCCTTAACTGGTATTTTTGGGTTAAGCTGTGTTTGTTCCTAAACCATTTTCTTCCATCATCGAGCTACCATGAGTGACCATATTAGTAGCATTGGTAGTATCACTAGTGTTAGGTGGATGGACATGAAGGTTATGGGGGTTCATAGGTGGTGCATTGTTGAGAACAGAGTTTCTCATTGTTTTTGGTTATCTTGGTTCATCACCAGTTTCATCAGTTGCTTATTCATAAAGCATCTCCTCTTCAATGGAGTTTTCCATGATGCATTTATCATTCCCCTCATAAACATCAGCCTCTTCCCTTTGACGTATTTCATACTCTGCTTCTGACAAATTATCAAGATATAGTAGATAAGCAACTCCTAATGATACGTACCTCATACTTTTTCACCAGAGATTGTATTCCACCAATCACCATGATGCACTGGCTCCTTGAGACTCATCTTCACTCTTGCCTTAACAGTATTTTCATACCTAGGTCTACAGTTTGGTGGGTCTGTAGATATCTTCCTACCCATGAAACCAATTGCTTCATCTATTACAATAGTATTTAGATTCCTACCCATGAAACCAATTGCTTCATCCATTACAACAATATTTAGATATTCCAGCGTTAGGTGCTTGAACTGCACTGTAAAAATTTGATGGGTAAACTTGTAATCTTTTAAGGGGAAGCCATTGATATATTTTTGAAGAGCAAATAAAGTTTCCCCTATAATCTAAGGTCCACTTTGAATGACTACATCCCTTTCTTGATCTGAATTTAGCCTCACCGACATGAGGTTATGACCCATAACACGAATCTTGTTCGATATCTCCTCCATGGAGAGTCTATCTTTCCACATTAGTTTCCCTAGTACACCATAAGTCCATTCTTCTGCAGCATCATTAACAATTTCTGCAGAACCAACAATTCTCCTTCTCTCTAGTAAATCAATTGCAGCTTTCCTGAGTTTTCTTGACAATCGGTTGATACGGTTCTCGGAGGAAGATGCCATTTTAGGGTTTGACGTGTTCTCAATAGGTAAATGGTTTTATTTCCGAGATGTTTGAGTAATACAAGGGTGATAAGACTCAATATGTATAATCAAACAAGCTTTTCCTCTGTTGATAAGAAAAATACCAAATATTTTGGATATTATCTTTAGTAATTGGTTGGTAGAATATTCTATACGCTGGAAAATACCATTTAGAAAAGGAAAAATAATTGTAAATATGGTTATGAAATTTTTTCTCGGCTATTCATACGCCCTAGTTTAGGAGGTAATTTTTGAATTTCAAACCCATGGAAATTGAGGTTTCTGGTTGTCATCTGGTTTAAAGGAAGGTTTCTTAGTGAAACTGTATATATTCGATCGAAAGAGATACCTAGATTAATACTACTAATATGGACATCATGGAGATAATGGTTAGCACCACTGATTTAAGCATTGCTCTTTTAAACACCATTGTTATTGATTCGGGAGTATTCCACATGTTGAATAAAACTCCACTACTGGATCCCACAAAGGAAGTCAGCAGACCTGCAGAAAAAAATTATTTTTCAATAAGAGAACCGAAAAAAACTTTTGATGAGAAAAAATAGTTATAGTTGATACAGTTAAACGAAATGAAAACTAAAAAAAGACTTTAAAGAAAACTTGCATCCCATTAGATTGGTTCCACAACCATTAATGAGATATAATCCTTAACAAACTAAAAAACATGAATTAGAGAAGGAAGATTCAAGGATAAGAGTGTAAATCCACTGCCTTGAACCACTTGGCTATATCCGCCCCTAACTCCCAAACTTTAGCGCGTAAGTGGAGGAGGATAAATTCATTGATCGATGAAATTGAAGCTACATGTGTCGTGCAAAATCTTTAAAGATTATACCAGATATAGTTCTATAATAATAAAAAGCATCTGTATTAGGTTTAACAAATTTTCTCTCAGGAGTTGTTTAGAAATAGTATAGAGATTAGTTTTGATGATTGTCTACCTCTATATCTTATCAAAATGGTCGATCACCAGTATTCGCTTTCCAACCTTCGGTTTTGAGGATGCACGAAGTCGTCAACAATTACTAATGATTTCACAGGCATTTCTAGCTTCCGATTTCTAAATATTTTCTAGCAAGAGTTATACAGATGACATCTTGGCCGTCAGCTATAAAAACAATATTAGTCAGTGGGATCACATATTCTGAACTTGGCTAGCCTGATCGAACATATGTATGTTATTAATGTTATAATATAGCCTATAACCATGCTTACAATTCCTTATTAGCTGCAATCATGTTGTATGTGAACATGCTTAATACCTTATGCTGATATATAGTTCCATGCATGCTCTAGGATCACATATTCTACAACCGAAAAATACTTCACATGAAGTAGATAGGAAGTATAAGTGCATACCTTAGATTTAGCAAAACAGTAGAAAGAAAACTTGTAGGCAGACACCTCCAATTCTATCTTCTCCCCTTCTTTAAAGATGGAAAATTTTCTTTTAAATAAGAGCTAGAATGGAGTCTACCTCATGCTAGGAAAGACATGTGTCATTCAACCTTCCATCAAGAGTTGAAAAACAGCCTCACATAGCATTATTATAACTAGTATGCTATTCCAAATAGTCTAAGAGATACTCATCCTTATGTACCCTTAAACATACATAATTAACATAAACAAACTTAACCTCACCGATTAAGATTAGTAATAATCTAGTTTAAGGAATACAAATCATGTTTTGTTGCTAAACCAACATAGAGACTAACATCTCCCACTTTGGGCATCAACAAAAAGATTTAAGTTTTAGAAAACTTTGTAAAACATACTTGGACTAGTAAGAGTAGAAATCTGTAGGTGGCCAACCCATTTAGGAAAAATAATCCTAATCATTGAGCAAACATTCATGTATAACTTTATCCTAAAGATTAACAATACGCTAGAATTCGACTATGAAGACCCAAACACCATTTAAAATATGCACAGGCCATTTCCATAATCATAAATCTAGACGAACAATCATTCTTGAGTTAATCTTTATTGACATACATTTTGTAAAGGACGGTAAACCTTTATAACCCCAACAGATATCTCTTTATGCCTAATAAAAGAGACTTCTTTATGATTTCAAAAGAGGTATGCCAATGTCTCATTCTAGAGATTACAACATACTTTTGATCTCAAAAGAGATCTGCCAATGGTGTACAGAATGCCGGCACAGACAGATAGCTTGTTTAGCATGCCGATTTTTTGGAATAATTATCCAAGTTTATAAAAATCAGATTTCCGGCATGGATTCAATTAAAATTTCCATGCCGGCAGGGTCCAAATTCTATACAGGAATTTGGTGTCTTTCGTCCCTATTTACCGACATGGTTTTAGAAAAAAAATTGAATGACGGAATTAGTTTCGGCATGGAATTATAATTACTTAACAAGGCCGGAAACATTACCGGCACTGCCGTACCTAAAGATTTCAATGCCGGCGTTAGTTGTGTAAAGAAAACTTACAAAAAAAACTTTTTTCTAGAAATTTAAACCCAAACACTTCCAAAGACGCCAATGCTCGAAATCTAATCACCATGGAAGGTATGGCAAAAATATTAGAAGATGTTGTCGCAAATCAAGCTGATATTGTCAAGCTGCAAAATGAGACGTTTTTTCTCTTAAAGATTATGGCAAACCGGCTGTAGCAAGAGCCAGCAAACATTCGCTCGGAGAACGCCACCAATTTCAGAGATGACACAAAAAATGTTGAATCCTTGTCTGAGGTTTGTTCCTACGCCAACGACGATGTAGACATAGTATGTGGATGTATCGAATGAGAGCAAAAGGGAATGACCGACACCAATGTACCGTCCGCAAGCGCATTCAACACATCCCATGGCGTTACATCCTCTAGCACCAACACCAGCAACACCGGAAGCATCCCCTCTGGTGTGACGCCTCCTATTACCAGAGCCAGAGCCGCCACTACTCCTAATATTTCTTCGAGCGCCTCCAATCATCACCAGGGATGCTACCACTTCTTCGTCAGGACGGGAGACTGGAGGAGCCATAGGAAACCAACCTCCCATTACCATTATCTATTTAATAGAGAGATAGGAAATTCTTGCCAAAACTCAGACGGACATAGCCATAACTCAGAAGGAGTGAAACAACGAACATCCGAATGATTATGTCAAGGGATTCAGAATTCAGGCGTTAGATTGTCATGATCCAAATGTGATTGAATATCAATTGGTGGAGTTGTGCATTAATGCTTTCTGGGGACTCTGTTCACAAAACCGTGCAATCTATGATGGAGCATGTGTGTGAGATTCTCTATTTTTCCAAGGCGCAACTCCTAGATATATTTTCATCCCTCAACCGTGTTGTGTCGGGCAGGCGATTGTTTTCAATTGGAGAAGCTACCCCGAAATCCTAGTCTCTCTTGAAAGGTACGGCTGGTAAACGTAACTGGGGACTCCTAACCACTATTCACCTGAAAGGTGTCGAGTTTGAAAGCAAACTGATTGACGCGGCCTCTGACTTCAACATTGTCACTGTCAAGACTCTGAGAGCTAGAGGCTGCTCACTGCCCGACTATGAACGAAAACTCAGAAGGAATGTCGATAGATTCCTATGGGTACATTAATCTCGAAATCAAGATAGGAGCCTCCCTAACGCACGCCAAGTTTCATATTGTCAAGGAATACCGAATCATGATATGGTTCTGGGGCCCTCATGGATACATAGCAACAAAGCGAAACTAGGAGTATGTTCCCTGACAAATTATATACCTGAGAGGGTCTCCAACAAGCCGTTCAATCCTGAAGATTATTTGTTGCCGTATGGACAACTCGCAAATGTGACGCAATTGTCTGGAGAGAGTGTAGCTTCGCAGGTTCCATGAGTAAGTCTTGTTGAACAATTCTCTTTACAACCGGCTATTTTTCGTCCCATCAAAACCTGGGGAAATTTGTCCGTCTATCAATTCGTCGTCATCACTGACGCCTGATGCTGTTTACTCACGGGAGAGCCTAATATACCCAAATCCCAATCATGCGCGAAGGACATGCCTAGCGGAGACAAAGCTAAGTAACTATCCTTAAACTAAATGTTTTATATCTATTAGGCATATCAAATAAATTTTAAATATCCTAGTGTTGAGACGCGCTAATTCCTCAACACTCACTATTGTGTTGTCAGGCATACTGCTTCAACACAATTTCTTCTTAGTGTTGAGACATGAAAATTCCTCAACACCCACTACTGCGTTGCCAGGCATACTGCCTCAACACATCCTCCCTCTTAGTGTTGAGAGTGCAAATTCCTCAACTCACTATTGTGTTGTCAGGCATACTGCCTTAATATGATTTCCTCTTAGTGTTGAGATGTGCAAATTCCTCAACACTCACTACTGTGTTGCCAGGCATACTGCCTCAACACATCCTTCCTCTTAGTGTTGAGACGTGCAAATTCCTCAACACTCACTATTGTGTTGTCAGGCATAC
>JAJJMB010001336.1:3127765-3179445 GCA_023531105.1 Papaver atlanticum
GAGACGTGCAAATTCCTCAACACTCACTATTGTGTTGTCAGGCATACAGCCTCAACACAATTTCCTCTTAGTGATGAGGCGTGCAAATTCCTCAACACTCACTACTGTGTTTCCAGGCATACTGCCTCAACACATGCTTCCTCTTAGTGTTGAGACGTGCAAATTCCTAACCACTAACTATTGTGTTGTCAGGCATACTACCTCAACACGTTTTCCTCTTAGTGTTGGGACGTACAAATTCCTCAACACTAACTACTGTGTTGTCAGGCATACTGCCTAAACACATCCTCCTCTTAGTGTTGAGAAGTGCAAATTCCTCAACACTCACTACTGTGTTGTTGCCAGGCATACTGCCTCAAAACATCCTCCTTTTAGTGTTGAGATGTGAAAATTCCTCAACACTCACTACTGTGCTGCCAGGCATACTGCCTCAACACATCCCTCTTCTTAGTGTTGAGACATGCAAATTCTTCAACACTCACTATTGTGTTGTCAGGCATACTTCCTCAACACGTTTTCTTCTTAGTGTTGGGACGTACAAATTCCTCAACACTCACTACTGTGTTGTCAGGCATACTACCGTAACACATCCTCCTCTTAGTGTTGAGACGTGAAAATTCCTCAACACTCACTACTATGCTGCCAGGCATACTGCCTCAACACATCCTCCTCTTAGTGCTGAGACGTGCAATTTCCTCAACACTCACTACTGTGCTGCAAGGCATACTGCCTCAACACATCCTTCCTCTTAGTGTTGAGACGTGCAAATTCCTCAATACTCACTATTGTGTTGTAAGGAATACTTCCTCAACACGTTTTCCTCTTAGTGTTGAGACGTGCAAATTCCTCAACACCCACTACTGTGTTGCCAGGCACACTGCATCAACATATCCTCCCTCTTAATGTTGAGACGTGCAAATTCCTCAACACTCATTATTGTGTTGTCAGGCATACTGCCTCAACGCGATTTATTCTTAGTGTTGAGACGTGCAAATTCCTCAACACCCACTACTGTGTTGCCAGGCATACTGCCTCAACACAGCCTCCCTCTTAGTGTTGAGACGTGAAAATTCCTCAACACTCACTATTGTGTTGTCAGACATACTGCCTCAACACGATTTCTTCTTAGTGTTGAGACGTGCAAATTCCTCAACACTCACTATTGTGTTTCCAGGCATCCTGCCTCAACACATCCTTCCTCTTAGTGTTGAGACGTGTAAATTCCTCAACACTCACTACTATGTTGTCAGGCATACTGCCTAAACACATCCTCCTCTTAGTGTTGAGACGTGCGAATTCCCCAACACTCACTACTGTGTTTTCAAGCATACTGCCTCAACATATCCTCACCTTAGTGTTGAGATGAAGAAATTCCTCAACACTCACTACTGTGTTGTCAGGCATCACTGCCTCAACACATCTTAGTGTTGAGACGTACAAATTCCTCAACACCCACTACTGTGTTGTCAGGCATACTGCTTCAACACATACTCCTCTTAGTGTTGAGACGTGCGAATTCCTCAACACTCACTACTGTGTTTTCAAGCATACTGCATCAATATATCCTCACCTTAGTGTTGAGACGAAGCAATTCCTCAACACTCACTATTGTGTTGTCAGGCATCACTTCCTCAACACATCTTAGTGTCTAGACACGCAATCTCCTCATCACTCACTCGTGTTGTCAGGCGTCACTGCCTCAACACATCATAGTGCTGACGGCTTCACCACCTTAACACTCATCTTTGTATTCAAGGCTCAACTTCCTTAACACTCATCAGTTGAGGCTCCACTACTTAAATACATCATTTTTGTGTTCTCAGCATCAACGTACTAGAAGGGTGATTGCTACTTTCATCGACGTTTCATTAAACCTGTTCTGCTCAAAGGCCAAGTCGGCCTCTCTCTACTGGTAACGTCTGTTTACTCTTCTTATGAATTTTATTTTCATATGTCACCATCTAGTGCTTACCCCGCAACAATGCCACTATTACGTTCTAAGAAGGTGACTTAATGGTGATGGTGGTTTTTAGTTCAGGGCTAAGATTGTAAAACCCTGTATTTAATGTACCGTCATTCTGCAAAGAGACGGAGCCATTTGAAGTAATGAGTGCCCATCCTTTTTACTTACGCATATGTTGAGCAATTCAGTATATTTACATGAAATTTATCCAGAATGGTGCATGTAGCAACAATCCCAAATATTCTGTAAATTTCAACACCCCGCCTGTATTATTCATTAATGCAAGGCTCATTGAATACTTTCCTGTGCTATGTTCCCCGGCTGAACCCTTAATATTGATGACATGACAATTAGTGTTCAGTCGCAGCTGAGTAGCATGAATTTCCCGAAGTATCAAGATTAAGGTCTGCATTAAAGTACTCTGTCGGAAAGCATGCTGCTCTCTGACAATAAAATTTAAAGAACTCTGTGTCAACATAAAGAACTCACCGAATTTAATCAATTTTGTGATTATTCACAAGATTCAAATATTAACCTAATTAATTTGCAAAAATTAGGTTTTTCACGCCTGTGCAATATCTCGGACCCTGCTGGTCGAAACTAAACCTAGGCAAGCTAGGAAATTGATCTGCCATGGACTAGTAGGAGAAAAGTCCTACCAAAAATCAGAAAACAAGAAATAAAAGAGGAGTCGCGGAAAATAGGAGCAGCAATAAGAGGAGGCATAGCCACGCCACATGACCGGCCAGTTCGCCCCAGCGGGCGCCACCTGCACATGGCCACTCCCCCATGCTACTCTTGCCGGCACTCTTCCCTATCGACCAATCAGGGCGCTCTAAATGCGCCGCACGCACTTGGAGTGTGGCCGGGCCCATGCTGCTTGCCGGCTCCCTTTCCCATCGACCAATCAGGTAGCTCTAAATGCGCCGCACGCACTTGGAGTGTGGCCGGGCCCATGCTGCTTGCCGGCCCCCTTTCCTATCGACCAATCAGGTCAATTTAAACCTACCACACGTATTAAATAAAGCCAAACTGCGCTAACACCTAGTGGACATCATGTCAACATGGCTGCCATGCCAATTAGCTAATCAACCTGCCAAATCGCACCAGCATGCTAATTGGCAAGCCATGCTATTCCAACGAGTTGTGGCCATGATCAACGGCCACCCTTTTTTACACAACGAGATGTGGCCATGATCAACGGACACCCCCTTTTTCATAACAAGACGTGTCCATGATCAATGGCCACCGCTCTTCCATAAGGAACAATCGTCCACGCCACGGCCTACCCATATGGCTTCTAAACGATCACCAAAAAATTGGACGAACAACTGGGAGCATTTGGTAAACAATTTTAGTATGAGGTACATGCCAAAAGTTTCGTATGGATGTCTAGCATAACATACTAAAAAATATCATCAATCGGATTAACGAGATAAAAGATACATCTTAAAAGACGAGCTAGGTCATGGCTGAAAACTGACAGAATTCCTCCTGTATTCTTCCTGAGTTTTTAATGTTGGTCTGTTTTCACCTCCTAAACGGGATCAAAACCTAAATATTCCCACGTAGGCAGATAGGAAATTCTTGTATGATAAGAATTGAGGGGCGGATCGTCAAAATCCGAGTTCGTATGAGAATTCTACAGCAGTTTTAGTGAGGGTCTCACATCTGAATTTTCTGATTACGGAATTTCATGAATTAGCGCAAACTTCTGCAAATCATCTCAGCCATCCAACTTGGCTAGCCAACTTAACCGGTTTAGATTTAATTTGGGCCAACCAATAGGATGTCAAAATGGCTACCAGCCACCATTCTCCTATAGGGACCGATCACCTCATCTTTAATGTACATAGATAGCTCCTAGCAGCTACTCACATATGACCACCCGCCACCTAGCTTGCACGTGATTGGTCAGAATAAATAGGTCTTGCAAACAAGACCTATTCAGCAGCCTGCTGCATATTTTCCACGAAAATACTCGATACATCAAACATGTCACAAACTGGGGGATGTTCATCAGGGTATTGGTATGGCGGTCTACAGCGTGTGGCATGCAACACGCCTATTACAAGAAAGTGTCAAGAAAGGTGGGCAGTTAGTGATGATAGATAAGTAGTGGGATGAAACCACCCAGTCTTCCCCTCATAGTGGAGACGTGGTTTTCACCATCCTGCACGATCCCACTCCTCCATCACTCAACTATTCCCAGTTCCTATGAGATAAGGGTGCGTGCAACTATGACTGATATAAATAGGTTTTCAACCTATTTCAACCAACGACACAGTTTTGGTTATCAACACAAGTATCCAGAAAAAACACCAAGAACTGATAGCTTACATTCCGCAAGCCAGTTCAATATTCTGATACAAGTCATAAAATAGCCACACCTTAAGAGTTAACCATTCTGATCTCAACACCTTCTACGCTTCCCTCCCTAAGATCAACCATTCTACTTCACTTTGTGACCGAAGCAAGACTGGAACGGCCATTTCTTGGTTTAGGCCAGGATTTTACAGATTGATCTCTCGAATCTAAAGTACTCACGTGCAGTGCATTTGTTTAGGGTTTGAATTCGTTTCTCATCATTACACCCAAATTTACCAAAACCAGCAGAATTCGTTTTTACCCCAAAACAGATACAAGATCGAGACAATACAACAACGAAGTATGATTACTTGATAATAGGTTCGGACTTAACCAAACACTATAGGATTGCTATCAAGTAATTAGGAATTAATGTTTGTGTATTTTACTTCTAATTATAATAAATCAATTAAAATTGCGGAAATAGAAAAGTAAAAGACACAACAAGATTTTGTTAACGAGGAAACCGCAAATGCAGAAAAACCCCGGGACCTTGTCCAGAATTGAATAGTCTCAGAATTAAGCCGTTATACAAAATAAAACCAACTTCGTATAGTTGAGACCAAGCAACTAAACCTATAGTTCACCTAGTTCCCTCAGTATCCCTGCGCCTCAACCTTGTAATAAGTCACGCACTTGGAACAATTCCTTCGGTTCATATTCCAAACAGTAAAGGAACAACAAATCTGTTTGGAAACAACTCTTTTTAAACAACGTGATATGAGTTTGACAAAGGCTCTCCCTTTTTAACAAATAAACTCCTTTGTCGGGTCAGAGATTTATCTAAAAATTACAACTACCAAAGTAGTTGGGTTTAGATTTTTCAATCAATACTCTTAGACACAAAGGCAATATATTTATGCCGATCTAGACAACTAATCAATCAAGGTTATCACAAAGATAAACCGATTATAGTTGAATCCCTCCAGCCGATCAAGTTTTGTGCACACCAAAGATTATGAACCCAAATATCTTCTTTGTCTTCAAATCTTCTTAGATCTTCAATAAACACCTGCACACAAACAAATTGAATCTCTTGTGATCAATCACACATATAACGGAGTCTGTTAACGATGGATTATCACAAGACGTCTTTAGATCTACAACAGTTCTAAAGATCCCTGTCGACACTTCGATCTAGTTTGAGTGAATCTTATATCAGAAGAGAAGATTCTCAAGCATAAACAAACTAGGTGCAATCAAAGTTCAACAACCGTTAGTCAATCAAATCAATCGAAAACTAATAATAAACTGCAATTATCTAGTTTCCCACCAACGGTACTCGTAGATCTTCTCAATCCCAAAGAAGTCTGTAAAACGAGCGGTCGTAAGAGATTTCGCCTAATTAGGGTACTTCCCTCTCCGAATAAACGGCTCCACCAGTAACAACACAACTAGGTAGTTTTGCTAGCTCTAAGGATTAGTTTGCTCGAAATGCAAACTTCAATATTTATAGACCAAGGTAGTTTGGACACCAAGGAATTTCCAAAACCGAATATTCTCAAAGATATGCAATAAAGCCAAAATCGGTTTTCATAATTCCAGGAAATGCACTGTCCAAATATTGACCGAAATCTCAGTAGAAAATCTCCAATTAGTAAATGCACATTACCAATTTATATTTTCTAAAGATATGCATTTAATTGCTGGAAATTAAAAGCATATAAAAACTATAAACCTTAATTAAAAGATTCTCAATTTATTTCGATCCGGGATTCTCCTTTAGTTATTAAGGAATATCTTTGAACAATAAAAGATAAGAGTTACTGCACATGTTCAAAGTATGTCGACATCTTTACTTTGTAAATCCTTTTTCATATTTACAATCTTGGAACCGATTTGCCACACTTCCAAACAAGTTTGGAATTGGTTCATCTGACTTCCAAGAACTATGTGATTGATTATCCTATCAAATCTCCATTAATGGGTTTCACGGTTCTTCCAAAACACAAATCTTCGGTTCTACCTCCATGTGGGTACTAGGATCGGTCACGCTAGATTTCCAAAAATTGGTTGACTAGGTACTAGGATCGGTTACCACATTATTATGGTATTTACTTGTGATCGGTTGCACAAGTCATAGGATCGGTTACCAATTACTAAGACTTGTTGTACCTCTTACAAGGATCGATTCCACATACTTGTGATTGGTTGCACCTCTTACTAGGATAGGTTACCCAATGTCTAGAGTTGGTCATACCAATTACAAAATATCGATCATACCATCTCAGGTGATTACTTAAGATCGGTTTCACTAATAAAAGTCATACCAATACAAAAGTCATGCATTGTGAATAGTTTTACCAAGATACATAAAAAAGTTATGAGCGGTTATACTAAACACACATATTGGTAATCCAAAGATTTCCAATGAATAACAATACCAATAAGCCTAGTGATTTCCCTTTCGATTCACAAAAAAAGTTTATGAATTGTACTTCCTTTAAACGAATATAAAACATTGTTTCCTAGGACGAAATCTTCACCCATACCCATACATAATCACAATAGCATTCATACGATTATGTCGATGTCTTATATACGAAGTTCAAAAGATAGACGTTTGTTGATGGTGGTTTTTAGTTCAGGGCTAAAATTGTAAACCCTGTATTTAATGCGTCGTTGTTATGTAAAGAAACTGAGCCATTTAAAAGTGATGAGTGCCCAAGCCTCTCTACTTACAACATGTATTGAGCAATTCAGTATATTTATATGAAATTTATCCAGAATGGTGCGTGCAGCAACAATCCCAAATATTCTATAAATTTCTGAGTATTTGTTCCATACCATGTTCCCAGTTGAACTCTTAATACTGACATGACATGACGACTAATATTCGCTCTCAGCCGAGTAGCATGAATCTCCCGAAGTGTCAAGATTAAGATGCGTGTGGAAGTACTCAATCAGAGGCACGCAAAGTTACGCTTCCCTTTAATATGAAATTAGTGATTTTTGTATCAGTATGCAAAATTCACCAAAATTTGATTGGTTTTGCGACAACCTGCAAAATTCAGTCCTTTAACCTAATCAATTTGTAAAAATTAGGGTTTTGGCGCCTTGTGCAATATCTCGAACCCTATTGGTCGAGACCAGACCTAGGTAAGCTATGCAATTAATCAGCCATGGACTAGTAGGAGCAAAGTCCTACCAAAATTCAGAAAACAAGAAATAAAAGAGGAGATGCGGCAAATAGGAGCAGAACCAAGAGGAGGCGTGGCCGCGCCACATGGCCGGCCATTTCGCCCTAGCGGGCACCACCTGAAGCCGGAAGGCCACGCTCCATGTTGCCCTTGCCAGCCCCTTTTTCCATCGACCAATCAGGTCGCTCTAAATGCTCCACGCGCACTTAGAATGTGGCCCGGCCCATGCCACTTGCCGGACCCCTTTCCGATCGACCAATCAGGTCGCTTTAAACCCGCCACACGCATTAAATAAAGCCAAACTGTGCCAACACCTAGTGGTCGTCGAGTCAACATGTCCGCCATGCCAATTAGCTAATCAACCTGCAAAATAGCGCCGGCATGATAATTGGCAGGCCATGCTATTCCGTTGCAGCAATATGTCAATGTGCCATAACAACGCAGCCGCGTGCTATCTCACTTTTCACTAGTGGCCAACGCCATAACAAACTCTAACCAGGGTATTCTGATCAGAATAGAACTCTTGTTTTAATGGCATTGGTCGAATCAAGAGGAAACCCTAATTCCTAGTCATTGCCTAAATTATGCCACTTCGGACCCACAACATGCCACAAGCCATGTGGGATTTAGAAGACCCTAAAAGTGGCGCCCGTGCCATATTATAGCTACCCATGGCTATCCCCGCGTCAATGGTCGTTCCCACATTATGGCTTTGCCATGATTTCTTTATTTAACGTGGCCACGGCAGTGTTTGCCAAAATGCCACCATATCGCGACCATATAGCCGCACACGCTAATTAGGGTTTTGACATGCAAAACCCTAATTTGGAAGGCCGCTATGCTGACCCATGCCAAATAATGCCACCCAAGGCATTAAGTTTGATACGGCAACTAGAGCCAATATTGTTGAGTCATATTTGGACCTAGCGCCAATATGCTAAGATATAGTGGCCGCGGCTACGCCAGGCAGGGGCCAATTTTGTCATTATACCACTGTCAGGTGCCACTCCGCCACCATGCCACTGGCAGGCGCCAACGAGACGTGGCCATAATCAACGGCCACCCTCTTCCATAAATTATAATCTCGGTCGTCCAACTTCGCCAGCCGAATTGACCGGCCTAGATTAAATCTTAGGTGACCAACCAAAAACTAACTTAATAGTGTCACACGCTATTTCTTACGACAAGTCTCATGACTTAGCTCGCCACACATGATCACCCGCCGCCTAGTTTGCGCGCGATTGGCCAGAATAACTAGGTCTTGCACACAAGACCCACTCAGCAATCTGCTGCATATTTTCCACGAAAATACTCGAGACATCAAACATGTCACAAACTGGGGGATGCTCACTGGGGTATTTGTCTGGCGGTTTACAACATGCGGCGTGCAACACTCCCATTACGAGAAAGTGTCAGAAAAGGGAGGATGGTTAATGAGTAGTAAGTGAATAGCGAGTGTAAGGCTGACCAATCTTCCCTCGTGATGGAAACATGATGGTCACCACTTTTTACACGACTCCACTTATCCACTACTTAACTGTCTCCACTTCCTATGAGATCAGGGGCTCAATCATGACTTGTATAAATAGGTTTTCGACCTATTTTGACAAACGACACAAGTGCTATCAACACAAGTATCCATAAAACACCAAGAACTGATAGCTTACATTCCGCAAGCCAGTTCCATATTATGATACAAGTCATAAAACAGCCACACCTTCATATTTCAATATTTTGATTTCAACACTTTCTTCGCTTCCCTCCCTAAGATCAACCCTTCTCCTTCACTTTGTGACCGAAGCAAGACTGGAACGACCATTTCTTGGTTTAGGCCAGGATTGTACAGATTGATCTCTCGAATCTAAAGTACTCCCGTGCAGTGCATTTGTTTAGGGTTTAGATTCGTTTCTCGGCGGCACACCCAAATTTACCATTTCCAGCAGAATTAGTTTTTACCCCAAAACAACTGGCGACCACAGTGGGAGATTAATCTCTCGGTTGCAAGATCAATTTTCAATTTCATTTCAATTTCAAGAAGGTAGATCCTAGATCTAGTAACCAAAATTCACTTCAATCATCAATTCCAACTTTCCCTTTTATGATGTACCCGGGTCAGCCAAACTCTTCCAAAATCACAAACGCTCGAAATCCAATCACCATGGAAGATATGATGAAAATGCTGGAGGACGTTGTCGCAAATCAAGCCAATATCGTCAAATTACAAAATGAGACGTTTTGTCTCTTAAAGAGTATGGTAAACCAGTTATGGCAAGAATCAGCAAACATTTGCTTGGGGGACGCCACCAATTCTAAAAGTGATACAAAAAATGTTGAATCCTTGTCTGAGGTCTGTGCCTCTGCCAACTACAGTGCAGAAAGGAAATGACCAACTAAACTCAGCCAACGACAAAAAGCTGAGGCAACTTCACAAAACTAAGGGAAGAGACCTACCAGGTGCGTCACAATATTTGTAGGGTAAGGGGAAGGAGCCGTCCTATGAAGCCTTATTGTAAAACTTGTATCTCCAAACCCTCACAGAAGTTCAGAGAGTTGTCCAATAATCCGAAGCCGCGACCGCTCTAACTTTACTAAAAAGAGAAACACCTGAAGAAGGGGAAATCTACCAAGGAACCTATGAGGATAGGAACTGCGCCAATGAACAATATTCAGTCCAACCACTTCACATCGCTATCATTGATGCGGGACCCTCAAGAGAAGTTGCATTCCAACAAGATTGCCGGACTAAATGATCTGTGCCAGAATCAACACTCGTTCAAGCTTCGACTCCACCCCCGAAACGAGCTTCGCGTCAAAGCCTATGAGAGTTTCCACAAAAACGGCCGGTAGCACAAGAAAAGTCGGACTCGAGTTACTCACGTTTCCCACTCCCCATAAGAAAAGTTATGGGGTTACTGGAAATTTGGGTACGAGACGAGGCGATTCAACTGCCTCCCGTATGGCGTCCTCCAACTGATCAATAAATGTTAGATTCAAGGTATTGACACTATCACAGGTTCATCCATCATACTACCAGTGAATGCAATGGTATGAAGCGCATCGTACAAGAAAAGATCAACTCAGGAGAATTGCGTCTGGGAACTGAAGATCCTCCACTATACCGCGGATCGACATAAAAACTTTTTCACATAAACGCCCCTGATGAACGCTTCTTGCCTACTGAAGGAATAATAACCATGTATAATTCCAGACACTGTGAGAACAATAAAACGTCCAAGGACTTCTTATTGTTATGAATGCGTACACAATGGGTTCAGACTTGAAGCAATTATCCGGAAAATTCAGTTTTGCTGGGAAGCCTCGTAGACGAGTAAGTTTCATCAAATAATTTTTACATGACTATTTGTTTTGAAACTCGCTGGGGACTCAACACAGACATCAGTCCCATTTTGATAATAGAAGCCAAGTAACCCAATTATGTTGAAATATCGTATCCCTCTAGTGTTTCCCTTTTCATGCAATATTTATAATTTCTTCCAAGTGGCCGCACCATTTGCATTCATAACTAAGATTCCAACTTATTAGTTGATCCAAATATCATTCAAAAAGCTAATCACAAAATCATTTCAGAAACAAATCAATTCAAGCATCTCCACAGAGCAATTACCTACTAGTTTAAAACCAGAAAATCAAACCATAAAAGAGGCGTCTCTTGCCTTTCATAAAAAAACTAAAGGGAGAAGGTTCAGAAAAAATAAAAAGCATTCAAGGGAAGTCGTCCAACAATGGCTCATTGTTCTTGGAGAAAGCGTCATTTATATTCCGGAGAGCAGCCTGCTTCAACTTCATTTCCTGGGATAACTTATCGATCTCCGCCTCATGTTGATTAATAAGATCCAGGGAAGGAACCTCATTCATTTCAGTTTGCATCTTTTGGATTTTAGAAATCCCTTCACAGAACCAGGAGGCGTTAAAATCAAAGCTCACACACATGTCCCGATGGTACTCCCATCTCGAGATTACTTATCCAGAAATGGTGTGACCAGTCACACTGAACATATCATGGATTGAAGATAAGGCTTCCTCCACGCATTTAACCAACGAAAAACGACTATTAATCTTCTTGGTTGTTGCGATGTGCCCATACTTTTCCCATATTCGAGTATATAGCTTTGCGTACTTAGCTAGTACGCTGAATCCTCCAATCAACATATGATCCTCAAAGGGAGCCACAAATAGAGGGTTGAAAATGGCACCTGCAGCTGGATGTACGACTAGGGATCCTTCAACTCTAGAAGATTCTTCAAAAACGATTGCGCTCATGGCCACAGGTGTGGTTTCCACTATCGAAAGCGCAGCAACACCTTCGTTATGATTAATCTCCATCTCAGGGTTATCCATAGACGTGGTTTCTATGATTAAAGGCGCGACAACATCTTCATCATGGTTAATCTCCATCTCAGGGTTATCTCCAGGTGCAGTTTCTTTCTATAATATCACCGACTGAATATTTGTTTCATATCGAAAAATAAATAATCCAAAGAAAAGAAAAGAAAATGTGTGGGACTTACCAACGCATCTGCTAGCTCACTGGAATAGTTAGACTCGTCGCTATTATATTCAGGAGTGCTTCTATCATCGCCACCGGATTTTGAATCTTCTTCCTCCTCATCCTTACCTTCGATAGACTCAGTATCGCCGGATCCCTCCTCTGAAGGCGCCATATTTTTGCCATGTGCAAGCCTGGCAAAAGCATTCATACTCTCACCCCCTGGTTTCAAAAAAAAAGGGGTACTTAGTGAAGTCAGTCCAAAAATTCGGCTGGTCAAGAAGAAGCACATACGTACCTGCATATTCGAAGAATTGAAGACCACATGTGTTGTTGAAGCTGATCGGATACCACCTGAACAACTTTTTGATCTCCTCTCCTTCCCATGGGGCCTTTCGTCACCTTGTTCAGCAGATTTTCGTTTACCCGAAGGAAGCGGCTTAACAACTTATGCTTATCTAAGGTCTTGGAAGAAGGTTTTCCGCGTGAGTCCTTCACGATGTCCTGCACGAATCGATGAATACCAAGAAACTCCTTCTCCCAGAATTATTTATACTTAGGGGTCGTCACTGGCTTTCTTCTTGAGAGCAAAAATGGGAGGCTTTTCTTTGTTGCAAAAACACTACTATCAAAAACAGATGGCAAAAGATTTGTTGAAGGTGTCAATGGACGGTGATGGAATCCCCTGGTCGAAACCCATCTGACGAGCAGCTCTGTCAAAATTATAAGAAACCACTTCAAAAGATCCCCTGAAGAAAGATGGGACATATCCAGGTATACAGCTTCGCATGAACACGATTTCTCAAATACTCATATCCTCTCCATCCGAATGCAATGTTGTGCCCGAGACGGAAGCGAAAGTATTCGGCTGAACTATAGATGTGTGAGCTGGTTCCCAAGGACGAAAATTAACTGCATACATGTTATCAAGAAAATCGATGAGCCTTAAGACGTGTTTTGGACGCTTCTTCAGCCAGCAAAGTATCCTAGCTCCTCCATATGTGCTGGAAAGCAAAGCTACAGGATTAGGAGCATAATCTTTGAAATGCTCCCACAACCATGCTTGGAGAAAGGCAATGTGAACATGTGATTCTACCTTCATTCATCCATTAGAAACATACATGTCCGCTGCCAGGCAATCCAGATGAGTATACAAGGAACCAAGAAACAAGCTGCCTACGGGAAGAGCAACACCTTTCGCCATCTTAATAGCAAATTTAACAAGCTTTCTTTTTATTTCCTTCTTGCCGGAGCCATCATAAAAAATATCTCTAGACAGCCACAAGGATAAAAACGCAGCGACACTGAGCGTGTCATTCAACACCTGACCCGGTTTCGGTTTCGTAGGAAACCATTCAGACACCCACCAAGTATAGAAACATTTTTCATCATTTTCCTATCGATTATATCCTTCGGACCTCTTAACTAGAGTGGCGTGCACTATTTCTTCTTCGTCGGACAAGCTAAAATCAAGATTCCCTATAACCGGAAGATTCAGCAGCACAGCTACACTCTCTAAAGTAATAATCATCTCGCCCTATTTACATATGGATGTGTGAGTGGACATGCACCATCTAGAGATGAAAGTAATCAAACCTGCAGCATATTTCCTGATACGAAGTGTTGCAGACGCCATAACAGCATTAACGATTTGTGCCTTAGTCAGATCGTCCCTGACATGATTGTTACTCATCATGTACCTCATCCATCCATCGTAAGAGCACAGCGGGTTATGACAAATCTTGAAGTCAATGGGAAAAGCCGGATACTCATTCCTCTGGAGACAAAACCGTATCACATGCTCTGGAGAAATCGACTGAACAGTTCCTTCATTCTCCGAATCAGTAAGGAGGTTTATTACATGGCCGGGATGTGTCCTTGCAACTATGTAAGATCTTGTGAAGAATTCATCATCCACGTTCGGCCTATCTTTGAAATTGTTAACACTTCCCAGTGTAGCAGCAGAAACATTTCCAGGTGACATCTTCTCCAAACAAGAATTCCTTATGTTACGGTTCACTTTTGGAATAACTACAATGGAGCAAAACGGGAAAAGAGTCACTACTTTGAGAAAATCCATGCACGTGGATTTTTCCAAAATTGGGTACAATCACTAATGATCGAATTTACATAAGGCAATATGGAGCTCATACGCCATCAACAAGATTTTCTATGGGAAGATTTTCTTTGGCCGCAGGACATGACACCCACGGCCAAGATGAGTGGGGACTCATGTCCACTCAAACAAAAAATATGTGTCTTGCCGCGGGAATTATGCCCGCGGCCGAAAACCTAAAGCTAGGTTTTACAAAAGGAGAAGCAAACAGCGGCCACTCGCCTATGGATTCTTTGCTCGCCTTGCTAGCGACACTAATGGTGCTGATTACCTTGCTATTAGGGTCGTTGTTAATACTACTACTGCCAACAAAGAGGGATCATTCATATTGGGATAAGTTTTCAAGTTCATGGAAGCTACACCTACGGCTAGGGTTCACACCAACATATAAGAATAAACAAAATGCCAGAGGAAAGGAAGAGACGTTGGAGTACATACCTGGATTGCGGTCGCCTTCTTGTGCTACTACTATTCCTCCTACTGGTCAGTTCTCGATTAACGCGCCCTTACTGCTACAACAAAGACACAGAAGTGAAGCCAACGAAAGATTTAAAAAAGAAAAGAAAAGAGAGATCGACGCCCTTTTATACACGCAACGTCTTGAGAGTTCGAGTGGAAAAAGGAATCCATCTTGGATTCACGCACGGACGAGGGCAGCTGAACCCGCTGAGCTAACTCCCACGGATGACCTAGCGGCGCTCCAACACCAAGTCTGCTAGCCGCGCAGTCCCATGCTCGAAGAACAATTTTGCCTCTCCTGGTAACCTTTATCTCCTTGATCATATTAATTTCTTTCTCTATCTATCACCATCTATTTCTTACCCCACAACAATGTCACTATTACGTACTAAGCAGGGGACTCATTGTTGATGGTGGATTTTAGTTCAGGGCTAAAATTGTAAAACCCGGTATTTAATGCGCCGTGGTTCTGCAAAGAAACTGAGCCATTTAAAAGTGATGAGTGCCCAAGCCTCTCTACTTACAACATGTATTGAGCAATTCAGTATATTTATATGAAATTTATCCAGAATGGTGCATGCAGCAACAATCCCAAATATTCTGTAAATTTCTGAGTATTTGTTACATACCATGTTCCCAGTTGAACTCTTAATACTGACATGACATGACGACTAATGTTCGCTCTCAGCCGAGTATCATGAATCTCCCAAAGTGTCAGGATTGAGATGCGTGTTGAAGTACTCAATTAGAGGCACGCAAAGTTACGCTGCCCTTTAATATTAAATTAGTGATTTTTGTATCAGTATGCAAAATTCACCAAAATTTGATTGGTTTTGCGGCAACCCGTAAAATTCAATCCTTTAACCTAATCAATTTGTAAAAATTAGGTTTTTGGCGCCCTGCATAATATCTCGAACCCTATTGGTCGAGACCAGACCTAGGTAAGCTAGGAAATTAATCCGCCATGGACTAGTAGGAGCAAAGTCCTACCAAAAATCAGAAAACAAGAAATAAAAGAGGAGCTGCGGCAAATAGGAGCACCAACGACAGGAGGCGTGGCCACGCCACATGGACGGCCAGTTCGCCCTAGCGGGCACCACCTGAAGCCGGATGGCCACGCTCCATGTTGCCCTTACCGGCCCCTTTTTCCATCGACCAATCAGGTCGCTCTAAATGCGCCACGCGCACTTGGAATGTGGTCGGGCCCTTGCCACTTGCCGGCCCCCTTTCCAATCGACCAATCAGGTCGCTTTAAACCCGCCACGCGTATTAAATGAAGCCAAAATGCGCCAACACCTAGTGGACGTCGCGTAAACATGGCCACCATGCCAATTAGCTAATCAACCTTCCAAATCGCGCCAGCATGATAATTGGCAGGCCATGCTATTCCGCGGCAGCAATATGCAAACGTGCCATAACAGCGCAGCCGCGTGCTATCTCACTTTTCGTTCGTGGCCAACGCCATAACAAACTCTAACCAGGGTATTCTGATCAGAATATAACTCTTGTTTTAATGGCATTGGTCGAATCAAGAGGAACCCCTAATTCCTAGTCATGGCCTAAATTATGCCACTTCGGACCCACAACATGCCACAAGTCATGTGGGATTCAGAAGACCCTAAAAGTAGAACCCGCGCCATATTATAGCTACCCATGGTTATCCTCGCGTCCATGGTCATTCTCACATTATGGCCTTGCCATGATTTCTTTGTTTAACGTTGCCACAGCAGTGTTTGCCAAAATGCCACCATATCGCGGCCACATAGACGCACACGCTAATTAGGGTTTTGACATACCAAACCCTAATTTGGAAGGCCGCTATGCCGACCCATGCTAAATAATGCCACCCAAGACATTAAGTTTGATACGGCAACTAGAGCCAATATTGTTGAGTCATATATTGACCTAACGCCAATATGCCAAGATATAGTGGCCACGGCTGCGCCTTATACCACTGGCAGGCGCCACTCCGCCACCATGCCACTGGCAGGCGCCAACGAGACGTGGCCATAATCAACGGCCACCCTCTTCCATAAATTACAATCTCGGTCGTCCAACTTCGCCAGCCGAATTGACCGGCCTAGATTAAATCTTAGGTGACCAACCAAAGACTAACTTAATAGTGTCACACGCTATTTCTTACGACAAGTCTCATGACTTAGCTCGCCACACATGATCACCCGCCGCCTAGTTTGCGCGCGATTGGTCAGAATAACTAGGTCTTGCACACAAGACCCACTCAGCAATCTGCTGCATATTTTCTACGAAAATACTCGAGACATCAAACATTTCACAAACTTGGGTATGCTCACTGGGGTATTGGTATGGCGGTTTACAGCGTGCGGCGTGCAACATGGCCATTTCGAGAAAGTGTCAGGAAAGGGCGGACGGTTAATGAGCAGTAAGTGAATAGTGGGTGTAAGGCTGACCAGTCTTCCATCGTGATGGAAACATGATGGTCACCACTTTTTACACGACTCCACTTCTCCACTACTTAACTGTCTCCACTTCCTAAGAGATCAGGGGATCAATCATGACTTGTATAAATAGGTTTTCGACCTATTTTGACAAACGACACAAGTGTTATCAACACAAGTACTCAGAAAGCAAAAAAAGAACTTATAGCTTACATTCCGCAAGCCAGTTCTAAATTCTGATACAAGTCATAAAACAGCCACACCTTCATAATTCAATATTTTGATCTCAACACTTTCTTCGCTTCCCTCCCTAAGATCAACCCTTCTCCTTCACTTTGTGACCGAAGCAAGACTGGAACGGCCATTTCTTGGTTTAGGCTATGATTGTACAAATTGATCTCACGTATCTAAAGTACTCCCTTGCAGTGCATTTGTTTAGGGTTTAGATTCGTTTCTCGACGGCACACCCAAATTTACCATTTCCAGCAGAATCAGTTTTTACCCCAAAACAACGTTATACTTCGTATTGTAATTCCTTAATACTATGTATAACTAGAGTATAATTATTCACAGCTTCGCAGTTATGTTTTCAATATGCACGACTTGAAAGATACGTTAGGAATGAAACAGTTCAATTCAAATATTACTAACCTCAAGAGGAAGGATGATGTCGTCGATGTAGCTCTTTACTTCTTCACATTCTTCAAGTCTTCACGTAATACTTGTAAGTCTCATATCCTAGTAACTTTCTAGCTAACCTATACGAAGTTGACTCTAGCATATATTCAAGCGACTCTTTAAATGAGTTTTGGTACACTAAAATATGACAACCAAACTTGACATACCAACGCTTGGTGGGTTCAACCGAGCTATGCTCTAACAATCTCCCCCTTTGTCAATTTTAGTGACAAAACTCCCACATCATATGGATAAACA
The DNA here is from genome assembly GCA_023531105.1 of Papaver atlanticum. Lineage (NCBI taxonomy): Eukaryota > Viridiplantae > Streptophyta > Magnoliopsida > Ranunculales > Papaveraceae > Papaver > Papaver atlanticum. The sequence continues at coordinate 3,145,671 of JAJJMB010001336.1, forward strand.
AATTACAAGAATTCATTACCAAGGTAGTAAATATCGTGTATCGGTATCGTATCGGTCGGGTCCTATACATCTATACAAATGATAATTTTTGTTTTTATAGGCGATACATCATTAGGAATTTTTTTAATATTGATTATTTATCAAAAAAAATAATATATTGATATAACCATAATAGAAAATAGTAATTGTAGTAAACATACTTCAACCTTACAAAATAAGAGGTGGTTGATTAGAGCCTTATACTATCAACAACGAAACCAAGCATTGAATGTCTGTTATCCCATCAACATCACGTTTACAGTAATTACATCCACCATATAATCATATATGAAGTTACCAAAATTAGTGGGTTACTTTCTTGAACTAAAATTTCAAGAAATCATAATCAAAAGACAAAATACATTAGTGATATATCAGTATACAAGTGAAACTGATATTATCAGTGTACAAGTGAAACCGATATATCGGTCTGTACAGGACGATACACGCGTTTTTATCGTTTCTCCTTCGTATCGCCGATATTTTCAATATCGTAAAGATTTTTTACGATATCCTATACAAACCTTTAATATCGGCCTGTACAACCGATATTGACTACCTTGTTCATTACACATACGCTTGATTCCAAGTTTCAACAACACAATAACCTGTATATATTCAATTCATAAATACCGTTGTTGACATTATAATAACAAAGCTAATACTCCCCCTAAAGGTAAGATAGGTAGATTTTCAATCCGCACGTCATTGTTATTCCCTCTTGTAGTCCATATAACTACAAATCATCATATGATATGTTACTCCCCCTTAGTCTATGCTTTACTCTTTCGTTAGATATAATGTTTAAGCACCATTGTCCTTTCCTTAGTGATACCAAATCACTTGTTTACTCCATATATTTCTCCCCCTTTTTGTCACAAAATGACAAAGGTACGAGCAAATACAGAACAAACCGAAAGGATCTTACAAATCTTAAAAGACTTGCAACCTATAAGAGTTAAGCACGAGGGTTCCACACACCATTTTAGATAACCAATATCAAAACCGAAACTACAAAGTAATTTTGTTTTGATATGTTACCAAGGAAACAATTGCCCAAAGCAATTTTCCCTAATAGTTTAGCAAATCATAAATTGACTAAGCACCTTAGTTCTTTTGCTAAACAAGTTGTACAAATATAATCGCTTGTTTGATAAGACCAAAATAAAGATCAGAATTAACTTTATTTTTCTCATCAGGTTTTAATTATTCGAATCAATAACTTAGACCTTTCACTTTTAAACAAGACAAGTACTAGGTTAGTTAACTAGCATTTCTTGTTAAGGCATTCGATTAGACTTGAATAACCGAAACCTCCACTTTGATAAGTCTAACTAAGATCAGAATTAACTTAGTTTCTCTTATCCGGAATCGAATTGGACTAAACAATTGATCCCGAAAACCATTTTTTTGTTAAGCCATAATCAAATTATACCAACCAAATAAATCAACTTACATAATTATTTATCTCAACCGGAAGCAATTGAAACAAACATAGACATTATAGTACCGCAATTGCACCGAAATTTCGTAAGCCTAAACAATTTATACCAAACCATAAAGAAAGATAACAATAGTTTTTCTTAACCGGAAACAATTGAATCACACACATACATCCATACACAAATAATGGAATAAACATCAATTGTACCGAAATTTTTGTTAAGCAAAAGCAATAAAAATATGAAATAAACTCAGGCTTTTCTTAAACAGGAAAACGATTAACTAACAAATTCGTTACCTCAAATTCCGCATCCTCTTCTCCCCCGAAAGATATGTCATTAAGCGCAAGTTCACATAGAACTCTCCCCCGTTGTGTTGTCATCCTCCCGCCAAAACAAAAGAACAACAACAAAGACCAACCTTTACCAGAGAAAGGTTGAAAATCGGTTTTAACTAATGCGATGCAAAATTTGAAACCCCGAAACACATATGCTTTTATGCTAAACCAAAAAAAATTCAACATATTGTGACTTTTTCACATATTAGTTTCAATCGGAACCCCTTATGATCCTTTGATAAAGCCTACCAACATGGGCTAGAACTCAATCCCGCTAAATCAAAAAGTCACCCAAACCATAAGGGTTCACACCAATGAGATCGAATATTAAGGTTATGAAAACCAAAATCAAAATATCCCATAGCATACATAGCAATAATATAAAGCATTCAAGCACAGGCTATGTAATCGAAAATATATCACAAGAAAAATTATAAAATAATAATTTTATTCATAAATAATAGATAGTTTTAATCAAAATATACCTTATACAATTATCTAAAACTGATGTCTATTCTCCTGGATTAATCCTTCATCTCAATGCTAGAGGAAGGTAGATTATTACTTTCAGTCTTCAGCTTGTGAAATTCTTCAAGTAGATAACCTTGTTGTTTGACCAGAATTTCTTGAAGTTGAGATATTTTCGTGAAGGATTCTGCAAGAACATGTAACTCTGTCTTTGATTGAACACAGAAGTGTGTCAATGCTTCAATACACTGATCTTTCTTCAGCATATTCTCTCTTTCCTTCTTGCTAAGACAATCTCTCTTTTTGATTTTGCTCTTTGATTTCTCTATATCAAGAGAAGATGCATACTTATTCTTAAAGTGATCTTTCTGATCTAGCATCTTATCAAGAGAAGATATTGGATCCAAACTCATAGTTTGGATAAGGAATGACCAAAGAAAGTGAAGGATCTTTTTATAATTCTCATACTTCCGAAAATATAATATTCCTAAAAATACGAATATCTCAAATATTTTCAATTACTAGATTTTATTCCCATAATCTACACATAAGTGCCTTGACCTTTCTTCTTCCTCACTAGATTTGGCACACGGGGTGAGGAAAGAATGCTAATACCGATCAGGTGGTATTAGTGTGAGATTTTCTCTCATTATGGAATTTTAAACAACCAGAGCGTTCTGGATCTAATATTGTATGAAAGAGTCCCTTTTTGTTACCTCGAACTAACGAAGTATCTTGAGATTGACTTAGGTTGCCTATGCAACTTTTAGCAATTCTGTTTTTGAGATAGTTTTTGCATCTTGTCTTATTTTTCCCTTTACCATTAGATGATTTAATAACATCGGATGACATGTCCATTTTTAAAATGGGTAAATCACTAATGTAGGAGGAAGAAATAAGATTGACAACTAATACAATATTAGATGTTTCCTCTTCTTCAGAGTCATAAGAATCAGAGGTCTCATCTAGAGTTACAGCCAGTGCCTTACTTCCGGTGTATTTTTTAAGATTGGGATAGTCTTTAGCAATATGACCAAACCCTTTACACTTAAAGCACTGAGGCTGATATTCATCATCTTCTTCCTGATCCTTTTTGACAGGAATTCGATCATGTGGACGAGAAGATCGATGAGTATCCTTTATGAATCTCTTATTTCTTTTCTTTAAGAGATCTCGAAACTGTCTAGTAATCAATGATAATGATTGTTCAATTTCATCATCAGAGTTTTCTGCAATCTGTTCATCTGAATCATCCATCTGTCTATTTTTCTTCATTGGAGCTTTCGGAATTTTTGCAGCTTTAAAAGCAATTCCTTTAGTTTGAATAGACTGTGATTCATGATCAAATATCTTTAACTTTCCTACGAGTGTGCTTCGCGAGAGTGTGAAAGATTATTTGCTTCAATGATTGCATGCTTCTTAGAATCGTATCTAGATGGCAACGATCTAAGAATTTTGCATACTATATCTTTTTCAAAAATAGTCTTTCCAAACGAGAAAAAAACATTTACCATCTCAGAGAGTTTGATATAAAACGATTCAACATATGTTTTTATGCTAAACCAAAAACGATTCAACATATTGTGACTTTTTCACATATTAGTTTCAATCAGAACCCCTTATGATCCTTTGATAAAGCCTACCAACATAGGCTAGAACTCAATCCCGCTAAATCAAAAAGTCACCCAAACCATAAGGGTTCACATAATATGAAATCGAATATTAAGGTTATGAAAAACGAAATCAAACATCCCATAACACATACATAGCAATAATATAAAGCATTCAAGCATATGTTATGTAATCGAAAAACTATCACAAGAAATTTTATTCATAAATAATAGATAGTTTTATTCAAAATAGACTTTATTATAATAATCAAAACATATGTCTATTTTTCTAACAATTTTTTTAAAGATCATCTTCAATTTCCTCAAATTTTTCAGGATCTTCATCAACAGCTTCTCAACAGATATCTCGGATTCTGCACATAGTACCTTGATTATGTTCACAGGCTAAAGCATTAACCTTTCGATTAATATTCCGAGCATACTCCCTATTACCGATTCCAAGTTTAATCAGCTTTCTTTAGTTACGGATAACAATTCTTAGTAGTGCTGCCTGTCTATGATGTGTTTCGATAGTACCGAGGAGGACTTGTCGAAGATTGATATTAGCATCCAAACTATTTTGGACAAGGAGATGAGTCATATCTTCCTTTTCGTTTTCTTTATCTTCACAACCAGATTTCTTGAAGGTATTATCAAGATGAATAGCTTAATTAGAAGTCACTCAAGGCTTTCAGAAGTTTTGCTTGAGATCTGGTTTGAGGATACATCCTGTTACCATAGGTTCTCAAATAATATGAGTTCATATATTCGAGAAACATTTAACACATTCTAAACATAGGAGTCAGCCTTAAATAAATATTTCTGACCAGATTTGAAAAGATTTTCGCATCTAATGTGTTAGAAAATCACAAAGATTCTTTAGGAAAAATTAACCTTCTAGATCATGTATCTAAAACTACTTTAGATAGGGAAACTTATCCTGTTTACACAAGTTGTTTGTAAGACAGCTTTTCTACACATGGAGACAGATTAAGCATCTTCAAGTAGATTGTGTGAACTCTCTATGTTGAATAAGAGATTATTGACAAGATACAGATTGCCCAGATATGTGTGCTTCCTTACATCAGTAGATTGGGCATTGTAAGGATGCACATTCCAATGCAATTAAGCGTTGGGGTGAGGATCTTCCTCACCAAATACCTTTTGAGGAATTTCTTCCTTCTTACTTTTAGGGACATTATCATGTTCCCTTGTGTGGGTTTTGAATCCATCCTCTTCATTAGGAATATTGCGAGATGCTATATCCATGATTACATCTTATTCCCGGGATGTTATGTTCCTTGAACTTGAACCCGTGTGTTCTCGATCTGCCATCCGACAAATTGCTGATGTCTTTTGTTCAAGACATTCTATATGTCCTTTTAAGGTATCCATTCCTTGTTGGAGATGTTTTTCTCAACACTTGTCTAGATATACCTTTCGACATGTCTCTGTAAGAAGATCTTCAATAAGGATCTTATTCCTTATTTGTGAATGCTCCAGCGATTGAGTAAGAATTTCACACTCTGTAGTCTGTTGATGAACTTCACTGCATAGAGTCAATTTTTGTTCCAAATAATCTGCCAGATTATTTTGAAGACTGGGTGTTTCTCGCTTTCCTTCACAAATTATTACATTCAATTGAAAAATAAGTTCTAGGACATCATCTAGACTATCAATGGTTTTTCCCTTTTCTGAATAGTTTTCAACATGTTTGAAAAATCTTTCTAACATTTTACGAAAACCAGAACTTGGGCAGACTAGTGAATCTAATCTCTTTTAGATGATTTTTCACTAGAGATTGGAGTCGGATCCAAAACATATTTCTTGAGTTTCGGATTCATTCTTTTCTTATCAGGAACCTGAATCTCAATCAAGTTATTAGTCATTGATTTTTTATTTGATTTTCGAAAAGACTAACGAGACCAATTTCCATTGACCTTCTCAGAGATCTTATTCTCATTATCTTGACATACGTTAACTGAGTTCTTCATAAGTTTAGCTTTGCTTTTTTTATTTTGACTCATATCTTATAGGTTGGATCGCACCAAACACAGATTGTTAGATCTTTTCGTGTTTGCCTGCTCTGATACCAATTGAAAAGACAAGGGTACCCAAATATACCTCAATCTAAAACTTTTCCACCTATAAGTCCTTTCTCCGAAAGTGATTGTCGATGGACTGAGTCGAGACAATACAGCTAATTAGTTCATACTTAATGTGATCGTCTATGGATACGAGATCGAGACAATATGACAACAAGATAACTTGTATGATTGACTATGGATACAAGATCGAGACAATACAACAACGAAGTATGATTACTTGATAAAAGGTTCGGACTTAACCAAACACAATAGGATTGCTATCAAGTAATTAGGAATTAACGTTTGTGTATTTTACTTCTAATTATAATAAAACAATTATAATTGCGAAAATAGAAAAGTAAAAGACACATCAAGATTTTGTTAACGAGGAAACCGCAAATGAATAAAAACCCCAGGACCTTGTACAGAATTGAATACTCTCAGAATTAAGCCGCTATATAAAATCTAAACCAACTTCGTATAGTTGAGACCAAGCAACTAAACCTATAGTTCACCTAGTTCCCTCAGTATCCCTGCGCCTCCAACTTGTAATAAGTCACGCACTTGGAACAATTCCTTTGGTACTTCTTCCAAACAGTAAAGGAACAACAAATCTGTTCGGTAAAAACTCTTTTCAAACAACGTGATATGAGTTTGACAAAGGCTTTTCCTGTTTAACAAATAAACTCCTTTGTCGGGTCCGAGATCTATCTAGAAATTACAACTACCAAAGTAGTTGGGTTTAGATTTTGCAATCAATACTCTTAGTCACAAAGAAAATATATTGATGCCGATCTACACAACTAATCAATCAAGGTTATTACAAAGATAAACCGATTATAGTTGAATCCCTCTAGCCGATCAAGTTTTGTGCACACCAAAGATTATGAACCCAAATATCTTCTTTGTCTTAAAATCTTCTTAGATCTTCAATAAAAACCTGCACACAAACAACTTGAATCTCTTGTGATCAATCACACACAGAACGGAGTCTGGTAACAATGGATTATCACAAGACGTATTTAGATCTACAAACAGTTCTAAAGATCTCCGTCGACACTTCGATCTAGTTTGAGTGAATCTTATATCAGAAGAGAAGATTCTCAAGTATAAACAAACTAGGTGCAATCAAAGTTAAAAACCGTTAGTCAATCAAATCAATCGAAAACTAATAATAAACTTCAATTATCTAGTTTCCCACCAACGGTACTCGTAGAGCTTCTCAATCCCAAAGAAGTCTTTAAAACGAGCGGTCGTAAGAGATTTCGCCTAATTAGGGTACTTTCCTCTCCGAATAGACGGCTCCACCAGTAACAACACAACTAGGTAGTTTTGCTGGCTCTAAGGATTAGTTTGCTCGAAATGCAAACTTCAATATTTATAGACCAAGGAAGTTCGGAAACCAAAGAATTTCCAAAACCGAATATTCTCAAAGATATGCAATAAAGCCAAAATCGGTTTTCATAATTCCTGGAAATGCACTATCTAAATATTGACCGAAATCTCAGTAGAAAATCTACAATTAGTAATGCACATTACCAATTTATATTTTCTAAAGATATGCATTTAATTGCTGGAAATTAAAAGCATATAAAAACTAAAAACCTTAATTAAAAGATTCTCAATTTATTTCGATCCGGGATTCTACTTTAGTTATTAAGGAATATCTTTGAACAATAAAAGATAAGAGTTACTGCACATGTTCAAAGTATGTCGACATCTTTACTTTGTAAATCCTTTTTCATATTTACAATCTTGGAACCGATTTGCCACACTTCCAAACAAGTTTGGAATTGGTTCATCTGACTTCCAAGAACTATGTGATTGATTATCCTATCAAATCTCCATTAATGGGTTTCACGGTTCTTCCAAAACACAAATCTTCGGTTCTACCTCCATGTGGGTACTAGGATCGGTCACGCTAGATTTCCAAAAATTGGTTGACTAGGTACTAGGATCGGTTACCACATTATTATGGTATTTACTTGTGATCGGTTGCACAAGTCATAGGATTGGTTACCAATTACTAAGACTTGTTGTACCTCTTACAAGGATCGATTCCACATACTTGTGATCGGTTGCACCTCTTACTAGGATCGGTTACCCAATGTCTAGAGTTGGTCATACCAATTACAAAATATCGATCATACCATCTCAGGTGATTACTTAAGATCGGTTTCACTAATAAAAGTCATACCAATACAAAAGTCAGGCATTGTGAATAGTTTTACCAAGATACATAAACAAGTTATGAGCTGTTATACTAAACACACATATTGGTAATCCAAAGATTTGCAATAAATAACAATACCAATAAGCCTAGCGATTTCCCTTTCGATTCACAAAACAAGTTTATGAATTGTACTTCCTTTAAACGAATGTAAAATATTGTTTCCTATGACGGAATCTTCACCCATAACTATACATAATCACAATATTATTCATACGATTATGTCGATGTCTTATATACGAAGTTCAAAAGATAGACGCTATACTTCGTATTGTAATTCCTTAATACTATGTCTAACTAGAGTATAATCATTCACAGCTTCGCAGTTATGTTTTCAATATGCACGACTTGAAAGATACGTTAGGAATGAAACAGTTCAAGTCAAATATTACTAGCCTCAAGAGGAAGGATGATGTCGTCGATGTAGCTCTTTACTTCTTCATATTCTTCAAGTCTTCACGTAATACTTGTAAATCTCATATCCTAGTAACTTTCTAGCTAACATATACGAAGTGGACTCTAGTATATAATCAAGCGACTCTTTAAATGAGTTTTGGCTCACTAAAATATGACAACCAAACTTTACATACCAATGTTTGGTGGGTTCAACCGAGCTATGCTCTAACAAAAGTTTTGCCGAAATATGTCACCAAAAAATTCACAATTCAGGATTTTAGAAAAAACGATGTAGAGTCTTCGTCCGACATCAGATTTTCGCGATCTACCCCAGTTTTCTTATGCCCATGAAATTTCTTAGCTTTTTAAAGGATATTTTTGAGTTTCGAGCATGTTTAGGGGTCGAAATCGATGAAATAGTAAACTTCTAGGAAGTTTTCAGAAAATTTTCAGTTGTCATGTAGTTCGATGTTTCGTCCACATCGTGTTTTTCGTTTATCCAATTGCTGTGAATTTTGGATATGTTGTGGAGAATATCCATACGAAGAGAATTATATATCACTTAACTTGAGATTCTACCAATTGCTCCCAGTTCTCTATCTTATGCCGTGCAGTGTAAAATCTCCTCAGATGAGCTTGTTGTAAAACGCCTTTTTGTGACTTTTACACTATTTGCTCGTGTCTTGAATGCATAATGAAGAACTTTGATGATGTTAGATCACTTGCATTCTGAATTTTATGATTTCCTTTGATTTCCATGCTTGGAGTGCTCTAATCCCATGTAATCGTCATATTAGGTGCCAAATAACGAAGTTGAGGATAGCCGAGCTAATAATGATGACACGAGCAATGTTGTGAACAAAACGATGATGCGACCATCTATGCACTTCAGGTTCATGAGGATATCGCTGATGAAATTGTCGAGGAAGTTGAAACCCAAGTTGTTATCGCTTTTGAGGTAGAGAAAACTGCTCCAATGGTCGAGACTCGTATGATCATTCACGAATACCCCAAATGTGAGGGTTGCTTTTGATACTCCATTCAGCGAGCCACTTCCGTATCATGAACTAGTTGGTGGATTTAGCGTTCCTACCATATATGCTAGCATGTATCAGAAAATATGGGAAATCTACGGCCATATTGTTGTTACCAAAGATCCCGAACGCATTTACTTCTTGATAATGCAAGTAGGAATTATCTTGCGTGTGATAGACGAAATCCGAACCAGAGCTAGAAGAAATGTTTCCAAAGATGTACTCTTTGATTGAGTGTACAATTTGGAAAATTCTGAGAGACTTGGTTTCAATGTGAAGTGGCTTCGTCAGAAAATCGATGCTATCAAGGAGGCATGCGCGAAGAATGTACCTTTTCCCAGTGATGCTGTGATGAAGAAGGAGTCCAAGATTGCTAAGTTGACTGAAGAACTAGAGTTGGAGAAAGCATATTTGCGTGACTTGAAAGTTGCTGAAGAGTTGCTGGTTTCCTTTAATTTTTCTCTTCAATAATCTCTTGAACTTTGAACTTCTGAGAGATATGAGGGTTTTTTTTGGTTTTGATTTTTTGATTGGTTTTGGATAAGTGGATTGAGGATTTTATTTTGGATTTGATAGGGATTTTCTTTAAGTAAAATGAACTTTGATAAATTGCTGAATTCAAATATAGAATGCAAGTATTGCAAACATTTTGGAGGAATTGAAAATACAGTGAAAGAAAATCCTAAATGCCTAACTCAGACGCTTTGGGCATACATGCCTCGAGCGTCTAACACCTCAAACTCTGAATGTCTCAGGTGTCAAATGCCTTGAGCCAATTTTCTTGTATTACTAGCACATTTGTCTTGCCATCCATATTGACTAACTTGTAATAGCCACCAACAACAGACTTGGTAATAATAAAAGATCCTTCCCAGTTGGAATTCAATGCAGAATGAAGATTGTGTTTAGTTGCCTTGAGAACCAAATCTCATTCGTGAAATTTGTTAGGGTTGATTGTTCTTCTTCTGAATATCTTCTGCTGGTTCGGCATTCCTCTTATAGTGGGATTCCATGATCGTGCACTCATCAAAGCTTTCTGATCTTGTGTTACATATGGATACTCATGCAAGGTTATGGGAGAATACCCAAGATATAGCTTAGACATCATTTAAGCAATGAGTGCCTCAGTGAGATGCTCGGTTCGGAGAGGTTCCACATTCAACCACTTACTAAAATATTATTAAGGTGAGGTTACCCACTCATAGCATCTTGCAACAGCTAAGTTGGTAACAGAGTCGAGTCCCCGGATTAGGAGGGCATGTTTGAAAGTAGATAATATGGACGTAAGAGGAGGAAGGAGACTTACCTGAACATGAAACCTCTTGACGAATGCTAGTGCATTTTCTCCTGGTTTTTGTTTCAAATACATCATACTTTTGAATTCTTCCAGGTGCTCTGAAGATGGAGTGTCTATCATGTCTTCTGAATCAGAGCTTTCCACATCAGAAAAATGTGCAACCGAAGGCATTTCATCAGTAGTCATCTTTTTAACATGAATCCACGTACGTCCGAGGATCATGTCATATCCTGGATCTTATCTGATTATGTGAAACTTGGTTTCTTCCCAAGTTGAACCAATTTTAATTTTGAGAATGATATAGCCGTATGCATCTCTGAGTATTCCTTTGTGATCCCTAATTAAGATGGGAGCATGGAGTAGCTTCTTGTCGAGTGATGCCTGCGGCTCTAAGAGTCTTCAAAGGGATAACATTGAGAACAGTGCCAACATCAACCAATGCTCTCTTGAATTCGTTTCCTTTGAGATGGACTGTGGTAAGAAGTCCCCAGTCGTACATCTCCTTGTCTGTAGCTGGTGGTTCAGGGAAAGTTTCTGGAATGGATTGGCGTTTTCCTGACACTATGTGATTCAAATACATGAACATGTCTTTCCTCTGAGCTTTTTAAAGATAAAGCAATTCGCATATATGCTCGATCAACTACTTCTTTGATCAAGGATTTAACTACTTCAGTTCCCAGTTCTCCTGAATCAACTTTTTCCTTAAAAATGCGCTTCCAGGCTCTGCAATGCTTGTTGGGTTATTGACAAATCTATAGAAACACCAATATCGAGGATTCTCCATTTCTTCCTCAGTCGGCTCTTTCCTGATGTAGGGAAATTTGATCTCACCGTCTTGAATCCAGACTTCTAATAATTCGATCACCTCTTCAATGGGGAAAGGAAAATCTGGGTCCTCCTGGTCGTTTTGCTGATGCTGAGTCGGTACTTGTGCATTTCGAGTTTGATTATCTTTCCTTAATGCTTTTGCAGGAGCCTGGGATGTTGGAGAAGCGTTCTTGTGTTGTTGTGTCTCAGCTTTCCTTTTGCTCCCTTCAGCAATAACATTCGTGGAAGGTTGAAGATTGTATTGTTTATTGATCAGGCACTTGGTGCTTCCTCGACTTTCCCGCGGTTCCTCGACTTTTGTAGCTTTTGCCCTTTCCAGTAAGGCCGGCACAGTAGTTGCTGACCGTTTGGATGCTTCATGAAGCTCTGAGAAAGTCTGGAATCGAAGATTTTCCAGTAAAGCTCTGTAGACCGGGATCATTCCATCGATGCACAAGTCTACAAGTTGATGTTCAGTGACATTTGGGTCGATCCAAAGCTTGGACTCTGAATTTCTTCATATAAAGTAACTTGTTCTGAGATGAAGAAGTACTTCTTGTAGAAAGCATTAATCATCTCTCCCCAACCGGCGATGCTTTTTAGTACGATGTTGTCATACCAGGTGTATGTCCTGCCTTTCAGAGACTTTGAAAATTCCTTCAGACGGACGACATGGTTGTGGTCATGTTCGCCTAATGATTCCAGAAACCGAGAAACATTCTCTCGAGCGTTGCATGTTCCATCATAAAGAGTGAACGTTGGATAGGTATAACCCTTCGGAAGAGGAATCCATTGTGTATCAGCAGGGTATGGAGGTTGGTGATGATGGACATAGGATGTATTATCTTTTCCACGATTCTCTAAGAGGCGTTCCAAATCATCAAGAGTGATGACACTGGATGGTTCTTTCGTTGGTGGATTGTCTGTAGTGCGGAGTCCATCATCCTCCAGGATATGGATTGAGGAGATTTCAGGATCAGCAGCTGGGGATACTTCCTTGGATTTCTCTTTCTCTGACTGACGCTGGGGCTGAGCTTGTTCAGGTGACAATTTGTCTGTGAGATTCTTGAGATGAGCGCATAGCTCCATTTGTGTTGTAGCCATGTATATTTTATTCTTGGCGAGAATTTCCTGAATCTTCATGAGTTCAGTTATGGTAGGTGGATTTTCTCTGATTTCTTCAGGAGATCGACCAAAGAGAGGATTATTTCTGATATTGGTTTGAGGAGGGTTGGTATCAGTAGCGCCACCGCTGGAAGCGGGAGTGACTGGAGTACCAACATTATTCTTGCTAGTGCTAGAACCGTTTGGGTTAGGATTTGTAACTGAACCCAACCTAAGATCAACCATTTTGACAAATTAAGAATGCAACCAAGAGATTAATCTCCCACTATGGTCGTTAATCTGTTGATGGGAGAAAACTATTTGTTGGTTTTTTAGGAAAGTGAAGAGACGACCGTGCGAGCAGGGACTCCTCGGTCGAGCAAATTTCTTAAACCGGGAGATTAACAGATACACTGCACGGGAGTGCTTTGAGTTCGAGAGATCAATCTGTAGGACTCTGGCCTAAACCAAGAAAATGGTCGTTCAAGAGTCAATTCGGTCACAAAGAGGGATGAGGGTCGATCTGTAGGAGGGAAGCTGAGAAGTGTGTGGTATCAATGATGATCGGGGATTTCTGCAAGTGAACTGTTGAGTTCGAGTAAGTTTTGATTGATTGATTGAATTCTACTCTATTGAGAATTCTTGTTTAAATGAGAATTCTTCCTTAAACGATGATTCTTGGTTGTTCAATCATGGATTCAGAGACTTATTTATATTGCAAGAATAATAGACATATTGATCCCAGTAAGTGTGACGGTTACATGAGTGAAAGAGTGGGAAAGTGGGAAATCGTGGTTAAACAAGTTTCATGTCGTGCGTAGACTTGGTTGATTGTCCATCCACCACTTTGCTAACTCCTTCAACTGTTTGCACGACTTACTCACATTTCTCATCGTGGGTGTACACATGTGTCGTAGGCCGCCAGACCAAAACCTCCATGTGACGTGATTGATGTCTCACGAACGTGGAAACTTCAAGGCAGACATGTATTTAATTAGTTAGTTGTTGACTTGACTAGACGATGAGTCTTAGCATTGATGAGTCGAGCATAATGAACGAATGTGGTATTCTTTGGGTCTCATGGATTGAGCATAAGGTGTATGCTGAGACACGCTTAGAAGCTGAGTCTTGATGAATTGTGATATATCATTTTACCAGTCGAGGTAATAATGATATTTTGGGAATTTGGATGATCGTACGATAAGGTTGCTCGGTCAAGGACTTATTCTGATATGTTCGATAGGAAATCAGAGATATTGTTGAATTATGCAGAATGAGTATTTTTGATTAATATATCATGAATGATCGAATGACAGAGTAGGAATCAGAAATATAGGATGTTCGTCCGTTTAAACCATGTTGCCCATTCGAGCAAAAATGTTGGTAGTAGGACCAAACATAAAATTAGAATATTGATTACTGGATCAATAAAATTCTCGAATGTTGATAGTTGAATCAACATGAGGAATATTTCTCGGTCGAGCAATTGATCGTTGAATCAATAAGTTCTGAACCCAATTGAATGAGCAAATTAAATATTGCTCGATTCATGAATTAATATTAGCGGGACCAAATAAAATATTAAATAAAATACTGGTAGTTGGACCGAATATTACATAATTAATTAGGATGTCGATGGATCGTTACAAAATTATCAGTGCTTAAACTTGCTCAGAATTATGATTTGCAGAGCATTTGGTTTGAAACCCTAACTTTGATCGATTGTTGATCAACTGATGATTTATTGAAAATCAACCAGTGAGTGATAGAGGTACCGGATACATGGGATGATGGACAACCATGTAGCACCTAGGTTCTCGAATGAGCATGCACCAAAGTCCTTTGTAGACCAACTGGTGAAAAGATGATTAAATGCTCGTTTAATCATTATTAACAATAGTCTCGTGTGAGCATTAGGTGATAAAACCTAATTATGAAAGAAGAGGGGACCGACCAAGGGGTATTAAACCGCTCCTTGGTGGTCGTGGGACCAACTGATGGTCGATCGAGCAAATTCCAAGTTGTTTGGAAAAAGTTTGAACCCAATATGAACTATTAGGTCAACATCATAAATGGAAGTGGGACCGGCTTCTTGCAAGCAGAAAGGCCGACCTTGGTTGGTCAAGGTAGCATGCCCGTGTCACCATATTTCCCGTGATTCAATTCTGAGAATTTTTGCATTTTCGGGTGCACGTTCGAGCAATATTTTGGATTTTCATAAGAGTTTGATCTTGACTGAAACTCTTGATTTTCCTTGAATGAGCAAATAGAACTTTGCTCATGCGACCAATATTTTAGGAATATTAAAAGAATAATATTTTCCATGAGAAGCCCGAATGGTCGTGTGACCATTTGAGAAATATATGGAAAAATCGGGCTTTTAGCTCAAACGAGGGAGTTTAGTGAGATGAGAGAAGAAGTAATAATAATAAAATAAGGAATTAGGGAGGTGTGGGACCGTCCAAGGCATGGTCGGCCGGCCCGTGGGCCCGGTCCTATGCTCTTCCCTATTTTACATTATTATTTTCATCATGTGAGGAAATATGGAGAAACCAAGAGTTTTGCTCAAACGAGGAAGTTTGCTCAAACAAAGAGTTTTCCTGAGACAAGGTGTTGATGGTGGATTTTCGACAAAGCTCAAGATCGTAAAATCATGATACTGCATGTTTCTGACCTGGCTTCAGGAATGTATGTGACGATTCATATTTTATGATCCGTGAACCATTTCACGATCTCTAACTGAGCGAACATTCCTCTCAGAGCTATGATGAATATGTTTCTCAAAAGGCCTCTCGCTGAGCGTTCGATGCTTCACACATTTCATCATCACCTCTACATAGAATCAAAATGATTGGGTGGTTCCTAGACATAATGTTTGTTAGAGAGCTTAACGCCATCAGGACGTCACACTGCTCATTGTTCCCTGACTACGTAGAGAGACCATGTATAGAATCTCTTGATGATTGGGCGGTTCCTAGACATAATGTATTTTAGAGAGCTTAACGCCTTCAGGACGTCACGCTACTCGTTGTTCCCTGACTACGTAGAGAGATCGTGTGTAGAATCTTTTGCTGATTGGACGTTTCCTAGACATAATATTTGTTAGAGAGCTTAACGCCTTCAGGTCATCACGCTGCTCGTTGTTCTATGACTATACACCCCCTCAGAACGAGTATGATGCTTCATTCATCTCATATCTTGATTCTGCAAATAGATTAATTCCAGAGTGTCATTCATCAACTGAATTCCTAGAAAATAATATATTTTATCTCATTACTCCATTCCATGGCTGATCCTCAGCTGGATTCCATGGATTAGTAATAGATAACCATTTTATCTCATTACTTTGTTCCATGAATTCTCAGCCGAATTCTATGGATTAGTAATAAATATTCAATTAATTTTATTGTTCTGTTTCATGACTGATTCTAGGATAAATTTCATGGATTAGTAATAAATATTCATTGATCGGGCATCTGGACCATCACCGAGTAAGCCCCGAAAATGGTGCGAGTTTACTCAGCAAATAATGCACAAACGAGCACTCGAACACACGAACGATCATTCAAGAATATGGACGAACAAGGAACCTATGCAATTAGGAAGGAAAATAATATTAAATAAAATAAACAAGAGGCGTGGGACCGGACACACCGGACGGCCGGTCATGCCGCCATGGACGGTCCCCCTCTTCCGTTAGTTTATTTTATGATAATTTATTATTTCCCTCATCTCATGAAGACTCCTTCATTTGAGCAAACTCCCTCGTTTGAGCAAAACTCTTAGTTTCTCCATACTTTCCATCAAAGTAAAAAATAGGGAAAGGTGTCACGGGACCGGGTCACCTAGCCATGGCCGGTCCAACACCTTGCAATTCCTTATTTTCTCATATTATTATTTCCTTCATCTCACGAAACTCCATCGTTTGAGCAAAAACCCTAGTTTTTCAATATTTTCTCAAATATTGCTCAAACTATGAAAAAGCCAAAAAGTCAAATGGTCACATGACCGACTAGGCTTCTCACGTCAAAAATTAAAATATAATTATTTTCATATTCTCAAAATATTGGTCGCATGAGCAAAGTTCTACTTGCTCATTTGAGCGAAATCGAGAGTTTAAGTCAAGATCAAACTCTTCTGAAAATCCAAAATATTGCTCAAACGCGCACCAGAAAATACCAAAACTCTCAGGACTGAGACACAGGAAGCATGGTGACACGTTCATGCTACCTTGATCGACCAAGGTCGCCCCTTAGGCTTGCAAGGAGTCGGTCCCACACTTTTCATTACTTTGACCTTATTAGCTCTCAGTAGTTCATAGTGGGTCCAAACTCTTTCAAACCAACTTGGAATTTGCTCAATCGACCACCAACTGGTCCCACGACCACCAAGGGTCAGTCCCATGACCCCTTAGCCGGTCCTCATCTCTCAATAATTAGGTTTTATTACCTAACGCTCATACGAGAACTATTTTAATAAATGATTAAACCAGCATTTGATCATCCTTTCACCAACTGGTCAACAAAGGACTTTGGTACATGCTCACTCGAGCACCTGGGCGCTACATGGTAGGCCATCATCCCATGTAGTCGGTCCCTCCTTCACTCAGTGACTTATTTTCTGTAATTCATTGATTGATCAGCAATCGATCAAAATTAGGGTTTCGAACTGAATGCTCGGCAAATCATGATTCTGAGCAGCTTCAAACACTAATAATTTTATGTTGATCCAGCAATCAACATCTTGATTAATTATATAATATTCGTTCCAGTTACCAATATTTTAATTAATATTTTATTTGGTCATGTTACCAATAATTCATCAAATGAGCAATATTTGCTCAGACGCTGGAATATTGATTCAACTATCAATATTCAGTAATCCATCGAATAAGCAATATTTGCTCAGATGCTCGAATATTGATTCAACTATCAATATTCAGTAATCCATCGAATAAGCAATATTAATCTCATTCAGTAATTCATCGAAAATGCTCGAATATTGATTCAACTATCAATATTCAGTAATCCATCGAATGAGCAATATTTGCTCAGATGCTCGAATATTGATTAAACTATCAATATTCAGTAATTCATCGAATGAGCAATATTTGCTCAAATGCTCGAATATTGATTCAACTATCAATATTAAACAATTCATCATACAAGCAATATTTGCTCAGACTATCATGTTGATTCAATTATCAACATCATTCATTCGAGAACTATACGTCCCAGCAGACATGTTCAATCCATGAATCCTAGAGCATTCGGAAATCATGCTCGACTGAATAATACTTAGACTCATCGTCTAATCAAGTCAACGACTGACTGATCAAATACACGTCTGCCTTGCAGACTCCACATTCGTGAGACATCAATCACATCACATGGGGGGTATTAATTAGGGTTTTGGTCTGGCGACCTACGGCATGTGTGTTCATCCACGATGAGAAATGTAAGTAAGTCGTGCAAGCGGTTGAGGAAGTTAGCAAAGAAGAGGTGGATGATCAACCCAGTCTTCGCACGACATGGAACTGGTTAAACCACGATCTCCCACTTTTCCACTCTTTTACTCAAACAATCGTCACACTTATTGGAGATCAATGTGTCCACATTCTAGCAATATAAATAAGTTCTTTGAATTCATGATTAAACAAGAACAGATATACGGGAATTACATAATATTTTTCTCATCTGAACAATCACTCCCAACAGAGCAGAATTCAAAACTTATTCGAACCCAGCAGTTCATTTGCAGAAACCTACAACACATTCACAATCTTTTATCACCATTGATCTCACACACTTCTCATCTTCCTTCCTACAGATCAACCCTCTTCCCTCTTTGTGACCGAATTTACTCTGGAACGGCCATTTCTTAGTTTAGGCCGGAGTCCTACAGATTTATCTCTCGAACTCAAAGCACTCCCGTGCAGTGCATCTGTTTGAGGTTAGGCAGTTTCCTCGGTTGAGGAGCCTCCATCCGCACGGTCGTCTCTCCACTTCCTGAAAAACCAGCAAATTGTTTTCCCCATCAACAGATTGGCGACCACAGTGGGAGATTAATCTCTCGGTTGTAATCCCAACTTTCAAAAAATGGTTGATCTTAGGTCAGGTTCAGTTACAAATCCTAACGAAAACAATGCTAGCATTAGCAACAATGGTGGTACTCCATAAACTACTCCTGCTTCCAACAACGGTGCTGGTGATACCACTCCTCCTCAAACCAACATTGGAAACCATTCTCTCTTCGGATGGTCTCCCGAAGAAATCAGATAAAATCCGCCTACCATAGCTGATCTCATGAAGGTTCAAGAGACTCTCGCCAAAAATCAGATTGACATGGCTACCACTCAGAAGGAGTTATGCACTTATCTCAAAACTCTCACAGACAAGATGTTAGAGAAAACTCAGGAGAAATGAAAAGCCAAAGAAACATCTCCGGTTGCTGATCCCGAAATATCTCCAATTCACGTGGTGGATTATGATAAAGTCCACAAAGATGTAGATAACCCACCAGCGAAGGAGTCTGCAGGTTTCATCACTCGTGAAGATCTGGAGCGCTTTTTGGAGAATCGAGGGAAAGACAAGACATCATTTGTCCATTGTCACCAACCTCCGTATCCCACTGTTACACAAAGAATTCCTCTCCCACAAGGCTACACTTCTCCAACGTTCACACTTTATAATGGAATGGGGAATTCCCGAGAACATGTTTCTCGATTCCTGTAAGCATTAGGAGAACATGAACACAACCACGTCGTCTGCTTGAAGGAGTTCTCACAGTCTCATACGGGTCGAGCATATACATGGAACCACAACATCGCACCAGGGAGCATCACTAGTTGGGAAGAAATGGTTAATGCATTTTACCGAAAATACTTCTTTGTCTCAGAGAAGATTACTCTCTCTGATTTAGGAATAATGTCTCAGAAGAACAATGAACATCCGAAAGACTATGTGAAAAGGTTCAGAGTTCAAGCTTTGGATTTTCATGACCCGAATGTCACTAAACAACAATTGGTGGACTTGTGCATCAACAGAATGATCCCGGTCTATAGAGCCTTGCTGGAAAATCTCCGGTTCCAAACTTTCTCAGAACTTCATGAAGCGACCAAGCGATCAGCAACTACTGCTCCGGCCTTACTGGAAAGAACAAGAGCTACAAAAGTCAAGGAACCGCGAGAAACCCTAGGAAGTGTCAGGCGCCTGATCAATAAACAATACAATCTCCAACCTTCCATGAATGTTGCTGAAGGAAGCAAGAGGAAAGCTGAGACGCAGCAGCATAAGAACGTCCCTCCAGAATCCCATCCTGCAAAAGCATTAAGGAAGGACAACCAAACTCGAAATGCGCAAGCACCAACTCAACGTCATCAGAATGACAAGACAGAACCAGACTTTTCTTTTCCTATTGAAGAGGTGATCGAGCTATTGGAAGTATGGATCCAAGATGATGCGATCAAACTACTGATAACCACGTAAGTGTGACGCATTTTCACCCATAACTACATTATCTAGGACTCATTTTATTTCTAATAAAGTTGTTTTAAGTCTTTTCTAGGGAATAAGCTCTTACGGTAAAATTGGCTCGAAAAGTGGTGTTTTACACCCCAGGATAGAGTACTAAAGGCACCCCAGAAATGCACCGGAAGCACCCCAAAAATGTGTCGGAGGAACCCCGGAAAAAGTACTATCTACGCCAAAAAATTACTATTTGCACCGCATAAGACAAGTGCTAAAGGGACACCCGTGCAGGATTAGGGGAGGACATCTTCTTCTCAAATTCAAAAAATGAATTTTGGCGGGAAAATATTTTCATTAACAGCAGAATTTCGATCGGATGTTTGGACGTGATTTAGTGAGATTCAATCCCTGAAACTTAGTTGGTAGACGTGATATGACTATAGAAAGCTAGTATGGGTGTTCGTTTGGATCAGAATTGGTTGAATCGTGTCATGGAGCAAAACAGGAGAGTACGGGCAAAGGGAGAAGATATTCACGCGTCTGTTGTTGCTGGAGTGTGCTGGGAGAGTTTGGAATGTTCTGTGAGAATGCTAGATGCGTGTAAGAGTTAAACAAGGAAAGAAATACAACTGCAAACGCTTGGAGAAGCTAAAACAGGAAATTATTGCCGTGAGAATAAAAATAATAAAGAGAAGATTTTTTGAAGTTATGGAGGAGATTCGATGCATCTTTCGGGTATAAATAGATTACCCAGGTCATATAGAAGGGGTGTCGAGAGTTTGGGGAGCTTAGGAGAGCCAGAGAAGAAGAAATCACGAGTTGCAGAAACTCGGGTTCTGCTGCTGCAGAACTGAAGAACACGAAGAACAAAAGCTTGTAAAGGAAAGTCGTTGAAAACTGTCGCTTAAATGCGACAGTTCCAAACTCCTTTCCAGCGACCGCGGAACAGAGCCTACAGCACTTCTCTTGTATCGTTCATTTTGTGACGATATTTGTGCGTCGCAAATTACTGTTTTTCACTATTTTCTCCGTTTTCACCATTGTAAACAATTTTTGAGCAAATAAAAAATATTTTGAGAGTGTCTATAATATGAGGAGCTAAACCCCAACACTGGGACGACGGAGGAGGCCGAACTTCATACATGGGTAAATTTGTTTAATTCTTTTTTATAACTTTTGCACTAAAATTAATTGAAATATGATTTGATTAAATTGGTTGTCATTTGATTAGATGGGTCATGCTTAGCTTAGGTGATTTGATGTCCCATGCTTAACATTTACAAACAATGTTTTGAGAATCTACCTTGGCAAAAATAGAGTCCATGTTTATATTTCTTGAGCTAAAATTGTTGAGAATAAATAAGTGAACCTTATGTTATTAAGATTGGATAAATCCTTAGTCCCAGTACCTCTTGCACCAATAGTAATATTATTGTATATTTTTATTAAATTTAAAAACTCGAATCTTCACAAGTCTTAGAGTTCGAATCATTTTTACTACAACTTCAAAATCACATCAATTTTTGGCGCCGCTGCCGAGGATTTTTTTTTAGATTTAGAGTTTTTAGATTTTTATTCTTTTGTTCTTTTTTACGTTTCTTGGGTATTTGTCTTTTTGTTGCAGGTTTTGAATCAAAGAGGAATTGGAGACGAAAGACCTGGGGGATTAAAAGCTAGACAAAGCGAAAAGAACGGAGAAAAGATGAAGATATTTTTTTATTTTTTATTTTTTTTTAATTAATTAGATTTTATTTTATTTTTATTTTTTAGATTTTATTTCTAGAAACTATAAATAGGACTTTATTTTTGTATTTTATTTTTATTTTTGGAACATTAAACATTGGACTTTATTATTTTTAAACCCTACGGAAGGTTACTTTTTTTATATAAATATAAACTGTTTGCAGGGAAGGACGACGATTACGATATCGTCTCGGCCCCTCGGGTTCGTACACTAACACAGGAGTCAGTGGCCCAAGTCGACTACAACCGTTTCATCGCCCATCTGGTACGGGAGGTAAGCTTCTAAACACCCGCGAATCCCCTGACAGCGGGTTTACTGTCTTCCTTAAGGTGCATATATGTTGAGGTTTTGAATACGGACTTTAATTTCCTAATAAAGGGCAAGGCCAGGCCATACAAGATAAGGGTTCGGATTTCATCACCGTTCTCTTCTTGCCCGCCTTAGGAACACATAACCTACACGAACCCAAGCTTAAAATACTGATTAGAACGAGACCGATAGGGTAACGAGCTTGTAAGAAAGTCATTCAAAGGGAAGTATTGGGTATCTTATTAGCTTAACTCAAAAGTTCAGGAAGATTACTGTGAGTCGACTAGAGCCGCCCTAACGGGAAACGTTGCCAAAGAGGTGGGAGTATTAAAGCTCCTCTGAGCTACCCCTGCTTCTCTTCGACTCACTTTATTCGGATCGATCTAGAGAGGTTTGCTAAAACGATACCTAGTTGCCTTTAGGAGGAATAGAAGCTGGTCTAGAAACAATCTAAGGGAGCCATCATGCTTGTTGTTTGCTAGATTTTATAGGTTTGATTTGGTCGAGTCAGCCTTGCTTGTGATTGTGTAGAATTCCCTTGCAATTAAGAATGTCGAACTGGTATGATAGAAGCATATACAATGAGTATCGACCTGAATTTGATTATGGACATCATCATTTTTATGACCATGGTGGGAATAGTAGTTGGGAACGCCAATCTTTTAAAGGTTATGGTTAATCCCATGGTGAGCCCAAGTACTATTAACACACGAATTGGTCTTACGAGAATATTCTGATAATTCCTCTTTACTAGAGTCAACACGTAAGTTAGCTGAGACAGCACGTAAGTTTGCAGAAATGAATAACTTAGTTATGGACGAAAATGCAACGAGTGAAGTTTCTTTACCTTCTTTCCTAGATTATGTATGGAAATCATGTGAGTTGGCCCAGAAGCTTTTGTTAGAGACCCAGAAAAGAACTTCTCTAAAAGATCTAATTATTCAAAATAGTGTTTTCAATTTTACCCTTGATATCAATGGTGAATATTTGCCTAATTTAGAGGACGAGGTTAGAATAAAATACACTACTTATTTAGATAAGTTTCAATCATCTTCGTACTATTATGATGATGAGGATAGTAATAATGAAGAATCTGAAATATGTAGGCATAGTGATCAGGAAACTATTAATCCAATTGAGCTTTGTAATGATGATATTATTTCTAGTTCAAATCCAAATAATTTTTATAATTATTCACCTATTCAAAAGGAAGAGGATTTGATTAGGGATACCACCGTTTTAGACGATGTAGTTTTTCCTTTTGATTACGAAGCCGATAGTGGTTTAGAGGAACGGGTTTATTCTGAAAATGTTGTTTTAAAGTCTAGCGACTTAGAAACAATAGTCTTAGACGAAGAAGATGGACCCGTAGAGATGAGTAAAGATGCACTACCTGATAATAACTTAGAAGAATCAATTGACCATTTCCAAGAATCTGATGATCTAGAAATTAGGGAGATTGTGACTAGTCTATCTAGAGACACTGAAAACTCTAAGTTTGGGGGTGGTTATCACTTTCCTAGTGCCTTACCTTTAACTCTCATAAAGTCCCCTCACTTAGGACTTGATATCTGTGCCTCGGCCATTTTACAAGATTACCTTATTCATCGTTTTCCCGAACCTAATGATGTCCAGGAAGAAGTTCAGTCGTTAGAAACCCATCCTCTGGTTGATGTGGTTTGCCCAGGCTATGATACCCAGATTGACTTTGTTTTCCCACCAAATAGTTTTCTTCCAACTGTGGGAACGTTTATATTTAAAATGTGTCGAATATTAAGTTCTGAGACTAAGCCTAAGTACTTTAGGTTAATAGAATCGACACATTTACTTAAGAATGACCACTACTCTCATTGTGGTCAATTATGTAAGTCAAATCTGATTGACTTAGAGGATCCTCAGTTATTTAGGTTATTATTGTGTGCTTCTAAGTTCCTATTTGAGTTTTTCCAGACTTTAGGACCTAATAATTCGGATCCCACCTATGAAGAAAGGCAGCCAATGAAAATATTTTATTTAGACCCTTTCATAGAACCTGAACCTGAACCACAATTAGATTTAGATATCTTAATCAGGAAACTAGATAAGGGCATGCTAGTCTTGTTCATTATCTTGGTTTATTGCAGTTTCCTTTGGTCAACTCTATTTGGTTTTGAAGACCCACAGTTGTTCCGACTGTTATTTTATGATTCGAGTGACTAATCCTTTCCTAGTCTGGCTGAAGACTTTAAATTTAGCACTTCTTGGGAGGTAACCCATGCTTATGCGTCGACTACGGTAATATCCTTCCTCACTTCCTTTAAGTAGTAACAGTTTCTCCTTGTTCATGTTTTTAATTTCATATTTATAACATTGAGGACAATGTTAGATTTAAGTGTGGGGGAGTGATTAACTTTTTGTTTATTTTTTTAGGAGTTTCCTTATCATATTATGACAAGCTGTTGAGCGGGTCTACCTTAGGAATTTACTTTTATGATCAGCTGTTGAGCGGGACATCAAAAAAAAAAAAAAAAAAATTGATATGACCAGCTGTGGAGCGGGTCTACCTTAGGAATTTACTTTTATGATCAGCTGTTGAGTGGGTCATCAAAAAAAAAAATTGATATGACCAGCTGTGGAGCGGTTCTATTATTTTTGTTTTCTTATGACCAGCTGTTGAGCGGGTCTTTCTCTATGTTACACAAATGACCAGCTGTTGAGCGGGTCTTGAGGTTTTGCTCGAGGACTAGCAAAATGTAAGTGTGGGGGAATTTGATAAGCACGTAAGTGTGACGCATTTTCACCTATAACTACATTATCTAGGACTCATTTTATTTCTAATAAAGTTGTTTTAAGTTGTTTCTAGGGAATAAGCTCTTGCGGCAAAATTGGCTCGAAAAGTGGTGTTTTACACCCTAGGATAGAGTACTAAAGGCACCCCAGAAATGCACCGGAAGCACCCCAAAAATGTGTCGGAGGAACCCCGGAAAAATTACTATCTACGCCCAAAAATTACTATTTGCACCGCATAAGAAAAGTGCTAAAGAGACACCCGTGCAGGATTAAGGGGAGGACATCTTCTTCTCAAATTCAAAAAATGAATTTTGGCGGGAAAATATTTTCATTAACAGCAGAATTTCGATCGGTTGTTTGGACGTGATTTAGTGAGATTCAATCCCTGAAACTTAGTGGGTAGACGTGATATGACTATAGAAAGCTAGTATCGGTGTTCGTTTGGATCAGAATTGGCTGAATCGTGTCATGGAGCAAAACAGGGGAGTACGTGCAAAGGGAGAAGATATTCACGCGTATGTTGTTGCTGGAGTGTGCTGGGAGAGTTTGGAATGTTCTGTGAGAATGCTAGATGCGTGTAAGAGTTAAACAAGGAAAGAAATACAACTGCAAACGCGTGGAGAAGCTAAAACAAGAAATTATTGTCGTGAGAATAAAAATAATAAAGAGAAGATTTTTTAAAGTTATGGAGGAGATTCAATGCATCTTTCGAGTATAAATAGATTACCCAAGTCATATAGAAGGGGTGTCGAGAGTTTGGGGAGCTTAGGAGAGCCAGAGAAGAAGAAATCACGAGTTGCAGAAACTCGGGTTCTGCTGCTGCAGAACTGAAGAACACGAAGAACAAAAGCCTGTAAAGGAAAGTCGTTGAAAACTGTCGCTTAAATGCGACAGTTCCCAACTCCTTTCCAGCGACCGCGGAACAGAGTCTACAGCACTTCTCTTGTATCGTTCATTTTGTGACGATATTTGTGCATCGCAAATTACTGTTTTTCACTATTTTCTCCGTTTTCACCATTGTAAACAATTTTTGAGCAAATAAAAAATATTTTGAGAGTGTCTATAATATGAGGAGCTAAACCCCAACACTGAGACGACGGAGGAGGCCGAACTTCATACATGGGTGAATTTGTTTAATTCTTTTTTATGACTTTTGCACTAAGATTAATTGAAATATAATTTGATTAAATTGGTTGTCATTTGATTAGATGGGTCATGCTTAGCTTAGGTGATTTGATGTCCCATGCTTAACATTTACAAACAATGTTTTGAGAATCTACCTTGGCAAAAATAGAGTCCATGTTTATATTTCTTGAGATAAAATTGTTGAGAATAAATAAGTGAACCTTATGTTATGAAGATTGGCTAAATCCTTAGTCCCAGTACCTCTTATACCAATTGTAATATTATTGTATATTTTTATTAAATTTAAAAACTCGAATCTCACAAGTCTTAGAGTTCGAATCATTTTTACTACAACTTCAAAATCACATCAACTACCTCCTGTCAGAAGAGAGCCAACAGAGAAGGAAATGGAGGTTCCGCGCTACTGCCGCTTTCATAGGTTTGTCAATCATCCGAAAAGTGATTGCAGAATCTTGAAGCGCATATTTACAGAGAAAGCCGACTCAGGGGAACTGGGGACTGAAGGGGTGCACAGAAATCCTCTTCCGATCAGGACCTTTGCACTTTCTGAACAACCGGTCAAAGAAGCAGTTCAATCCTTAATCGAGCACGTCTGTGAATTGCTTTACTTGTCAAAGGCTCAAAGGAAGGACATGTTCATGGCTTTGAATCACATAGTTTCAGGTAAATTCCTACCCATTCCAGAAATACTCTCTGAACCTCCAGCAACCGACAAGGGGACGTACGACTGGGGACTTCTCACCACAGTCAATCTCAAAGGAAATGAATTTAAGAGAGCTTTGGTTGATGTTGGTACTGTTGTCAATATCATCCCTTTGAAGACTCTCAGAGCCGCAGGCATCACTCGTCAATAAGTAACTCATACTCCTATCTCAATCAGGGATCACAAAGGAGTACTCAGAGATGCGTACGGCTACATTATTCTCAAAATGAAAACTGGTTCCACCTGGGTGGAGACCAAGTTTCATATAATCAGAGAAGACCCGGGATACGACATGATCCTCGGACGAACGTGGATCCATGCTGAAAAGGTAACCACTACGCCATCATCAATTGTACATTTTTCTGTTGAAGAAAACTCTGGTTCAGAAAAAGTAGAGGATACTCCATCATTCGAGCATCTGGAGGAAGTTAAGGCCCTGATGGAGTTAACACAAAATCCTGAAGAAAATGTGCATGCATTCGTCAAAAGGTTCCGCACTCAGGAAAGTCTTATTCCCCCTCATGCGTCCATATTATTAACTTTCAAACATGCTTCCCTGGTCCCGGGACTCAATCTTGGTCACAACCTAGCTATTACCAAATGTTATGAGTGGATAGTCTCGCCTCAACGTTATTTTACTAAATGGTTGAATGTGGAACCTCTTCAAATTGAACATCTCACCGAAAAATTTGTTGCTGAGATGATGAACAAGTACAACGGAGAGCATCTTGGATGTACTTCTATAACTGTGCACAAGTGTCCATATGTACCACAAAATCAGAAAGTTTCGATGTCCGCTCGAGCATGGAACCCATTGTCAGAGGAATGCCGAATCAGCAGAAGATCTTCAAGGCAAAAACAATCAATCCTAACAAATTTCATGAAGGAGATTTGGTTCTCAAAGAAGTTGATCAACATGGATGGCAAGGCGAACGTGGCAATAATACATGAGAATTATCTCAAAGCATTTGACACCTGAGACATTGGATGTTTGAGGTACTGGATGTTCAAGACACGAGCACCCAAAACACCTGGATTTGGTATTTAGGATTTTCTTTCACTGTATTTCAATTCCTCCAAAATGTTTGCAATACTTGCATTCAGTATTTGAATTCAGTAATTAATCAAAGTTCATTTTATTTAAAGAAAATCTCTACCAAATCCAGAAGAAAATTCTCAATCACCTACTTATCCAAAACCAAAAAAAAAATCCTCACGTCTCTCAGAATTTCAAAGTTCAAGAGATCATGGAAGAAAAACTAAAGGAAGCTAGCAAAGTAAGATTTCTTCTCCTCTGCATTCTTCAAGACTTGCAGAGCCGCCTTCTCCAATTCTAGCTCTTAGGTAAATCTAGCAACCTTGGCCTCCTTCTCCACCACAACATCAGTGGTAAAAGGTACATTGTTCTCAATCGCATGCTTGATAGTAGTGATCCTTTGACGAAGCCACTTTATGTTAAAACCAAGCTCCTCAAACTTTCCCAAGTTATACTCCCACTCAAAGAGTATATCTTGAGTAACGGTACTTCTATCTCTGGTCCGTATATCATCTATGACACGCAAGATAGCTCCTACTTGCATTGTCAAAAGTAACTGTGCTTGGGGTCTTTGGCAGCAACAATGTGACCATACATCTCCATAGCTTCTCATACATATCAGCATATCCAATGGGAACGCTAAATCCACCAACTGGTGTATGACATGGGAGTAACTCACCGAATGGAGGATCGAAAACAATCCCTGCATTAGGGTATTCGTGTACCACTATGCGATTCTCAATCATTGGAGTAACTTCAACAGTCATGGAAACAGTTTCTTCTATTGATGGAGCAGTCTCTTCTACTCTTGGCCCAGTTTCTTCCATCTCTGAAGTAACAACAATTGGAGTTTCGGTCTCAGCAACAACCTTCTCACGACCCTGAAGTGTAGAGAAGGTTGTATCATTATCAATGACCCTTGCTCGAATCATCATTATTGGTTCTATTATGCTCAACTCCATCGTTTTCCACCTAATACAGCAGGCATACGGATTAAAAAAAATCAAGCTTGGAATTCAAATTGCAATCATAAAATTCAGAAGTCAAGTGAAGCAATATCATCAAGATACTTCATTATGCGTCCAAGACACAAGCAAATGGCAAAAAATCACAAAAGAGGCGTTTTACAACAAGCCTGTCTGAAGTGGTTTTACACTGCCTTGTACAAAGCGACGATCTGGGAGAAATTGGTAAGGAATCTAAGGTTGAGTTATATGTCATTCTCTTCGTATGGATGTCCTCTACAACATATACAAAATTCACATAAATTGGATAAATGAGCAAAACGATGTGGCCAAAACTTTGGACTACATGACAGCTGAAATTTTTCTGGAAACCTCCTGAAAGTTTACTGTTTCATCGATTTCGACCCCTAAATGTGCTCAAAACTCAAAAATATTCTTTGCGAAGGATTGGAAATTTTCTGAGGATGAAAAAACATGGGTATATCACGAAAATACGACATCGGACGAAGATTCTACAGCGTTTCCATTAAAAGGCCGAATTCTGAATTTTCTGGTGACGTATTTCGGCAAAATTTTCATTCATTCACATGGGTTCTCGCTCATTCATTCACAAATCATAAATTTTATACTTCTATGAAGAAAATACATGAGGAACACTTACTTTAGGGGTCTCTAAACTGTTCAAAGAATCAATGTTGCCGGAATCACCATTATGGGCATTATTACCGTCATTCAGTTCCAACTCTGGAGAATTCTCTTTATCACTATCTTTTGAAGACGAGTGAGCATCATCAGCTCCTTCTTTTCCCATAAGAATTTCTTCCTGGATATATCAGCAACAATTATTATTACTTCAATCAAGGGATATCATAATTGATTATGAAAAGAAATACTTACATCGACTTCCTCTTCATCGCACTGGGTTCAAGAATTGCTTGACCAGGAGAAAGTCGAAGGCCATCAATGCTCGAAGGAGCAAAATTCTGAAATAAATTAACAAATATTTGTTTGAGTTCCTAATTATAAGGATAAGAAAAATTCATGACGGAGGAAAAATTGACAACTCACCAAAGAAACGGTTGGGGACTGCACATCATTTGCTAACATCCTGTAGTCCTTACTTCTGGGTTCTCCGCCCCAGGGACTTTCTTCCATTTCCGTGAAGTCTACATTGATCCTAGATCTCACTACACGATCGTCCTATGGTAAAGTTAATAAAATGGTTAAGGTGCGGTTATCCCATCTCTAAAAAATACATAAGAAGAATACTTACTTGCGAACATCCTGGAAGTGCTTTTCGTTTATCACCACTGGAGGGATACTTCAATCTTGGTCGAACGGAAGTCATCTCAACCGAAGGAGGCTCTTGTACCAGGGTTTGAACAGCCATTACAAAATCATGTAGATGATCAAGTTGCTGATTCCAAAAAGTTATATAACCTGGAGTTGCGTAGGCAACCCGGTCAGAACAAGGGTACAGATATTCACGCCCATTCAAATGTGTACAATCTAAAGAAGCTTTAAGTTGGTCGACTGATGGCCTTCTCTTCCGAACATCTGGGACGCATTGATCAAGACCCATTTGTCGAGCTGCTCTATCGATGTTATATTCCTCCACCAGAAACTTTCCTTGCATTACTGATACTAGGTAACCAGGAGTACAACTCAGTATGAAGGATCTCTCACCATCACTCAGAGGTCCTAGAAGTACCATTTCTTGAAGTTGCATCCATAGATATGTCATCTCTTGAAGCATCATCTTTGGAAGTGTCATCATGGGAGTCAGTCATTTTTGCAAAGTGGCTGTGACAGATGCATAACATTTCTACTTCAGCACATCTTTCATACAAAGCATGATTCAACGAGACAATGAATCATGAAACAAAGATGTTGCGTCTACAAAAATGGTAACTTTCAACTCTTACCTGTTTACGATTCCACTAACAGTAGTGATTGTGATACAAGAGTTAGTAATTCAAAATTTGCTCGTTTCTTCGAACCTGCAAACACCAGCAAAAATTTATTATTCGAAAATCAAAATTTGATTTTTCGTAAAACCGTGAACATAATTTTCACTGTGTGAACATTCATTACTAATTGTGAAAATTACAATATTTCATCATTGTCTAATGGTTATTCGAAATCAATTCTGATTTTCAAAATATTGTTTTTTAACGTGAATAACTCACGTAAATAACAAAAAAAAAGCTCCCTCGCACGAGCATTCGCCTTTGAAACGAGGGTTTATTCAAATTTTGTGAAAATTCACACATCAAAATAAGATTTTGGCTTTCATAAAAGCTAATAGACAAAAAAAAAAATATTAGACGTAGGTCCATTAAAAAAAATCTCTATTATGTTAGGGATTATTGTTTGTTTCTTAAACTAACGAACGAACATCTGTTCCTAAAACAAGGATTTCCTTTTTTGGGCCCGTAAACGCTAAACCGACCAAAACTGGACATTTGATCGTCCAAATCAGCAGTGCCTCATCTATCCGTGCTCACGGGATGACACTCTATCATACTGCCAGAGTCCTTATCTGGGCATTTTCTCGTACATGACATCATTGGAGCAAATCGGGGGTTCTGGAAATGCCTTTGTACGTCTAAGTTAAGCTACTTATCTCGTTTACTGGAAAATCACCATCCAGTGCTTACTGTGGAACATGATTGTCCCACACTAAGAAGGGGACTTAATGTTGATGCTGGATTTTAAACAAAGGTCAAAATCATAAAATCATGATAATGCATGTTTCTGACCCGGCTTCAGGAATGTATATGACGATTCATATTTTATGATCCGTGAACCATTTCACGATCTCTGACTGAGCGGACATTCCTCTCAGAGCTATGATGAATATGTTTCTCAAAAGGCCTCTCATCTGAGCATTCGATGCTTCACACATTTCATCATCACCTGTACATAGAATCAAAATGATTGGGCGGTTCCTAGACATAATGTTTGTTAGAGAGCTTAACGCCTTCAGGACGTCACGCTGCTCATTGTTCTCTGACTACGTAGAGAGACCGTGTATAGAATCTCTTGATGATTGGGCGGTTCCTAGACATAATGTTTGTTAGAGAGGTTAACGCCTTCAGGACGTCACGATGCTCGTTGTTCCCTGACTATACACCCTCTCAGAACGAGTATGATGCTTCAATTATCTCATATCTTGATTCTGCAAATAGATTAATTATGCATGTCATTCATCAACTGAATTCCTATAAAATAATCTCTTTTATCTCATTACTCCGTTCCATGGCTGATCCTCAGCTGGATTCCATGGATCAGTAATAGATAACCATTTTATCTCATTACTCCGTTCCATGAATTCTCAGCTGAATTCTATGGATTAGTAATAAATATTCAATTAATTTTATTGCTCCGTTTCATGACTGATTCTCACCTGAATTTCATGGATTAGTAATAAATATTCATTGATCGGGCATCTGGGCCATCACCGAGTAAGCCCCGAAAATGGTGCGAGTTTACTCAGCAAATAATGCACATATGAGCATTCGAACGCACGAACGATCATTCAAGAATATGGACGAACGAGGAACCTATGCAATTAGGAAGGAAAATAATATTAAATAAAATAAACAAGAGGCGTGGGACCGGACCCACCGGCCGGCCGGTCATGCCGCCATGGACGGTCCCCCTTTTCGGTCATTTTATTTTATGTTAATTTATTATTTCCCTCATCTCATGAAGACTCCTTCATTTGAGATAACTCTCTCGTTTGAGCAAAACTCTTATTTTCTCCATACTTTCCATCAAACGATGAAAAAATAGTAAAAATAGGGAAAGGTGTCACGGGACCGGGTCACCTAGCCAGCCGGTCATGCCCTAGCCGTGGCCGGTCCCACACCTTGCAATTCCTTATTTTCTCATATTATTATTTCCTTCATCTCACGAAACTCCATCGTTCGAGCGAAAACCCTAGTTTTTCAATATTTTCTCAAATATTGCCCAAACCATGAAAAAGCCAAAAAGTCCAATGGTCACATTTGAGCGAAATCGAGAGTTTCAGTCAAGATCAAACTCTTCTGAAAATCCAAAATATTGCTCAAACGCGCACCAGAAAATACCAAAACTCTCAGGATTGAGACATGGGCAGCAGGGTGACACAAGCATGCTACCTTGACCGACCAAGGTCGGCCCTTAAGCTTGCAAGGAGCCGGTCCCACACTCTTTCATAACTTTGACCTAATTAGCTCTCAGTAGTTCATAGTGGGTCCAAACTCTTTCCAACCAACTTGTAATTTGCTCAATCGAACACCAGTTGGTCCCACGACCACCAAGGGTCGGTCCCATTAGGTTTTATTACCTAACGCTCATACGAGCACTATTTTAATAAATGATTAAACCAGCATTTGATCATCCTTTCACCAACTGGTCAACAAGGGACCTTGGTACATGCTCACTCGAGAAACCTGGGCGCTACATGGTCGTCCATCATCCCATGTAGCCGGTCCCTCCTTCACTCAGTGACTTATTTTATGTAAATCATCGATTGATTAGCAATCGATCAAAATTAGGGTTTCGAACTGAATGCTCTGCAAATCATGATTCTGAGCAACTTCAAACACTAATAATTTTATGTTGATCCAGCAATCAACATCTTGATTAAATATATAATATTCGGTCCAGTTACCAATATTTTAATTAATATTTTATTTGGTCATGTTACCAATAATTCATCAAATGAGCAATATTTGCTCAGACACTGGAATATTGATTCAACTATCAATATTCAGTAATCCATCGAATGAGCAA
>JAJJMB010001336.1:3179455-3407493 GCA_023531105.1 Papaver atlanticum
TCAGTAATCCATCGAATGAGCAATATTTGCTCAGATGCTCGAATATTGATTCAACTATCAATATTCAGTAATTCATCGAATGAGCAATATTTGCTCGAATATTGATTCAACTATCAATATTCAACAATTCACCATACAAGCAATATTTGCTCAGACTATCATGTTGATTCAATTATCAACATCATTCATTCGAGAACTATACATCCCAACAGACATGTTCAATCCATGAATCCTAGAGCATTCGGAAATCATGGTCGACTGAATAATACTTAGACTCATCGTCTAATCAAGTAAACGACTGACTGATCAAATAGACGTCTGCCTTGCAGACTCCACATTCGTGGGACATCAATCACGTCACATGGGGGATATTAATTAGGGTTTTGGTATGGCGTCCTACGGCACGTGTGTTCATCCACAATGAGAAATGTGAGTAAGTCGTGCAAGCGGTTGAGGAAGTTAGCAAAGTAGTGGGTGGATGATCAACCCAGTCTTCACACGACATGGAACTGGTTAAACCACGATCTCCCACTCTTTCACTCAAACAACTGTCACACTTACTGGAGATCAATGTGTCCACGTTCTAGCAATATAAATAAGTTATCTTAATTCATGATTAAACAAGAACAGATATACGGGAATTACACAACAATTCTCATCTGAACAATCACTCTCAACAGAGCAGAATTCAAAACTTATTCGAACCCAGCAGTTTATTTGCAGAAACCTACAACACATTCACAATCTTTGATCACCATTGATCTCACACACTTCTCAGCTTCCCTCCTACAGATCAACCCTTTTCCCTCTTTATGACCGAATTGACTCTGGAACGGCCATTTCTTGGTTTAGGACGGAGTCCTACAGATTGATCTCTCGAACTCAAAGCACTCCCGTGCAGAGCATCTATTTGAGGTTAGGTAGTTTGCTCGGTTGAGGAGCCTCCGTCCGCACGGTCGTCTCTCCACTTCCTGAAAAACCAGCAAATCGCTTTTCCCCATCAACACAAGAAAAATAATAAAATAGGTAAAAATAAAGTAAAAGGAGAGGCGGGACCGGCCGATCGGTGGGTCCGGTCCCGTGCACCTCTTGTTTATTTTATTTTATATTATTTTATTTCCCTATTTTGCATAGGTTTCCTCGTTCGTCCATGTTTTTGAATGCTCGTTTATGCATTTGGGTGCTCGTTCGTGCATTAATGTTAAATACACTCGCACCATTTTCTCGGGGCTTACTCGGTGCTGGCTCAAACGCCCGAAAGTGAATATTTATTACTAATCCATGGAATTCAGCTAAGAACAAGCCATGAAACAGAGTAATAAAATGGGTTGAATATCTATTACTAATTCATGGAATCCAGCTGAGGATAATCCATGAAATGGAGTAATGATATAAAATAGATTATTTTCTAGGAATTCAATTGATGAATGTTGCGCTAGAATTAATCTATGAATTGATCTATACTAGCATGCAATATGTCTAGGAGCGAGTTTATTCGAGAAGCGAGGTATGAGATGATAGAGACATCATGCTCGTTCTGAATATGAATTATGTATAGTCAGGGAACATTGCGACGGACTGAAGACGTTAACGCTTAACACTCTATACTAGCATGCAATATGTCTAGGAGTCGTCCAATCATTGGGATTCAATACATATGTACTCTACATAGTTAGGGAACATTGTGGCATCCTGAAGATGTTAACGCTCTGTACTAGCATGTAATATGTCTAGGAGCCGTCCAATCATTTCGATTCTATATAGAAGTGTTGATGAAATATGCGAAGTGTCGAAAGCTCAGTTGAGAGGACTTAAGAATCACATATTCATGCCGGCTCTGAGAGGATGTACGCTCAGTCAGAGATTATGACATGAGCTTTCACGTCTGAATCCTAAGATATGAGTTTCATATATGTGTCTCAAGTCGTGTCAAAAATATGCAAGATCATGATTTTACGATTTTAGCCTTTGTCGAAAACCCACCATCAACAATAGGATCTGCTAGCATATGTTTAGTCGGAACATAAGAAATATCAATTTCTCGATTCTTGATTTCACGCTTCACTAAGAAAAACTTAACATCTAAATGTTTCGCTTTACTTGTTCCTAGACTGTCTTTTGAAAAATTAATTGCATATTGGTTGTCATAATAAAATTTCATAGGTCTAGATATCGAATTTATAACTAAAAGACCTTTCATGAAATTTCTTAACCAAGCGGCTTGAGTTGTTGCCTCGTAGCAAGCAATATATTCTGCCTCCATTGTAAACTGAGCTTCAATAGATTGCTTGACACTTCTCCACGAAACAGCATCTTTAGCGAACATAAAAACATAACCAGATGTGGATTTTAGCTTATCTTAGCCCATGAAATCGGAATCTGAAAAGCATTCAGCTTCCAATTCATTTGATCTCTTGTACACAAGCTGAAAATGATTAGTTCTCAGCAAATATCTAAGCACTTTCTTCACTGCTTTCCAATGCAATTCACCTGGATTGTGTTGGTAACGTCCCAACACACCAACAACGAAATCAATGTCCGGACGGGTGCAAATCATGGCATACATCAAACTTCCAACAGCTGATGCATACTTTTTAGAGTCTACTCGACTCCTTTCCAAATCTGATTTAGGACTTTGCAATCGATTAATAATGTCACCCTTCACAATAGGAGCTTCACCTGGTTTATAATGCTGCATTTCAAACCTCTTAAGTATCTTCTTGATGTAGACTTCTTGAGACAAACCTAATAGACCCCTGTTTCTCCCAAGTCTTTCATTTCAAAATTGGTTGAAAGAAAGTGTCTAGTATCATGCAACATATGAATATTGTTGCTAACGAGCAAAATATCATCAGCATACATAATTAGAATGATAAATTTCTCCCACTAGATTTCAGATATATGCATCTATCAATTTTATTCTCAACAAAACCATAAGATGACACTACTTGATCGAATTTTAAATACTACTGACAGGGTGCTTGTTTTAATACATATAGAGACTTCTTTAAGCACAAATCTTACCTTCTTGACCTTTAGATGCAAAACCTTCCGGCAGTTCCATATATATCTTTTTTATCAAGATCACCATTCAAAAAATCCGTTTTCGCATCCATTTGATACAATTCAAGGTTAAAATGAGTTATCATTGCCATGATGATCCTAAAGGAATCTTTCTTAGAAACTGGAGAGAAAGTTTCTTCATAATCA
Source organism: Papaver atlanticum (assembly GCA_023531105.1). Classification (NCBI taxonomy): domain Eukaryota; kingdom Viridiplantae; phylum Streptophyta; class Magnoliopsida; order Ranunculales; family Papaveraceae; genus Papaver; species Papaver atlanticum. The sequence continues at coordinate 3,182,666 of JAJJMB010001336.1, forward strand.
ACACCTTCTTCTTGAGTAAATCCCTTGGCTACAAGCCTAGACTTGAACCTTTCGATACTCCCATCAGCATTCCGTTTGATTTTGAAAATGCATTTACAACCAACTGTTGTTGCACCTCCAGGCAGATCTACCATATCCCATACGCCATTCTTCTCCATTGATTATAGTTCTTCATTTGTGGAAGAAATCCAAAAACGAGAGTTCTTTCCATTCACTGCTTGTGAATATGTCAATGGTTCTTCCAAATCATCAACGTTCCCATCTGATTCTACCATGAAAGTACTAAAACCAGGTTTGACGACAGTTATTCTTGGTCTAGCAGATCTGCAGAGAACCATTTCTTCCTTTTCAGCAGCTCTAGATGATTCTGTAATTCCCCTGTTGATTCCTTTCGAACTTCAGTTGGAATCAGATCTGTAGGATTCTCTTCTTCAAATACAATTTGTCGAGATTCACTCCCACCAATTTGATCATTCTCCAGAAACTTAGCATTATTAGTTTCAGCAATTTCGAAAGGCCTAGAAGGACAATAAAATCTATAACCCTTTGATCTGTTTGGGTAGCCAACAAAAAAACAACTTGTAGTGCGCGAATCAATGGATTTTTCAACAGGATTGAATAGCCTAGCTTTCGCTGCACAACCCCAAACATGAAGATAATTTAGACTAGGTTTTCTACCTGTCCAAAGCTCATAATAAGTCTTAGTAACTGTTTTACTGGGTACACAATTCAGAATGTATACCGATGTCCTTAAAGCTTCTCCCCAAAAAGATTCAAGTAATGTATAATTACTTAATATAGTGTGAATCATGTGTTTGAAAGTTCTGTTACGTCTTTCAGCAACCCCATTTTGTTCCAGTGATCTCGGAGTAGTAAACTGAGGTACAATATCATGTTCTCACAGAAATTCAAGTAGCTTTCTATGAAATTCTCCACAGAAATCAGTTTTCCCATAATACTCTCCTCCCCTATCTGATCTCAATACTTTAATTTTCTTATCAAGTTGGTTTTCAACTTCTGCCTTGTAGGTTTGGAAGACTTCTAAAGCATCTGATCTTTCACGAATGAGATAAGCATACCCATAATGCGAATAATCATCTATATATGTGATGAAGTATCTCTGTCCACCTGTAGAAGCAATCGTAAAAGGACCACAAATGTCGGTATGCACAATTTGAAGTAAACCTTGACTTCTAATAGCTGTTTTATTTCTTGATTTAACATACTTCCCTTTAATACAAGCTACACATGTAATGGAATCTGAAAAATATAACTGCGGTAGCATATTTTCCTTTATAAGCCTTTCCATTCGATCTTTACATATGTTCCCTAAACGTTGATGCCACAACATAGAAGAATTTTCTGAGTTTAAGCTTCTTTTAACACTCTTAGAAATATCAACATTCCTACAAGACATTGAATTCACAGATTTGATATCAACATTCATCTTGTATAGATTATCTTCATTCGGTCCAAAACCAACCAGTTTAGAGTTATGAAACATACTAAAACAACAACCACCAATAGAAAAAGTAAAGTCTTTAGAGTCGAGTCTACCAACTGATATCAAACATCTTCTTACAAAGTCTTTAGAGTCGAGTCTACCAACTGATATCAAACATTTTCTTACAGTAGGTACATAAAATACAACAAAAAGATCCAAAAAATTCCTGAAATCCAGAGGTGGTCGCACATTTCCAATAGCTTTAACTTCTACTCCTTGAGCATTTGGCATGTACAGACACTGCTCCTCCTTACTTAGATTCCTCTGGCTTGTGAACGCCTGCAAGGAATTAGCAACATGAATGGTTGCTGCGGTGTCTAACCACCAAGTATTCAAAGGAGTACTAACAAGATTAATTTCAAAACACATCATACGAAAATCAGTACCATGTTGTTTCTTTTTCAGCCAATTCTTATACTTAAAACAGTCCTTCTTCATATAGAGTGGCTTCTTACAGAAATGACACTTATATGGAAATTTTTTACCATCCTTATTAACTTCTAGCTCATTGTTTGGTGTTTCGTTTTTCTGTTCTTGTGGTTTCTTGTTCTTTCCTGATTTCTTGAAATCTTTCTTGCTAGGACCAACAGTAGTAAAATATGCATACTCTTTAGATTCACGTCGCTACCTTTCTTCTTCTTGCACACAATGAGCGATCAATTCATTTACATCCCATTTTCTGTCACAAGTATTATAGTTGACCTTGAAAGTTTCAAACTGCTTAGGGAGTGAATTACTGCAAGTTGTACTAGAAAATCATCATTTAGATTCATATCCAGACCCCATAATTTGTATACCAGATCTGCCATTTGGAGGATGTGGTCTCGAATACTACCTTCACCATTATACCGCATTGAAGTCAGCTGATCCATATGAGTACCAATCATGGACTTCGCTGAACTCATAAATTGTGACTGAATAACTTCCATCAGCTCTTTAGCAGTATCTTTCACTGGAATTCCACCTTGAATGGCATCAATGATCATTATACTCATTCTGTTTGCCTTTTCCCATTTATGGGAATCTTAGTTTTTCATTTCTAGTAGAAGTATCGACAAGCATTTCTGGTTTAGGTTCTCTTAAGGCTATGTCATTTTCCAAGTAGCCAAGGACTATATCAAGGTGCGACTTCCATTTGAAGTAGTTTGTGCCATCAAAAGGCTCAATACCAGCCAAATAACCTTGAACTTGTATAGGATTCATTGTATGTTGTTATTGATGATTTTTATCGATTTTTCTCCATCGATTTAGAACAAATCTTCATGAATTGTTGTTGTCGATGGATTTCGTTGAAGAAGAAGAGGAAACAAAACATGATAGAACACAAATTAAACACAAATCATAATAGATCTGTTGATAATAGTAGCGGACATGATGGAGGTGGTGGTGCTGGTTGTAGTGGTGTCGGTTTTGGTGTCGGTCGGAGCGATGGAGATGGTGGTGGGAGCGATGAAATCTTTTTCTGTGATAAGAAGCGGAGAAGAACGAAAGTGAGAGAGGAAGGCTGAATACGGTATTGATTAAATTATTATTTTTTAAAAAAAAAATCAATTATGCCTTCCATAAGGGTATTTGTCCAAATCCTTCAAAATGAAGGGTATTTATAACATTCTCATTTTAAATATATGGATTAAAAAAAAACTATTTTGACGTTGGGCGCTATTTTTATTGGCATTTTCCGTCTTCTAGTGCGCTATTCTGAATAACGTTTTACATTAATCTGATTAGGCTTCCATGGATTCCACACACCATCCCACAAAATCATGAAACATAGCTTGGAAAAACTATGGAAGACCCCAACTTCCATGGATTCCACAGACCATCCACAATTTTTCCACACTTGGAATAGCTTGGATTCCACCATAAGACTTGCTCTTAAACAAGACCTAGAATGGAGTCCACCTCAACAGCCTCACATAGCTTTATTATAACTAGTATGCCATTCCAAATAGTCTAAGAGATACTCATCCTTATGTACCATTAAACATACATAATTAACATAAACAAACTTAACTTCACCAATTAGAATTAGTTCTAATCCAGTTTAAGGAATACAAATCATGTTTGGTTGCTAAACCAATATTGAGACTAACAATTAGTACCAGATATGGATGGTCAACCTTACAATAACCCTAAGCGCTGACCTAAATATAAAATGTGGACATCATTTCAGCCAGTTATAAGTTATTGGTGAAAATTTCGTTTAAATTTAAAGTGGGAACAAATAACCAAACTTTAGCCCAGAAATATTAACTTAAGCTCGTCCAACTAGTAAACCCGAAAAAAGAAAAGGGTATAAAAAAAGAAACATTAAAATCCCATGCATGGCTCATGGTTTGCTAACAGTAGATTAAAGTAACGGTTCAAAAAGTTCACTCTCCCACAACTGTTTTCCAGGGTATCAAATTCAATCAAAAAGATTCTACTACAGGGCTAAGATGCTTTCTTAGAAACGGCCAACTCCCCAAACTCTAATGGCACCATCTGTGTACCCAGTGAAAAGAGTACTTCCGTCTGAACTCCAGTTCAAGCTTGAGCAGTAAAATGTCTACAAAGAAAAAGATATATCGGAAACACAATCATTAGCCAAACGACATAAATACCAACACAGGTAAAAGAGGGTGGCGCATTCCAACATCTCATGTACTGCCAGTGTGTAAACTCATCGAAGTTCTTCATAACACAAGATGTACAAAATAGAAGCAAGTAGGATGCAACACAGGTATAGAGTACCAGACAAATCATATCCTTCCTAGTTTTACCCATGACATACAAACAGACACGAGGTCCAACACTAGTTAACAATCCACCTACATGCACATATCGTCTTTCATAACAATACAGTTATTCGTGAACAGCATATGCAACAGATTTAGAATCATGTGTCCAAACTACAGCAAAAAAGAAAACAAAGTATCTGATTAATTAGACCCGTAAATATGTATAGGATGAAATCTCAATGCCGATATTCTATGTGACAAGTAGAACACCTATACAGTAGTGACTCCTTAATTCCATTCAAAGTGAGCTTAGCAACTCTGCCAACAACCTAGGATACTGAAATGCTACACAGGAAATGAGAAATAATTATCAATGCCCCTGCACTTGCCTCTTTCAGGTTAACCTAATCTGCTTATGAGAATTAACTTAAAACTACAGCCAATAAACATCCTCCTACATCTAAATCTAAGATATGGTGATTAGTGAATGAGCTATACTTAACATGAACACATAATCATAACCACTTAGATATGTAAGACCAGTAGACCACTAAGTATACTGGGCACTGTTGGTAATAAAGTATATCGAACTTTCAAACTACTATTCCAGAACCAGCCGTCTTAACATGACATGCTTACCATTTCTCAAAGAAAGTACTTTTTCAAGGAAGACATTTACTCCCAGAGACTACTAGATTCACATCAAAATTGGGTCTTGTTAACTTATGACCCCATGCATACTGCTAGGAGCCTTACAGCTCATCAAAATATGCATGGTTCACAAGTTAACAACACCCAAAATTCATATGATAAGGGCCTTTCAAATAAACTGAAATTCTATACTGCATATAGTTATTGAGATAAAGGAATTCTAGAGAAAAGAGATACAGCTCAATCATCCAACAGAAGTGAAAAAGCAAGTGCTAATTTTAAGAGTTAAACAATTACACACAAAAAAAAGCAGTACTCAAACTTTATCAAACATCTTTGAAAACAGAATTTCGGACACATATCAAGGAAAAGAATACGAAGATGGTGAAAGTTTTGGCCTAACTGAAGAAGGTAAACTAAGTAAGCAATAATAAAAGGCTTACAGAATGAAGATAAACTCCAACTATACATAATGCACGAGTCGCTTGTGAAAACAAAACAACATGCTTTATTCCATTAGCAAATATACACTAACAAAGGCATTACTAAACAATGCAAGAATAATTCACTCACAAAAAGTCTCTTACCAACAATTTTTTTGAATAAAATCTGACTGTGAGCGGATATTTCAATTCATACCGAAAGTGTATCTATATGCTATATTCAACCTAAACTCATAAACAAATTGACACTAAAATTAATAAATGACACAAGTAGTTTTAGAGTAAATAGGCACATGCGTTGAACAATCAACATGTAAAAATGAAGCATAAAAACAAAATTACCTTGTTCTTTCCTGCATCTGGTTCAAGCTTCAATTCCTGAACAACACTCTTACTCTCAAGATCCCAAATCTTAACACCTTCCTCAGTTGCAGCGCAAAGCCAGTACCTATTTGGACTAAAGCACAAAGCATGAATAATACCACCAGCATCAAGGGAATACAATTTCTTACCCTCAGCCAAATCCCATAGCAAAGTGACACCATCTTTACCACCACTTGCACATAATGAACCATCAGGTGAAACAGCAACAGTATTGACATAGCCACCATGTCCAGCCAAAGTGTTCCTCAACTTACAGTTAGTCAAATTCCATACTTTGACAGTCTTATCCCAAGATGCAGAAACAATAGTTGGCTGAAAAGTATTAGGACTAAACCTAACACAGCTTACCCAGTTAGTATGTGAATCACCATCTTGAATGGTATACTTACATTCACCCAAAGTATTCCACAGCTTGATCGATCTATCCCTTGAAGCAGAAACAATCTGGCGATTATCAATCGAGAAAGCAACAGACAACACATCTTTGGTATGACCAACGAATCTACGAGTAGTAACACCAGTGTTGAGATCCCAGAGACGAAGTTCACCATCCCATGAACCAGATAGTGCAAACTGACCATCAGATGACAAAACAACATCTTGAACAAAATGACCATGACCAGTAAGACGACGTTTAGGAACTCCATAGTTTTCTCCTTGTTTGGTAAGACTCCAGACAAGGATCGATTTGTCACGAGAAGATGAAACAATCATGTCTGAGTTGTCGATTGGACAAGCAATGGCTGTAACCATGTCATCGTGACCTTTCAATGTTCCGCGAAGGAATAAATTTTCTGCCATGGTTGCGATAAGCTCAGAAAGCTCGATGAAGCAGATTTTCTAGGGTTTCCTAGCAGAAGAGGAGGCAGGAGAAGATATGTTTACAGCAAAACCCTAATTTTCTATGGCTAAGGGTTTTTATTTATATGGACTCCATATCTTATTTACAACTTAAGTTTGCTCCCGAATATTATTAATAATTTAAGTTTACTCCAAAATGTTTTTACCCGTTTATTCATTTATTAGGTTTATTATGGGTCATCCAATAATTTCGCAATCTCTTAAGGTGTACTGTACGCAGAGCCGCAGACTTGGTCGCAGTCTGTGTATATGCAAGTATTACAGTCCTCATGGGATTGGGTGCAAAAGCAATGGCCTGTTTTGTGAGAGATTTAAGACCGCCGCAACAGTGATGACCTTCATTTTGGCATTGGCATAGCACAGCCACAGATGCTTGACATTGATTTTCCCTTTATCTATTGTCCATTACATTATATATGAAGAACAAGAAGACCCTTTGAACTTTTGCCGTCATTTTGGCATTAGCACTGATGTGCAGAAATGCTGTTGATGTGTAAAAATACCTTCACGGTTGTAACGAAGAAAGAAGAATTTGCAGTCCCAGGTCTGGCGATCTAAAATAATAAAAGCTGTCATCTTTGGTATATGGATTTTAAATGGAGAAACTGGTGGAACTGAAACGACTTCCATGGATCGTGATCATACACTTGACTTGTTTTGATTCAGATTAAGAACTCTTGAAGTAGTTCTACAATTACACAATACTAAAAGCAGCTATATGAGTATGTAATATGTACATCTCACTCAAAGTTACATTTCTAGGATAAAACTGGAATGAGATTTTGCTCTGGGGGAGAGCAAAATCTGGCTAGAATCACCTCCGTGTTTCTGTTTGGATTTTGCTTGTTTAAACGTTGGTCCTGTACTTTGTTTGTCTTGTCACAAGCTGCACTTCAACTTCTCAGTTTGGATCTCTTGCGTTAAAGATTCTACCCGGTCGAGTAATCCCACGTTTTCCTATTAAAAATTGTAACCACATTAGCCTATGAGAGAGCAAATACCGAAGGCGACAAGCTTTTCAGGAAATTAACCAATTAGTTTTCATAGTGTAATAGCATAGATGTAAATCACTTTTTCTTTAATGCCTTGGTGATTCATAATTTGTACTTAACTCAGAATAGTGTCATGGATCGTTCACCGTGAAAGTAAACTCATATACAAAAACAAAGCAGAAAATAAACAAACAAACAAAAATCATAAGTCACCTGTTCTAGAGTGGACAGTTTCTTGTTGATACGAGCAGCTTCTTTCAGCTTCCTCCTAAGATTCTCGTTAGCCTGTTAAGCAAAGTTGCACTCAATCACCAACTAGACCGGAAACTTCAATGATGACAGTAAGTAAACGTCATTGAAAATGGAGAAATGTGTGTAGACAACTGATAATGTTAACTCAAACCAGAAAATGATTGCATATCATAGTTGCAGAGGAATGATACTAAATAAAAAGAAAAACAATGCGCAGTCAAGCCTCACGGATCCCATACAGTGATTATAAATGGTTAGTTAATCAAACTTGACACAGTTTGTAGCTTATCAATTCCCTTGGAGGAAACAATCAAATGGTGATCCAAAATGAGAACTACGAACTATCAATGGTGCTTGGGGAGTAAACTATATCCCGTGACAACACTTTACTCCAGCTTACAACTACTTGTTCTCAGAAGAGATATTTGTGCCAGCGTGGGAGATGTGAAACATGGTTTTCTTATATACCCAACGCTTCCCACACACCCCCACACCCCCTCATCATCCACAACTTCATGTGTGGCATTCTACAGTGGTAGGTTGTATGTATATGTCAGACTATACAACCTACAAGCTCATTTTTGGTTGCAATTGCAATTATCATCAACTAAAAATACACTAATTTGTTATTTGCATTTTACTCAGCATTCAACATAAAACTACTCAAAGATATACCTAGAAAACTAACACTGACATTGCCAATCACCGGATGAAGGTAAGATTATGCTATAGAGAATCCCAACTGGGTTTACAACTCATCTTACTATCAGTGTGAAGCCAAAAAATACATCTTACAACTCATCGGAAGGATTTAGGTTCTCCATCTTCTGTAGGTCAAATACATCGTGTTTCCTCCCAACGTGACCGCAAGGAAAGCAACACCCAAAGTATATAATTCTAAGTTCCCCAATTTAGAAGGAAAATGTGGAAAACCCCCAAAAAATTGAATCTAAGTAAATTGAACAATTAGCAAAAGTTCATAACGAAATTCAACATCTAACAATTTTTAATACAAAATCTACGAATACTAAAATGCAATGCAAGATTTTCAATGACAATAGAATTAGAGGGTTTAACTATCATTACCTCTGCGAGTTCCTTGGCACAAACATTAGATTTCTGAAGCTCTTGATCATATTTAAGTCTCCATTCAGCTGATTCGTCCATTGCTTCTCTATTAGCTAGATCAAATTGTCTTCTGCAAGAGTTGAATACAAGACCCATATTAGTATCAAACATTTAACAAATCAAGGATAAGAGGAATTTTAAAGAGAGAAAGAGATAGAGCAGGACCGTAAGTATTCTCTATCTTCGGAAGAGAAATCATAATCAATAGACCAAAGCTTGAAGTAAACAGCACTTCCTAAAATCATAACTATAACTAATCCAATCGCTAATGGTCTTCTTCCTCCCAATACAACACTTCCCATCTCTCTCTGTTTCTCCACTGTTGTTCTGTGGGTGTGTGAAATTGTCTACTTTGTGTGAAACTCACTCCGGGGGTCAAAAACCCGTGACATAAGTCACAAGTGTATGTCTCGACTCTCGATTCCTACAGGAGGAAACATACGATTCAATTCACAATGGAACTGAGTTATACTCACTGGTCCAAAGTATCATGTCGGTGTTTAAAGAGGGAGGATCCCTTCACACTTTTATTCAGAATGGAACTGAGTTATACTCACTGGTTCAAAGTATCCTGTCGGTGTTTAGAGAGGGAGGATTCCTTCACACTTTTATTCTCACACTATCTCGTACATTGGACGTTACTCGGACTAATAAAAGTAAAAATTTCATTCCTTATTAAGAGGCAATCGCTTTAAACCGAAGAGCATTGTCAAGATATCGAGAATGCAGGTAACTTCCTCTTGTTTCTTTGTTAGTTGCAGTTGTAGCTCTTCAAGTAGTGGTGTTTTTTGTGAATAAAGACTAAACAACAACGGAGTTGAAGCTAATATTTTGGGAATATGTTCCTCTTACTGATTGTATTATTCAAGAGATTGAATTACAAGCTCTTCAAGAGCAGAAATAATGGTGTCTGCAATTACTCAAGTAATTGTCTTCTTACAGAAAAACAGGAAAGAGAAAACCCTAATATTAATACAAGACTATGACACACAACCAAGGACCAATCAGTTCTAGATCTAAACAAACCAATGGAAGAGCAACACGTCACAAGCTGAGACAGCTAGCAGTGATATCCTGTAAAACAAAGAGTGTAAAGAAAGTGTTGTTGAGTGTTGCTATTAGCCCCCATCAAGTTGTAGTGAGCTGAAGAGAGCACCTGCAACTTGTCCCTGAGATAGCCAAATCTTGGTGCAGACATAAGATACTTGTAGAGCTTTAGCTTGAACAAGTTCTCTCGCAAAGTGAAAATCTACAGCCATGTGCTTCATGCGACTGTGAAATACAGGATTGGAAGAATAAGAAATAACACTTAAATTGTCACGGTGCAGAGTATGTGCCAGTGGAATTACTATATGCAGGTCTCTAAGAAGTTGACAAACCCAAGACAATTTAGCTGCAAAATGAGCCAAACTTCTGTATTCAGCTTCAGTGGATGATCTGGCCATTGTATTTTGTTTCTTGCTGGACCAAGAAATGGGACAAGAGCCAAAAAAGATACAAAAACCACCAGTACTTCTCTTTGTATCAAGATCACCTACCCAATCTGCATTACTAAATCCATGAACTGCAAGAAGACCGTTAGAAAATAGAACACCATAATCATGAGTACCTTTAATATATCTTAAAATTCTCTTAGCAGCAATGAAATGTTCAGAGTAGGCTGTTGCATATGTTGACACACCTGATTGACTGCATAGCTAATCTCTGGTCTTGTCCAAGTAAGGTACTGTAAAGCACCAACTAAAGACCTAAAAGGAGTAGGATCAAATAATGGAGTACCTGAAGAAGCAGTAAGTTTACAACTGATTGGAATTGGAGAAGCAGAAGTTGTTAGAGCACTGCTCGGTCGAACTCGCAAGCGTTGCTATCTCAAGCTTGTTGTCAAGTTTAGTTGCCAAAACTATAAGTCTTGATTTCTAGTCTACTTATAGATAAGTCTCGGACTAGGATAGAAAGTGTAATTGAGCTCTAGACTCCACGGCGTTCATCATACAAAGACGAAGAACTACTCAAGGAACTGGTGGAACTTCATCGACTAAAAGGTATGTGGAGACTTGAACTTATCTATCCCTCAAAAAGTTTATCTTTTTTATCTCCTATCTTGAGACAAAAGTCGTATTACTATATAGACTTCGATTATACACATTTGTTATTTCAAGTCGAGTTTATCTCGCTCTCAAAATATGTGTTGGTAAGCTTTCACTTTGACCAAGTTCATCTTTACGAGTGGCGAAAGTCATGTTGATTATTTCAATATCTTGAAAATTGCTTTGATGAAAAATAGTGTGTGAATAACCTCTATTTAACATCCTCTAAGAATGTTTCAATGATTGAAATAAAGAGTTTAGAATATGTAACCATCTTTGGATATAAGCATATATAGTGTGTTCGCACATTAGTGTATAAGTCCAAAACCGGGAACCAAATGTATGCATACTTGTGTGTATACGAAATGGTTGATGGAGACTGGGTAAGTATGCGTACCCGTACGTATACTGGCGGAAGTTCACGTCCGTGAATTTCAACTGAGTTTGGAAATCAAAACCAACTCATTACCTAAGTACACGGCTGGGTATGGTCTATCTTACACTTTTGATACTAACACTGATCTTCCTGCTTATTCAGATGCTGATTGGGCAGGATGTGTAGAAGACAGAAAAAGTACATCAGGGGGTTTCTACTACGTAGGACTGAATCTTGTGGCTTGGCATAGCAAGAAACAAAATTCACAATCCTGTCCACATGTGAAGCAGAATATTTTGCTGCCGGCTCGTGTTGTACTCAACTTCTCTGGATGAAACAAATGTTGGCTGATTATGGAATTGATACTGGAATAATGAAGATATTTTGTGATAACTCCAGCGCGATTTGAATCACTGAGAATCCTGTTGAGCACTTAAGAACAAATCACATTGATATAAGGTACCATTTTATTCGAGACCTCTATGAAAATGGTATCATAAATATGGAATTTGTTCCTTCCGACCAACAATTGGCTGATATTCTTACCAAACCATTAGACACTGCTACATTTCAACACTTAAGGCAGTCTATTGGTGTTGTTTTGGTTCATTAGTTATTCCTAAAACTCTTGCCCCTGTGCTTATCACGATCTTTTGGGCAATTGAGTTTGGAACTCCAGTAAGTGTTTACTTCAATTCTGCATTTGTTTCAGTAAGTTGATTTTTCTGTCAGGTTTCTTAGTGTTTTGTCCAAAGAAATCCTTTTTTTCTTGTGAAAGTAAGGTCGCTCTTGTTGTTCTTTCGGGAATGACACTATATGGGGGAGAGTTCTTATTTGAACTTGTGCTTTACTGCCAAATCTTTGTGGGGAGTGCGGCTGTGGAATATTATAGGGGTTATCTTGTATCTTTATAAACTCCTTGATGAATGCATTTAGTTTCGCCTATATGATTACATCTAAAAAAGTTGATATGTGCTGTCTTTTGGTCATGAAATGTCTCTATGGAAATTTCATTAGGATCCCACTAGTTTTCGTACCTTTGCCAATTTTATTGACAAAAAGGGGGAGAATTAATGTGTAGTTCACACTACAAATACATATGGTTTTCGGACCATTATGTAAGGGGGGGTGGTTTCCATGTGAGATGGAGTATTGACTAAGGGGGAGTGATACATATCACCATAGTATTGTTGTCAAAGTTGTGATACAATTAAACTTTGATGTTGTGTAATAATACTATGACACTGTGAAACAATGATTGAGAGCTTTTGTTTTCTCATTGTAATGGCTACGGATTTTCAATAACGATGATGCTGAACTTACAACCTTTGGAATCATTGGAGTACTTAGAAGTGACGAAGATTTAGAGTAATGTTGAAGAACCAAGGAGATCATGCATGTGGAAGAGAAGATGCAAAGTTTATTTTTTTGTATTCCATATGTACTGATAGTTTTGTCACTAAAATTGACAAAGGGGGAGATTGTTAGAGCATTGCTCGGTCGAACTCACAAGCGTTGCTATCTCAAGCTTGTTGTCAAGATTAGTTGCCAAAACTAAAAATCTTGATTTCTAATCTACTTATAGCTAAGTCTCGGACTAGGATAGAAAGTGTAGTTGAGCTCTAGACTCCACGGCGTTCATCATACAAAGACGAAGAACTACTCAAGGAACTGGTGGAACTTCATCGACTAAAAGGTATGTGGAGACTTGAACTTATCTATCACTCAAAAAGTCTATATACTCTATCTCCTATCTTGAGACAAAACTCGTATTACTATATAGACTTCGATTATACACATTTGCTATTTCAAGTCGAGTTTATCTCGCTCTCGAAATATGTGTTGGTAAGCTTTCGCTTTGACCAAGTTCATCTTTACAAGTGACGAAGCTTTGATGAAAAATAGTGTGTGAACAACCTCTATTTAACATCCTCTAAGAATGTTTCAATAATTTAAATAAAGAGTTTAGAATATGTAACCATCTTTGGATATAAGCATATATAGTGTGTTCGCACATTAGTGTATAAGTCCAAAACCGGGAACCAAATGTATGCATACTTGTGTGTATACGAAATGGTTGATGGAGACTGGGTAAGTATGCGTACGGGTACACATACTGGCGGAAGTTCACGTCCGTGAATTTCTGCTGAGTTTGGAAATCAAAACCAACTCATCCGGTTACCTAAGTACGCGTACCCGTACGCATACTGGCGGAAAGTTCACGTCCGTGAATTTCCGCTGAGTTTGGAAACCAAATCAAACTCAAATCCGGTTACTTAAGTACGCATACCCCGTACGCATACTTAAGTGTGTTACTTTCTAAAATTGGTTTATTCGTGGACTTAAATTTATATAAACTAAGGAATGCATATTTGCAAACCGTGGCTATAAAGTTCATGAATCGATTCAAGTGAATCAAAACCAATTTTGCTTCGATTGTGTCTTGTATACTTGTATGAGATCTAAGCAATTGAACAACTCTTGAACTAGTTCATTTGAGTCATTTGAACTAGTTATGGTGAAGATGAATATCGTTGATATGAAAATGCTCATATGGCTAACCATTTGGTTAACTACTGTTGAACCAACGACTTGTACACGTTTGGGTACGGTTAGTCAAAACTAAATGACGTATACTTCATGTGTGTATAACAAGCTAAGTTCGATCTAACGGTTGAAAGATATTAGCTTGAATCTAATCAGGTTTTCATCTAACGGTGAATATTAAATGCTTTGTTACCAAGGTAACTTAGATTGCAAACCCTGATTTGGAGACTATATAAAGGAGAACTCTAGCAACTGGGAAAGGTAATCCTCACACCTCCTGTGTGATACTAGTTGTATAAGCTGGAGTCGAATCTCCTTTAACCTTAGGTTTCTACCGAGACCCTGTAGGTTAACGACTTGAAGACTTCATTGGGATTGTGAAGCCAGACCCAACTATTTTCTTTGTAGTTGTGTGATCTGATCTTGCCCGATTCTATCGTATTGAGTACAATTGAAATAATTGACTAGAGATTAATTTCTCCGATAGGAAAGATAAAAGTAATCACAAACATCTTCGTCTCATCGTTTGTGATTCCACAATATATAGTTTTGCCATCATACGATTTAGATTATTGTGAGGTGATTGATAATTCTAGGCTGTTCTTCGGGAATATAAGTCCGGGTTATCGATTGGTTCTTGTTCACCTTGATTTATCAAAAGACGGAACAAAACTTGTAGGTATTTCTGTGGGAGACAGATTTATCTATTCTTGTAGACTTTTCTGTGTGAGACAGATTTGTTTATTAAAGTCTTCGACTTTGAGTCGTAGCAACTCTTAGTTGTGGGTAAGATCAGCTAAGGGAATCAAGTGCGTAGTATCCTACTGGGATCAGAGACGTAAGGAGCGCAACTGTACCTTGGATCAGTGTGAGATTGATTGGGGTTCAACTACAGTCCATATCGAAGTTAGTTTGTGGTAGGCTAGTGTCTGTAGCTGCTTAATATAGTGTGTGTTCAATCTGGACTAGGTCCCGGGGTTTTTCCTCATTTGCGGTTTCCTCGTTAACAAAACTTCTTGTGTCTGTGTTATTTTTTTTCCGCATTATATTTTGTTATATAATTGAAATATCACAGGTTGTGCGTTGAATCAATCAATTGGGAAATCCGACCTTTGGTTGTTGATTGAAATTGATTGATACTTGAACATTGGTCTTTGGTACCGTTAAAGTTAATTTATCTTGTATTCAATTAGACTCGCAGATTTCTATTTGCTTGAGTAAGGATTGAATCGAGAAATTGAGATATAACTCTTTGATATACTTTTTATTAAGATTGAGTCTGACTGTCTAGTTGATTCTCTTAAAAGTATATTGGAGTTAGTCCATACAGATTGCTAAGCGAATTATTGGGTGAGGTTGTTGTACCCCTACTTTCTCAATTGGTATCATAGCAGGAAAACACATTTAAAGACCTTATAAGTCTGTGTTTGCAGCGATCTGACTCTATGGACTGCAAAGTCTATATAAACGCTTCACCAGGAATAAAATATGATCGTAGAAAAAGTTCTAAAAAACTAGTTATTTGTCAGAAAAAGTTGGATGAACAAATCCGGATCAACTCTGATCTAGTTGCAGAAATTGCACTATTTAAGGATTTGAAATCTGTCAAAATTCCTTCAATGGATTTGAATAACTCTGTTTATTTTTCTTTTCATAAGAATGGTCACAAGTCAGATGATAAGCAAAGTCTAGGCTTTGTGAAACCTGATAGGAACTACTCAAGCGAGATTAAATATGTTGGTCAATGTATATTCTGTGACTCTTACAATCACTTTCAACATACGTGTATGTCCTTCCGGAAAAGCCTAAAAGTTGCAAGTAATCTTCATAAGAAAGCTGAAAAACTGTTTGCTTCTCTAAAAGGATATACAAAACTAACAAGAAATCCTAAACAGGATAGTAGTGTTAGTATGGGAGCTTTTGCTTTAAAATCAACATCGCCCTTTCAATGGTTTCTTGATAGTGGTTGTAACCGACATATGACAGGTGATCTCACGTGGTTTGTGTCTTCAAACGACTATGAAGGAGGTCCCGTGACATTTTGAGATGGGAGTTGCTGTTACATAAGCAAGAAGGGGACGATCAAACTTCCCGGCGTACCTGAAATCCATGATGTAGTATACGTAAAAGGTATGACTGTTGCAATTTGACTAAGGTGGAATCTACACATCTTTGGCATGAACATTTTTGTCACATCAATTATCGTCTCTAAACTAAGATCATTAATAAAGAACTTGTTAGAGGCGTTCCCAAAATCAATGCAAAGATTGATGGTGTATGTGGTGCCTGTCAAAAGGGTAAACAAACGAAAGTTCACCATAAATCGTCTCGAGATATTCTCACTAAAGCTTCACTTGATTTAATTCATATGGATCTCTCGAGAAGGATTATAAGCATTGTTACGTCTACCACGATTTCTGTAATTAGATGAATAAGAAGGAAAACCTGAAGAAATGGAAGCTGGCCTATGTTGAGGAAGATATGCTTGTTAAGACTGAAAAACAGCAAAGGCCTTGTTGTTGGCTTCAGATAGGAGAGTCTTAGATCGTTCATTAACAACAATCTCTTCACTAAGCAACAAGTTATGTAGTTCATCAAATGTAGGCGGATCACGAATTCGAATAGAGGTGCTAAAAGCATTGTAATCAGTACCAATTCCATTCAATATGAGAATAACTAATTCATTATCTTAAACTGTAGAGCCAGCAGCAGAAAGTTGATCTGACAATTTTTAAATTTCGCCTAAGTATTCAGTTATAATACCTGAACCAAGCTTTAACGACTGCAATTTGGTACGTAACTGAATGGAATGAGTAGTGGAAGTTCTTGCAAACCTTGAATCGATGTTAAGCCAGAGTTCTCTTGAAGAATCAGCACCAACCACATACGGTATGACAACATCTGAAATTGTAGACTGGATCCATAGAATAAGTGTGTTCTCATCAGCAATCCATGCTGTATAATGTGGATTAACAACACCTAGATCAAGATCTGCCTGATTTTGAAATTTTGGAGGACAAATAATGGATCCATCTATAAGACCAAGAACCTTATATCTCTTCAATAATGACAGCAGCAAGCTCTTCCAAGTGATGAAATTATCCTCTTTTAGTTTGAGATGAATGATTATAATTACTTGATTTAACGGAATCTGAGAGATTCGAGATTCATACTAATTCAACGCCATTGATGAACTAGAATTAAAAGAAACTAATAAAATAAAATGAAAAACAAGCAGCAAGATTTGGTGAAAAAGAAAAAAAGATCAGAGAATTCAAGCGAAAATGAGGATCTTTGGTCCTCTTGATACCATGATTGTTTTATTCAAGAGATTGAATTACAAGCTTATCAAGAGAAGAAATAATGGTGTCTGCAATTACTCAAGTAATTGTCTTTTCTTACAGAAAAACAGGAAAATGAAAACCCTGATATTAATACAAGACTATGACACACATCCAAGAACCAATCAGTTCTAGATCCAGACAAACCAATGGAGGAGCAACACGTCACAAGCTGAGACAGCTAGCAGTGACAGCCTGTAAAACAGAGAGTGTAAATAAAGTGTTATTGAGAGTGTTGTTGAGTGGTTCTATTACTTATGAACCTTTACGTTCCTACCAAAAATGAGCGTATTCCGAAATACTAAACTCCACCATCGAGAAAATATATTGGATTACCTTCATTGATAATAGCTAAAAACACCAGTCATATCTTATTATTTCAACCCCGGAGTGGAATGAGGATTGGAGGGAGTGGGGTAGAGAAATGCATGTTAAATGCACATATAATGGTGTTCAATTATCCGAAATGGAATTTCCAAAAAATCCAGTAATCTTAATTTCAATGGTTAAAAATCTGTTAGTTTTCAACGACTCGATTTCAAAGTGCCAGATGGGGTATTACACGTCTTGGAATGCACTTATTTTTGGTAGGCATGTAAAGCTTTGCAAGGGGAAGATATCCGCTAAATATTAGCTTCAAGTTCGATATTTTTTGGTTTTTGTTCACCAAAAAGACTTTTAAAGTGTGAGATAGTGTGAGATCAAAAGTGTGAAGGGATCCTCCCTCGTGTTTAAAATGTTAAAGATTTTAAACATTTGTCGCTATGAGGATGATAACTGCTTGAGCGTGGGTGCATTTGCACTAACCTTGTGGGATAATGAAAACGCTGCCTGATTAACCTGCTTAGTTACAAACATAAAGTTCGAAGTCTTCAACATTTCATAGTTCAAAATATTTGTTATTTTACATCCCAGACTGTCTAGTCTCCGTATTTTTTGAAATAAGAAAAGCGCACAAGTATTCCTCATGCATAGTAAAATGATAGTACATGCAATGCAAAAAAATTACATCATCGTTTTTTTTTTTTTGGGTTTTATGAGTAGTTGCAGGACCGTTGTATACATTTGGGATGTTCTAGGCGAACTATTGGTTACCAAATTAGGGAGAAAGTTAGAATACGAAGATAAATTTATGTATTTGATGCAATAATTTTGATTAAGCTATGTGGCCAAAGGTCGCAGTTTTTTTCCAGTCTCTTTAATAAGATTTTGGGTTATAAGCAGGTAATCTGGCATAAGTAGTGACACTTTAATAACAAATTAAACTGTTACAATTGTCTATAACATAAGTAACTGTAACAAAATACTTCATTTTTGAAGGAAAAAAAAGGTTAAACTAAAAGAACAGAGTATTTACAAGAATACAATCAAAGAATCAGTTCTAAAACACCATTACATGGGTAGAGATGAGCTCCCATTGAACAAAATAAGACTTACAAGAATGTCCTTAAAAACATTAGTTTCAGACAGACATAAAACTAGAGTTTGCCTAATCACCAGACAAAGCTCATCCGCATCCTTAGGCTGAGTGCTATGGTCATTCAAGATTCAAGATGGTGCCATGTCAGTCCGAATCACCTCCAGTCCCTACGATGGTTCAACATTCTTTCTAAAAGCGTCTAACCATTGGGCGCCCGACGTGCAACCATAGGGCGCTTCTGATAAAGTGTCAAATCATTGAGCTCTCAACCCAGTCAGCTCGGTCAAAGTGCCAAATCATTGGGCGCTAGGCGTGTAAAGCCTCACGAGACATAAATCGTCCATCAGGGAAGCCTGGTGATTTAAATGCTTGTTGCACGGGCTAAGTATAATCGTATTTTCAACGAAACTGAATCAGGAATAACTTATTTACTATTGTGTAGTCAAATTTCAATCGGTGTACTCTCTTGTGATCAATTTATAATATTTGAAAATTAAGTTATCGGTTTTAGCTAAACTTTACGAAGTTCAATCTCCTCACCGAACCTTCATATCCCGACCAGAACGCGAGTTATCATTAACAATGTGAGTTATGACGTCTGAGGGTAAACGGGGTGTAGCTTAAAAAAAAGGTCAAAAAAATATTTAACACCAGCGACCGATAGTAATGGTTAGTCGCTGGGCGCCTTACTATTAGACGTTAGGAAGCATATTCTAGGAGAATATGTTGTTGAGCGCCAAACCATTGGACGCTAAAACAGATTTATGGGCGCCTAACCGTTAGTCGCTCCTGTGTTGGTTCAAGAAAACATCCAATCAAATGCATGAACCTTATGTTGAAATAGAGAAAAGTTCACGCTTTTGTGACGGTTTTTAGGCTGAATATTGAATCTTGAACGACCATAGCAATTAGCCTTAGCTCTTCCCCCAAACACTCTAGAGCTCATCTCCTTCCAAAGATGTCAAAACTGCATAAATAACCTTCCACTAGACTTCTTTACACCTTCCTCTAATATTATTATGATTTCATGCTTCAAACCGTCTCTTAACAGAACTAGGAGAAACCCAAACCACTTTGAAAACCTCTATAAAACTGGACCCACCTTAAAAGCATAATCACATTGAAGTAACATGTGATCAGCAGTCTCCTCCACAAAATACTTTAAAAAATGTGACAAATTAACTATTATTTGAAAGAAGAAAAAATAAATCGGGATCCCAATTAATTTGGGTATCTAGGCGACCGCCTAAATGGCCCTCATTAGTTGTTTTCTTTGGGGTTTTTATTCATATGAGCAATACACGCAATGCAATAATTTATGCACCACTACGTTCTATGAGTTTCACTTAGATGAATGAGTAGGACATGTAGTTAACGAATTTGTACATTGTTGTGTTTCCTATGAGTTGCTTTATGATGTTGTTTGTTTTGAGTTTATTTTTTCCCATTAAGACGAGTTGTATACATGGCATCGAAGAAAAAAACACACGAATAACACAAGTTTTCGCACCACTAACAAATGTTTTGCATAAGAACAAGCAAGGCTTGCAAAAGTGCACAATTTTGTGCACCAAAACTTTTTATACAAAAGTAACTAGTACATAAAAACTAATAGTACAAAAAAAAATGCATTGCGTATAACTAACACACAAAGAGAACCACATACATACTGCAGAAGAATAACCAATGTAAAAAAGAAAAAGAAAAATGTCCTACCCATTCTTGTATGAAAAACTCATTGGATAATAAGTAGGACATGTAGTTAACGAATTTGTTCAACACTGATTTTTTCATGGCTTGCTTTGTGTTGTTGTTTGTTTTGAGTTTCTTTTTTCCATTAAGATGAGTTGTGTCTATAACATTTAAAAAATGAATAGTATATAATGCACAAGTTTTTGCACCACTAAAAAACTTCTTGCATAAAAATAAGTAGTACATACAATGCACAAGTTTGTGCATCATAACTTTTTATACAAAAGTAACAGTGAAAACTATAATACCAAAAAAAGAGTGCATTGTGTATAACCAACACCACAAAGAACCATATATCGTATAAGAATTGATTTATGGTGCGCGAACTGCTAGAATGTTTTTGAGTGTTCCTGAACTCCAACATTGCTTGATGGTTCACAGACGTAATGGAATGTGGGATTTAACTATGCACGGTAGAACGATAACTTTTTTATGCACATTCTTATTTGTAACTCAATGCAAACTTCCTGCATGCTTACATGATTTCTATTATTTAGAGTAAATATATATAGAAACCTTTTAGTTTGCTTGAGATCAAAGTAATTCGTAAACATGGAAACTAGTTCATAAACTTTCTTTAATTTTAAGCAGCCTAGCCTTGTTCATCTTTTTAAAGGACTCTCTATAACCTAGAGTCATAGTCCTGGCACGACGTGTACTAGTTGCGTCTAGAGTCATCCACTAAAGACCTAGGTTTTTTTATGAAACTGTATTAGGTTACGACTTTTTGAAGTGTTCATTCGTGAAGCACGGTGACGCTATCTTTTACCTAATACTTTTAGGTATCCGGAATCTTATCTTAACTATCTGAGCTCTTGTCTACTTTAATTATAAACGTTCTTCGTCTTAACTATCTTCTATATGGCCATTAAGAATTATTGATTGAGGAATAAGATTGATAGAAATTATAAAACGTTCTTCGTCTCAGACTTTGTAATTCCATAAGATTACTATCTAGTACTGGATTTTTCTTGTGAAGTATAATCGATTAGGCATCTGTATAACCTTTTGAAGAGAGTAAGCTATCCTAATTGTTGAGGTTTGTTTGATAACTTATTTTCTCTTAAAGATCTCTCATAAGAAAAAAGATTTCATTACCTTGATTAAAATATATCTTAAGGAAGCCAATAGGCTATCTGTTAAATGAAGATTAGTTAAAGTCTTCACTTCGGCTGAAGCAACTCCTAGGGTTGTAAAGGACACCATCTAGGGGAATCCAGTGCGTAGGGTCTTGGGAGATCCAAGAGACGTAAGGAGCATAAATGAAGATGAGTTGCTCGAAGGGTTGATTTGGTCTCAACTACATTCATGTCAGAAGTCTAATTATAAGGTAATATTCTTAGCGGCTTAATATAGTGCAATGTTCAAATTGGACTAAGTCCTAGGGTTTTTCGCTGCATTGCAGGTTTTCTCGTTGGCAAAAATTCTTGTGTCTTATAGTATTTATTTTTCGTATTATGTTATATTTATCAGTAAATTTTGAAATATCATAAGTAGTACGTTAATCAACCTAGATGGTCTTATCTCAATTATAAAGAGTCAACGAGACTTTTTCTTGTGAATTTGTATCTTGAAAAATAAATTAGAAGACTTGTTCTTGTTGGAGTTCAACTCTCTTACAGTTCGGGTGCATACTAAATTTACCTTGATATATAATCAGGAACAAGGATCTTATTCTGAAGATTTGTACATATTGATTGTACAAGGTCTTGTTCATACAGGTTCACGAACGAAAAAAGTTGGTGGTGTACTAGGTATCCTTTCCTTTTCAACTTCCTTGGAGTTGTTTCCCATCACATCGAGCTAGAAGACTTATAACTTACTCTGCTTCCAAGCATACAAATTATCCCTACTAGGATGTTTAGAAACCAAACCTGGGTTTAACCAATTTAAATAGAAACACCCTTCGATACTTAGTTCTAACACTTTTTAATTAGACTAAGCGCAATAAATCAAGACTTTTACAATCGATACTTTATGCATGGCCCTTTGATTAAACCTGTTAAAGCGTTGCGTTGTTGAACTTGCAAGTTTTGGTATCTCAAGTCATTTATATTGAGAACACAACATGCGAAGTTATATATATATGAATCTCTAGTATTGGTGACTTGATGATTACATTATAATCGAAGTGTCAAGGAAGAATATACAAGTTGTGTTACAACTTTGGTATATTGAAATACGAAGTACAACATTTATCTTTTGAACTTCGTATATGCAACATAACACTATCTCTGTAATTCGTTACTAGGTCGTGTTATGAACTTTGAGTTGATTTCATGCCTAGAAAAATATGTTTAACTACATGAGTTTAAAGAAGTAAACTTGCGAAACTTGCTTCCTAGTTGAAAGGGATTTGGTGGTCCGATTCCTATTGGGGATCTCTAGCAGGACCGATCCCTACCTTGGGGGTCACTAGCAGGGTCGATCCCTAATAACAATTGTATTTCCGGTTTTTCGTATACACTTTAGGGTTTACATGGAATTCGGAATATAAGTTGTTATTTAGGAAAATTCACTATGTCGACATAATGAGTAATTTGAACATTTTCTAAAATATTATTTTTTTATTGTTCAAAGATACTCGTTGATACTCAAGGTGAGATCCCAAACTGAAACATTAGAGAATCTTTTATTGGGTTTTCGAGTTTAGATGTTTTTGCTTTCCAAATAAGTAAAGCATATCTCCGGAGAATGTATAAGTAAAGTATACTTGTATGCTATCTAATATTGAGTTGTCATCCATGAGATATTTCTGGTATATTAGTTGGATATTAGACAAAACCGAAACTTGGTATTTATAGCATAGATATTTTCGGTTATGGAAATTCCTTGGTGTCCAAACTACCTTGGTCTATATATAGTGAAGTTTGTTCTTCTTACAAAATTATCCCGACACACACACTTCATTTTGTATTCAGTGTGGTAGCGGACTGTTAGTATTATTCGTAATACTATTTTGGAGAGATAGTAACCTAATTAGGCGAAATCTCTTATGCCCGCGCTTTAAGGAATTATGTGGGTTCAAGAAGCGTCTAGAAGTACCGTTGGTGGGAAATAAGAATCGTATTCTTATTTTAGTTTTCGATTATTGATCTGATTGACAAACAGTAGTTGAACCTTGATAATCACTTGTTTGTTTATTCCGTGGTGCTCCTCTTCTGATATAAGGTCACTTGAACTAGATCAAGGATCGACAAAGTTCAAATATGTTTTTTGATATGAAGATAAGCTTGTGATCATCCATCACTAACAGATTTTGTTCCATGCGTGATTGATAATAAGGGAATCGAGTTATTTGTGCATGTACATTGAATATCGAAGATTTGAAGACAAGAAGATTTCTGATCTTTGTGATATACTTCGTGCACACTTGATTGGCTTGAGATCCGACATAGCTTGTCTAACTTGATAGACATGTTATATCTTGTCGTAGAGATCGACGATATATCGTTTGGTTGTCTTCTTTAGGATTCGAATCTGATAGGTTGAGTTAGGATCTGATTATCTTGATAATCTAGATCTTAGTTAATATAAACAGACACAAAGGAGTTTTTATTATTTAAACGGAAGCACCTTTGTATAACTTAACAAACATCTCTGATTTAGTTCTTGAGACTTAGAGAGGTTACTGAATACAGATTAGTCTTTTACTATTTCGGAATACGATCCAAACGAGTTGAGTGGTAGAAGTCTTCAGATCGGCTGAAACAACTTAAGATAGTGAACTTTATCTTAGGATTCATGTGCATTGACCAGATTGGTAGTAGGCGTAGGGATACTAAAGGAACTAGGTAACTTGGAGTTAGTTTACTTGGTCTCAACTATACAAAGTTGGCAGTAGTCTTTGCATAACGGCTTGAATATGAGAGTATTCAAAACTGGACTAAGTCCTGGGGTTTAGCTGAATATGCGGTTTCCTCATTACAAAACTTGTTGTGTGCTTTTACTTTATGCATTATAATTATTGTTTAGTTATAATAAAGTAACTGCGCTGTATGTTAATCCAACACTTGGGTTTGATCCTAATAGTTGGGTTCGGTATCGATTCTTATTCTATATACCAAGTGTACATATTGTGGCTGTTATTTTCTTGACAGTCTCTGTCCATATTAGATCATGCAAGGTGTGTGTCATATAGGTTGATATCAAAAAGATTATGGTGTACTTGGTACCCTCATCGTTTCACTAGTCATGATTCGACTATGTGCATTTTGACTCTAAAACGTCATTACTATTTCATGTGCACCTCAGTTTCAGTCAATTCTGACTAGGTGCTACCACATTGCTAATAGTGAGTCCAAAATGTAACGACTCGATGTGGGTAATCAATGCCTGTTATGCTATTATGTAGAATTCTCCATGCCTATCTAACTCTTAAGAAGAGACGGGAACATGATCCATGAGAATTACTTATTAACAAACTAATATAAACTTTATGCTCTTAGATTTTATGTATAATCATAAATTTGATATTTAAACTTAAATTATCCTGAGAGAGATATAATTGGTCTTTATTCACATCCAACATCTAGTTTAATTTCATGAAAAATGTTGAATATTTGTCTTTTGATAAATGGATTAGACTCCATACGGATACCTTTGTAGGCTACCCATTTGTACCTCAAAACCAACCACGAACTTTCGTGATCGGTTCATGTATTCTATTAGGAAACTCTCTTCTAATTCCTTGATTGTCTTTATAAGTAAGAAATCGGTTTCCCAACCTACCTCTAACTCGTGGATATGAACAAGTATATAGTCGATAGCATTCCATCAACTATTTTCATACCTACAACAAGAATGAACAATTCAAAAAAAACAAAAAAAACAAACTCGTAAAACTATTGTCTTTGATGAAGAAGAGATTGTCAAGGAAGAAACTGTGCAAGGATTGTGACGGACCAGAGAAGTTGGCAAGCTCCGACTCTATGATACGCCACTTAAGTAATAATTGTGTTCATTCATAATCCTAATCCTGCATATGGTAGAAATCTCATTAGTCACAAGGTTAAAATTCTACGAGCATATGTCCCATACCATAATACTCGTAAAATTTCACAAGAGTTCTAATTTTCAAAAAATAAGAGGCGGCCAGTTGCCAAAATAAGAGACGGCCAATTGCCGAAAATTAACAGATGGCCAGTTGCCAAAAATTAACAGACGGCCAGTTGCCAAAATTCACAGACGGCCAATTGCCGAAAATTAACAGACGGCCAGTTGCCAAAATTAACAGGGCCAATTGCCCAAAATTAACAGACGGCCAGTTGCCAAAATCAACAGGGCCAATTGCCCAAAGTTCACAGACGGCCAGTTGCCAAAATTAAGGTAGTTCTGGTTACCAGCCATCATTGGCCGGTTGCCGATTATATATACCAAGGTTGCAATCATCTCTGAATGGAAGGTATGAACTGCAAAGCAGCAACCAAGACTTTCCAGACGATATGAACAACCTTGTAGAGTTGTGCTGAACCGCATAGCGGCTGCCTACGTACCCTCTCCGTTGCTCGAAGGGATCAAGCACGACCATAGTTCATCACTAATTTATTTAGATAATATGTGCCACCAATGACTATGAAACAAATTACTGTCCACTACCAGGTCCAAAAGGAATATATTGGGCAACATTAAAATGAGATATGCCGGGATTTTCTAGAAAACCAAACTTAGACAGTCTAGAATGTAATACAAACAAAAATGGTATCACCATGTTTAAAAACTGTGCCATCATTTACTGATACACCGAATCCAACAAAATACTAAAATGACAAGGTCTTCTAAATATAGATCCTAGCCTGGCAATAAGAATATCACATTTCTTATCCATTAGAATCAAACTGGTTATCAGCCAAATAGTCACAGGGCAATAAAAGCTAGGAAAATAAATTTTCGAAGTTGTCAAGAACCAACAGATGGACAAACATAGTTCTCAATCTTCATTTACAAATAGCTACCATCATTGATATTACATTACTAAGTACGTACTAAAGATCCATGAATGTAATACAAACAACAAAATAGTTCTCAATCTTCATTTACAAACTTAGACAGTCTAGAATGTACCAAGTACGTATACAGTCTAGACAGTACTTAAATTGATATTACAAAATACAGTCTAGACAGTCTAGTATATAAATTGATATTACATTACTAAGTACGTACTAAAGATCCATGAAGAATCTTGTACATCCTGGTTCAATTTATATACTCAAAATTAAGTCCAAGGTAAATTATAAAAGAGCTACCTTGACTATAAGAAGGAAATTATAGTTCATACTACACTTGAGCAGGGTCGAGTCAGATTGATGTTTGGGTCTGCCACTAAGCAGCAATAATATAACCAGTACCATTGGAGAAATAATCATGCTAAGACACGAGTAAAAATATATACTCCCATGACCATCTAATGAAATAATGATGGGTAAGTAGGCCTGTAAAGGATTTCCGTTTTTACAGAATGCAGTCCAAACTTATTCCAGTTTTCAGTAGCTAATGTTCCCCGATCTTTGTGAAATTTTTACAGTAGCTTGACAACTCATGGTACTAAAACATATTTAAAAATCACAGCATTCCAACCGTTAATTCAAAATACACACCCAATATAAGCTGGCAGGTCGTCCTAACAACCCGCAGAATTCAGTCCCAGTTCTCCCAAGTCTAGGGGTACCTAAAGTGATCGTAATTTCTTAAAATTTTCACAGTAAGTATCATATACCCTAATAAACAACATATCCAAAAATCATCTATATTCGATCAACGGATAATGAGATGCACAGTAATACTTGGAGCTGTCCAGGATTTTAGTTTGCAAAATGCAGGCATAGTTCGTGCAACCTTTTCCATAGTAATCGTGACCTGATCCTTCTGAAAATTGTATCGTACTTATATCACTTAATGATGCACTTCATACTAAAATTTCATAACGATCCAACCATCGGATCTAAAAATATCAGTATAACAAACACATACATTCTAGGGCTTACAAGGTTGTAAACAAGGCATTCAAACACGAATTATTAATGGGGAATTCCATGATTTATAAAATCAAACAGATATTAAAGGATTTCATGATGATTGGAAGATACCCAATTTATCAATTTCCCAAGAACATGAACTATGATCCAAATCTCCAATTTCACAAACTAAATCTTAAATCCATTGCATGTAAGAAGAATTGAATCATACAACAAGAATGTGTAAACAAATTAGCAATACAAATTCTTTAATTTTCCAAAGATATGCATAATCAAAAAGGAATTTATTAAGAACTTCATTATTCACAAGTGGTACAAATAAGAGAACAAAGATATTAATCTAGCAAGGAACACCTACCTCAATCAAAGATTTACACTCAAGGTTAACAACAACCTTCACAACTTATCTAGCTCAGTTCCATAAAGTGCAAACACTTAAGATCTCTTCAATTTTAAAATGAGTTTGAGAAAAATGGATTTATTGAGAAAACCCTGTGTGTAAGTGAGAAATAGAAATGATAAGTGGTTTTCCCCAATAACACTCTTCACTAATTCTTTATATTTTTCTCTCACTCATTGATTTCTCTTCCTCATACTCAAAAACTATATGTAAGATAAACAAAACTATGGTTGATCTTCTTAGTTCAAATTTACTTTGGTGACAACGGAAGAGATGGAGATGGACTGAACTGAAACAACAACTCACAATACTAGCCCCCTTTCCAGAAGTATCTGATCTGGAGAAATGGAAGGGAGGAAACAGCCTTACGAGAGATAGCCTCCTCGTTTTCTCCGGTTGCATTTTATTTTATTTTCCTAAAACAGGACACGACACCACCATGTGTACACGTGTGTGAAGAAAACAATTGTATTTAACTATTAAGGCAGACCCAAAAATGTTAACTGAATAGATGTGATTTCCAACTCTATTGAGTTCACTAAAACCCGAGAAAATTCAGTGTGTCACATAGGCTCCCAAGTGTGAAATCTGATTAACGGATTCAGTTAAACCCGGAAAAAAATACACGGAATGTTATAAGGATCATCCTAAATAAGGGTGGCTATGAGTATGAAAGAATAATACTCGTGGTATGCAGAAACCATAAAGAATTTGGATAAAACCTGCAATGATTTCAAGGCTGAAATAACAAATCTACAACAATTGCTAGCTAATAAAGTTGAAGTTCAAACAAAAATTCTTGAACACCAAAGAATTATGATTCGTAATCAAAAGAAGCTCATCTCCGAAAGAGTGTTTGTTCGCACTGTTAGTCGTTAGGTCAACATCCTGACTTTCGAGCATAACCAAGCAGCCGTGAAACGGATCAAAGATCTTGAGGGAAACTTCTATGATGGTATTCAGGAAATATTTGAATATATCCTAGAGGTGTGACTTTTCCCTTGTTTCCAGTTAACTCCTTGTAGAAATTTTATTCTTATTGTTTTAAGGAGGAACTCTAGCTTTTGGAATAGCCTATTTATGTATTTTACATTATCTATTCCAAATATTATCATCTTGGAATGATTAAAGTTTATTTAGTTAAATTTTATTTTGGAGATGATTGCAATACCCAATCTTTATTGATTATTATGTGTATTGCTTATTTTGTGAGATTTGTGTTTTTGCTATCATATTTTCTGATGGTTAGAACGGATATCTCATGGGTGAAACTCATAATTCTTTGTGTTCATCACTGAAAGAGGAGTAAACTATTTTGAAAATTACAATATTGATCTTTCCACGATTACACTTTGTGAATATATTGCAAGGGCTCCGTAAGATGTTCTTAGTAGTCGTTTTTCCTCCCCGAAACTGTAACTGACAAGGAATAAGATCAAGAACTTTAATCTCTACGTGCGTACATGGCTAGAGAAGATGTAATTCTTATGTTGAGTCATATTGCTAAACTTATACTTTTTGTTCATAACTGGCCTAGAGAATAGTTTAGTAACATTAAGATCGTCGGTTTTAACTTCTTTATTCGTAACTGGTGAGAAGAGAGAAAATATTTGGGATACAAATTTACTTGTAAATTTTTTAATGTCCAAGAAAATCTTTCTCTTGTATTTAGAGAAAGGTCTCTCATATTGTTCTTTTGGGAATAATATCAAATGGGGGAGAGTTCAAAAACTTGTGCTTAATTGATATATATTTGTAGGGAGTGCGACTATGGAATTGTAAGGATACAATTGTATCTTTATGTCTTCTTGATGAAGACACTAAGTTTACTTGGTGAAATCGTATCTCTAGTCTCGGTAAATCTTTTGTGTACTTCATTAAGATCCCTTGTTTTTTGCCTTTGCCAATTTTGTTGACAAAATGGGGACAATTATATAATAGTATCCTACTATAACATATGATTTTTTGTGACATTATGTAAGGGGGGTGAATTACATGATTTAGGTTTTTCCTATTATGCAAAAGAGGTAAGTCAAGACTAATGGGCGGGACATATCACCGTAGTATGGCTTCAAAGTTTTGGTACAATTGGACTTTGAGGAGGGTAATAATGTTATATATGCACCAACGTAACAACCATTAAGTTAAGAAAATTTGTTATTCAATAAAATCTCTAAACGAGTATTCTCATAAGTTGTTATCGCTATGTATCTTCAACAACAAAGGTGTTGAAACGATCATATGCAAAACTATATAAGAACTTGAAGAACGAAGAATTCAAGACGATGTTGAGGATTCGAAGAAATCAAGCATGATGGATTTTGAGCTGAAAGGTTTATTTATTTTGAATCCATAAGCATTGATAGTTTTGTCACTAAAATTGACAAAGAAGAAGATTGTTGGAGCACTGCTCGTTCGAACTCGCAGGTTTTGTTATCTCAATCTTGTTGTCGATGTTAGATGTACAAAACTATATTTTGATTTCTAGTCTATTAAAGTCAAGTCTCGGACTACGATTAGATCATGGGAAGTTGAGTATCAGACATCACTGAATAACCCTCGAAGATTGAAGACCGGAGATCAAACGAAGACATTTGAAGAACTTCGTATGTGAAGACTAAACCATCCTATTTACTCACGACATTTACCATTCTATCTTATTAGACTATGTCATATAATTTTAGTATATTTAATATTGCAAGGAAGAAATTTCGAGCCAAGCTTGTCTTGATAAATATCTTGTAATATGATTCAAGCAATGGATGTTCTACATCCTTGACAATCTTGGTTAAGAACAATTTATTGTTCATGAACTATTTTTGTTTCACATTGATCATTTGGAAATTGCTCGAGTAATGATATTTATTATCTATGGCGATTGAGAATTTTTCAAATTGTTTAAAGAGAGTTTTCAAAACTTACTGAAATTATGGACATAGGGTAGGTACCCATAACCAGTCCACGTACCCTAGTGATATGAGTTCCAGAATGGGGTAGGTACGCATACCTAGTAAGCGTACCCTAAGATTTTGAATTCGTAAATAGGATGGAGGTATGCATAGCTAGTACATGTACACCTGGGATCTTAGTATGTGAATATCTAAGGGTATACATACCCGGTACGCGTACCCTAACAGCTTGAATACACGGACTAGTCTATAGGTATACGTACCCCTACACATACCTACACAGTATCGAACTAAGAAAATGGTCATAAAATATTTTCAAAAATATGTTTGGCGTTGCTTCAACTCTCACAAACACTTCTAAGAAAACCTTTTTCACTGAATCACTTTGTGTTTGTGAATCATGATTTAAGTCTTGAGTATTAATGAACACGATTTATGCTTGTAAGTTCATATGGCATATTTGCCAAGAACTATCAGTGTACGTGGTTATAGAACCCTGGACCATAATGTATATTCTTATGTGTAATTTCAAGGCGAACTTCTCACATACTTAAATGGATTTCTACTAAGAATTTCATCTAAACTAAGAATTTTTTGCTTGAATATCAAGTTACCTTAGCTTGAATTCAAAGCTACCTAATTAAGGCCTTTAAAATCTATTAATAGAGAGACTCATGCAACATGACTTCCCAATCTTATTTGTGTCCTAGTTGCTTGCTAGAGTTGTCATCTATTAACCTAAGTTTTCTCTGACAAACAAAATTAGGTTATGACTTAAAGACTTTACTTAGGTATTCGTGCAGCCAGGTCTGATTATATTTTACCTGATAGTTCGTGCATCCTGATCTTGTTATTATTGATCTTCGGGGTTCTTGTTACCTCAGATCAGGAATGAGATAGATATAAATCACAAAGTTCTCTTCGTCTTAGACTTTGTGATCCTCAAGATAGATAACTAAAACTCTTCTTCATTGATTTGCTTGGATTGTTCTTGAGAGGTGGTTAATAATACAGGCTTCTTAGCTAACTGAGTATAAGTGTTTCGGATTCGTGAAGTTCGATATACTTTATCTATTGCAAACATATTTCCAAACCTAGATCCAAAGTTTAAAAAGGAAATCAAATAAGATTATCTGTTAGAGGCAGATTGGTATCATAAGCCTTCACTTAGGTTGAAGCAACTCTTTGAAAGCACAGGGGTACCAAGTACACCACCAACTTTTTCGTTTCGGCAATCTGTATGGACAAAACCTAATACAATTGTATGTAGGCCAACTTGAAAATATGTATATAAAGTTTATATTTCTACCTCTTCTCAAACAGTATGTATATAGACAAGAATTCCGTGAACCTGATTGTTAATAAGAGTACTTGGACGAACTCAGAATCAATTTAGTCGTATCCAAATAATCCAATAGGAATTCTGCCAAGTAATTAAACTTGTTATCTATCTTTCAAGATTCGAATTCTATAAGAAACGAGTCTCGTAATCGATCAAAATTAGATGGGCGTATCTACTAAGATTGAATACGTACAACTTGCGTAAACTCAATTATAAAGATAAACAATATAATGCGGAAAATGAAAAACACAATACACCAAAAGTTTTGTTAACGAGGAAACCGCAACTGCAGAAAAATCCCAAGACCTTGTACAGATTTGAACACCAAACTGTATTAATCCGATACAGACACTAGCCTACTATCAGACTTCGGACCGGAATGTAGTTGAGACCGAATGACATCCTTTACAACATAAGAGTTGCTTCAGTCGAAGTGAAGACTTTTGATACCAATCTGCCTCTAACAGATAAGCCTGTTTGATTTCGGTTTAGATCGATAGATCAAGGTGTGGAAATCTTGCAATAAACAAGCTAGCAATCCTCATAAATTCGAAACTTACGAGTCTCAAAGAGCATCCTAGATTCTTAACAAAAGATCAATTATTTGATATTTATCTTGAGGAATCACAAAGTCTAAGACGAAGAGAACTTTGCGATTTCTATCTTTCTTATCTGGAAGAGATTCTAAAAACCTAGACAACAGAAAAGCAAGATCAGGATATGCAAACTATCAAGGTAAAAATGGTCGGACATGGATTCATGAATCCCAAAGCGAAGTCTTTCATTCGTAAAACCTAATTATGTTTCCCAAAGGAAACCTAGGTCAATACATGACGAATCTAGAATCAACTAGGACAAAAAGTGTCAGGGATTAAATTTCCAGTTGAAAGATCATCTCTATTTATAGTTTTGAAATACCATGGGTTTCTTATAATCTAAGCTAAGATAACTTGAGAATCAAGCAAACACTTTTAGGTTTTGAAAATACAATAGAAGAATATACCCGGTTACGGAACCATGTACAATGACTATTTGGTTTGGCAAGTATGCCATACAAAAGCAAGGACCAAAAAGAAAACAAGCATGGATAATGGGAAAATATCTTTGTGTCAATGAATAATCCAATTAATCTTCTCCGAGTATCCCCTAGTCCTTTGTTTAGTTGTTTGTTGGTATTCATGAAAAACAACTACCGCCACAAGATTCGGTTTCTAGTACACGTTCCATGAGATCCTTGATTCATGAGTATAAGAAATTAATCATGATGCACACACATAAGTTTTTGAGTGATCAATGAAGTCTTAGAAGTATTTAAGAGAGTTCCAGCAATGCTAAATATATTTAAAAAAATATGTCTTTGAGTATCTGTTAAAATCTGCTGGGCCAGTTGGTAGAACGGTTCATGAACCATAAGGATTGTTCACGAGTCAGGGTGCTACGGTTCGTGAACTGGGTTTGCTAACTACTAGCCTACTATACCAACTTCAAAATTTAGTTCACCACGGTTCGTGAACTGTTCCCAACTGAACTTATGGTTTGCGAACTAGTTCGCCAACCTTCCATGTATTTCTGAAACTCAGATATCTATGGTTTGCGAACTGGTACGCCAACCTATCCTGAGCAGAAATATCAGAAATTCTGATTATTATTTTTCGGATGTTTGAAACATTTCCAAGTAATAAAATCATGTGCATGGGCGATTTTCATTTGATCCACAAATTAATTTTCAAACAATAAATTGTTTCAAACTAATATTGTTAAGGATCGTTGAACATCTTTGCTAAAATCATATTTCGAGATTTTTAACAAGACAAGCTTGACTCGAAACTTCTTCTTTCTAAATCTACTAGAAGTCACACGACGTAGCCTCAAAAGATAAAATGATAAGATAGTGAGTAAAGTAGAATGGTTCGGTCTTCACATACCTGATACATAAGTTCTCCAAATGTTTTCGTCGATCTTTAGTCTTCGAGAGTGATATCTAATACTCAACTACCAAATTCTAACCTAGTCCGAGACTTGACTTAGTAGACTAGAAATCAAAATATAGTTTTGATCAACTAACATTGAAAACAAGCTTGAGAAAGCAAAACTTATGGGTTCAACCGAGCATTGCTCTAACACTCTTATGATGTAAAGGACGTCAACTACGGGAATCTATTGCGTAGAGTCTTGCGAGGTTTAAGAGACGTAAGGAGCATAACTACACCTAAATTTCTTGGAGGGTTAACTCGGTCTCAACTACATTCCAGTCCGAAGTCTGATAGTAGGCTAGTGTCTGTAGCGGCTCAATACAATTTGGTGTTCAAAGCTGAACGAGGTCCCGGGGTTTTCTGTAGGTGCAGTTTTCATAATTAACAAAATTTCTGGTGTCTTGTGTTTTTCCTTTTCCGCATTATATTGTTTTATCTTTATAATGAGAATAACACAGGTAGTATGTAACCAATATAGCTAGTGTAAGTCCTTACTAATTGTGATCAATAAGGAGACTTATTCTTGTGGAATTCGTATCTTGAAAGACAAATTACAAGTTTCATACTTGTCATAATTCAGATTCATTGTGAGATCGTCCAAGAAGTCTTCTACACAATCAGGTTCACATACTTATTAGTCTAGACATATTGATTGTGGAAGAGATAAGAGAAAAATTTATGTACATATATATTGTTCAAGGATCTTTAATTTATATCTACTTGCAATTGTACTAAGTTTTTTCAACTCAGGTTGCCGAACGAAAAAGCTGGTGGTGTACTTGGTACCCTTTCCTTTTCAAAATTTATCTTAAAGTTTTACTAGATTACTCATGATCTCTGATAAATTTTCTAAAGAGTGTCAGATGTACTGAATCTAATTATCTTAGGGGAAAAATATCGTTTAGTCCTTTTTTAGGTGGTCCCATGTCTGTTTAGTCCTTTCAGAAATCACCTTTTCCATTTGGTCCATA
Source organism: Papaver atlanticum (assembly GCA_023531105.1). Lineage (NCBI taxonomy): Eukaryota > Viridiplantae > Streptophyta > Magnoliopsida > Ranunculales > Papaveraceae > Papaver > Papaver atlanticum. The sequence continues at coordinate 3,217,693 of JAJJMB010001336.1, forward strand.
ATTATTTAAAAATATTAAATGGACCAAAGTACCCTTCCGTGTTAATTCTTACTTATTTTTTATAGCAGTTCATTTTGTCTGATGAACTCCAGAGTTCATTCCTTCAAATGAACACCTAATAAAAACCTAAAAAAAATCCGTTTACTTGTTTTTTTATAGCAGTTCATTATGTCTGATGAACTCCAGAGTTAATTCCTTCAAATGAACACCTAATAAAAACCTAAAAAATTATATTTACTTGTTTTTTGTAGCAGTTCATTCTGTCTGATGAACTCCGGAGTTCATTCCTTCAAATGAACACCTAATAAAACCAAAATAAATCACATATGAATACAGAGTTCATTCTATAAAATGAACACAACATAAAACTTTATTATGATGACAAAAAACAGAGTTCATTTCTTTCAAATGAACACCTGATAAAACCTATATGGAAACAGAGTTCATTCTTCAAATGAACACCTGACAGAACCTATAAGAAAATAGAGTTCATTCGACAAAATGGACACCTATCAAAAACTAACTAATTCAAACCTAGAATTGGGTTCATTCTTTAAGATGAACACCTAACAATCCAAGATTTAAAAATAGAGTTCATTCTTTACATGAACACAAAAAAAAAATCCATAAAAATCAGAGTTCATTCGTAAAAATGAACTGTAGCAACATCATCTTCGTCGCTTTAACAGCAGCAGCAACATCGTGTTCATCACGTTCATCGTCTTTATCATCTTTAACAGCAGCAGCAAACAATAGAGACGAAAAAATAAACACAAAAACTACATCGTCTTCATCATCTTCATCGACTGCAACATCATCAATCAACAACGCAGCAGATCCTGAAAGTCTTCATCATAATCATCTTCAACACGAGTAGCTACAACAACATCATCTTCATCTTTAACACGAGCAGCAGCAGCAACATGAGTTCATGTAAAGAATGAACTTCTTCGTCTTCATCATCTTCATCTTCAACACGAGCAGGAAGAAATCAAAAACAAATCCAGAAAAAAACGAATTTAGATTTTCACCTTCGAATCGCCATTGTTACAGCAGCAGGAAGATGAGATGAAGATGATGAACTCACACAATCTTCTCTGCAATCGTCTTTATTATCTCTGCAAAATCAAAACCCTAGCAGGAAGATGAAGAAAAAAAATAGAGAGAGAAAAACTAGATCTGAAAATATGGAGGTGAGAGAAAGTAAATCCGAAAATAATATCTTCTCTCTTGATAATTGAGTATATATGTCTATGGGTGACGTCATTGATTGATGTAATGGTCCCAAAAGGGTATTTCTGCCGCTACAAGATGACAATTACATCATCCATGATGTCACCCTAGGACCAAACTATAATATATTTTTCCAAAAAAGACCAAACAGATAGTTGACTGAGTCAACTGGACTAGACTCTCTCTAATATATTATTCCTAGACTAAATGGTATTTCCTACTTATCTTACTTATCTTAGAGAGTTTCTACCCTCTTTATGTTTGACCAAGTTAATAGTGTTGCCTAGATTAACTTAAGAACATTATTACATGTGTTTTTCGATCCTCAAAGAGGAGTCTTTAATCATCTCCCCCCTTTTAATGAGCACAGGGATCTCCCAAAAACGCTATTCAACTTTTGGTGTATGCACGTATTTTTCGTCGCCGTTTTTTGGGTTGGTGAACGTATGTTTCGTTACGCCCGTACTGTTGACAGGCGCCGTTAGATGGTATCCTTCTCCAACTAAAGTCGTTAGTTCTCTCCACTTCACAGCAGCAGAATTAAATTCTCCCTCGATTGTCCTCAGCAGCATAACAAAATTTTCTCCTCAACTGAAATCTAGAGTTCAGTTCAGTTGGGTTTGGGGATTTCATCGACTGAGAAATCCAAATTTTAAGACTACAAAAACAGAAAGAAAGAGTGAATTGAAATGAAGAGGTGAGGAATTGTGAAACCCTGAATCCCCAAATTTTACTTACCGAGACAAGTTCAAAATTAATCAAGTGAAGTAAGACATGATGATGATGCTGCAGTCTTACACTAATTCAGTTGATGTTGGTTATGAACCACCCACAATTGACAAAGCTTTGTTGTATGTAAACCTTCGGACTTCAAAACTGTTAATGTCAATTTCATCACCAGAATGCCCAGTGATTGATAGAAACCCACCTTTCACAAAGCCGTTCAGAAATTTCAATACTCCCAATTGCTTTCGATTAATTATTATCAATGGTATTTTTGCATGATAAACCAATGAGTATCAATTTTAATTTTTTGCGTTTCTTTTCATGGAATTTGATTAGTAATTTTGGGGTTTATTTGATTTGTGATTTTTACGGCATATTTATGAATTATTGGGGTTTAACTAGAAAAGCTAAGGATCAGCAATTTTGCAAAATTGAAGGATCAGTATGCTTGGATTTGGTTTGCCCTGAAATGGGCATCTGTTAGATTAGATTCAGATTCATGTTGTAACTTAGTTTCCAGTTTTGAATTAACTCTCATCCCTAAATTATATAAATCCTACTGTTGAATTAACTCTCATCCCTAAATTACACACAAACCTACCTATCTTTTAGAGACGGGGGGAGTACTTCCATTCGAGAACGTTTAATCTTGCCGACAGGTTTTGCCGAGGGATGTTTTTGATGTATCCTTTTGACTTTGTTTGCTTACTGTGCAGATTTGAGTAATATGGTTCATAATCAAGTAGCATTAGTAGTTCTATATCCGAATTTGATCAGTCCACAAGTTGTGCTCTTAACTTAGTTGATTATCCTTCACAACTTCAGAAGCTAGAGTAGCACATATATCCCAGCATATGACTCCCCAGAGATGTAAAATGGGTTTGATAGGAACTCCGCTGCTCTTCATTTGCATATACCATTATATCAAACTCCTCTGCTATGAATTCGGTGAATCTTACATGTCGGTGACGGGCTCGACATACAAATGAAAATAAATATAGACCTCAGATGTTGCACTTTTAGTTGCTAATCTCATTTTCATATTTTTTTTGGACAAGGCAGGTACAACTCTTATATGTATGAGAATTAGAAGCAGGCATACCTGCAACATATGCTGTCCTCTTTGGTTTCTCTGTGCAGCTTAATGGAATATACACCGACACCCAGCGGAAATTACTTAGCAAATGAGAGTCGAGCGTATCATGTGTTCCTTAGTTCCACGCTTCAATTAACTTTCAATCAGGTTATTGTTGTTCCATTATCTTGCATGGTTTCATTCATAGTTGTTTTAATTGGTTGATCAAGAACAAAGTAGATTTTGGACAAACTTCACTGCATTCTTTTTCCTTTTTTTAGTTTGTTGCTTGAGAATTTTAAGCATCGCTCTTTCTGTTTTTCATATTGAAGTTATGTTTGCACATCTTTTTACTAATTTGTACGTGTTGGTATTTAGTAATCCAGCAATGTCTTCGAGAAGGAAAACTGAATGCAGGTGCTTTCTTCGCCTATCATCTGCCGACGTGCAATGCACGTTCACTCCACTTGCCGACGTGCAACACACGTGCTTTCTACTTGTCAACCTTAGTTCAAGAACGAACTAACTACCGCGGAATTCAACCTGCACGTAACTACTGCTCAAAGAGTAAATGATGAATTGTATGTCCGTAGACGGTCCTCTGTATATAGAGATTGAGACTAATTTGCTTAGACTGATGTTAAGTTACATCCAAAGCACTTACCTTGATTCGCAAGTTACGTAGTTGAAAATAAAATAAAAACTAGTTTGATTTTCAACCAACTCGTTGCTCAACTCCGAAGCTAAGGCATTGCCGTAAATAACGAGCTTTGTTCTTAGACCATCTACTTACCTATGTTACACTCTCCTAATAATGGTCTTAAACCGATTGATCAAACTTTTGGGAATAAGGTTTTATGTAGCACATTCAGAACATGCATCTAAAGACCTAAAAGGCCTAGACAAATAAAGCTCTCACATTGAATGGTGAGGAAACCCTTGCTTTCTATTGGCTGAAATAGGTCTTTTTTGAGTTTTGTGAAACGAGCGTTTTGGTGAGGACACTTGGCAACGTATGATTGGTTTAAAAAGAATAGGAAAAAGATAAAGAAAAGAAAACCAACTTTAGTTTGGAATCCAAGCCGTGAAAATTTGGAATTCCCTCCTAACGTGACAATTCAGTCCGTCTCAATTTGGAATTCAAAAACGTGTCTATGTTAGGAAACTAAATCTAACCTGAAAAGGGAAACCTAATAATGTATATAAAGGCTCTAATACAACACATACAACACCATCAAGTATTACATTCCTAACAGTTATATAAGGAAATTTCAATACAGAAAACCGTAGATTCCAGTCCAATAGGATTCCCGTGGAGTTTATTTGAGGTCTATATGTTTGTAAGCTTTTTTTGTTATGGCTCCAATCAAGGATTGTGACACACTGTTCGTCGGCAGCATATGCAAGACATGGATCAAGGGAGCTGTAAGTAAGATGACATGCATACCGTATAATTTTTGAAAATTATTCCTTTTCTCCCGCAGTTGATTGATTGCTTTTGAAAAGAAAATCTGGATTTTAGTAAAAATATTATATATATTAAATAAAACATTCACTTTCTGTGTTTTTCCTTTGTTTTGGAAGGTCAGGTCAGGTCTGTTGGCGGAAGAAAAAGTTCTTTCCGTAGGAAAACGTATTAGTAAATACTAGGCGACGCTACCATGACGTACACCGTGAAAATTCAAGCGTTTGAGAATTAAGTGCGTTAGATAAGATTACGCCTTTATTAAAAACCTTAGACTGGAATCAATGAGAGGCTCAGTGCAAACAATAATATTTGGCCAATGATAAAAGGAATTTAAAACTGAAGTGGATGTTTATAATTTCGGTGTAATCCTACTTGAGATCATATGTTACAGGAAGGGAGTTGAATTCTCACGGCTTATGATTTCTTCTGACAGGGGAAACTACAAGATTGGTCACTGGATGATAAACGATGGACATATATGAAAAGATTCAAAAGGATGGTGACGGTAGCTACTTGGTGTGTATAAGTTTTGAAATTTTTGTACCCTCATCTCTCATTAGTACAGCGAACCCATACCAAGATTGTAGTACTTCGTACATCTGCTAACTGTGAGCTTATCAACTCTCTAATGTTCTTATTGTGTACCATTTCAGTTTCTGTAGCTAATTTTTTATATGTTGCAAAACAAATAATTAGTTGATCTGTTGCCTATTATGTATGCATGTCATCGGATGCTAGACTATTTTAGCAAAATAAAGTTTGGGAGTCTGTCAGACAACCGCACGACCACCACAACAGGCCAAGGCCAAGATTTAATCACGCTCCGGTCGTGGGGTCATGATTTCATCAACCAGACGGGGTTCCTGTCTCTATAGAACTCAAGGATGCAGAGGTAAGAGCCTATAAAACAAATCCCGTTCAAGTAAGGTCGTCATCAGATGCTATACTTGCATGATACGTGTTACCTTTGTATTTCCTCCAATTACAAGATACTTAGAGTAACGCTTGATGTTGTCGGCTGATGAATTCTTCTATAAGGTACTTTCCTTAATGTTTAGTTTTTTGGAACCACAAACTTGATAGACAAGCTAGATTGAGGTTTAAAAGTTGCTAAGAAAAAAACAGAAGAGTCCATCGTCTCCATCTCTGAAGTGATGTCGCAAAAAAGAAAATATGCACATTTTTCTTACTTAGGTATTTAGTTTGTTTTTGTTGATGTGAACAAGCAAAGATGAATTTGAGGAAGCAGATATAATTTATTGGAGGAAAGACAAAGGTAACACGTGTTTCCCTTATATTAAGCTGGAAACTGATCGAGTGTATTGTTTTGGCTGATTTCTCATTCACATAGTTTACACTCGAGTTAAATCTGATACCTAGCTGCTAGATAAATGAGAGGAATAAAACTGACGTTTTAACCACATCATTGAACTTATATCCTGTTTTACCATTGGCCGAGCTTTAACTTTTCTAATTATAGACTTATACATGATGGAAGTGAGAAACTCCGTTGACCATAAAAATCAACTGAAGATGGGTGTATCCAGGTAGAACCGCAACTGTGTTCTTTCGGATGTGTGACTTTGTGAAGGATCTCACTGAAGAGGATGACGGTAGTTACAAATATATGGTGGTTAATGAAGAGATATAATGCGAATGGGACTTTGGCTCACGGAGTTTGGGACTAGAAGATGGAGAACTTGGAGAGATTAAGTGTTTCCCTCTTAAATGACATTAGATTTGAAGTAAACCAAAAACGTAGGGTGTGTTGAATGGAGGGCAAGGATGATCACTTCTCAGGTAAATTGTTTTATAATATTAGCTTAGAGAACAAGGGTTGACAATAACTATGCGTTGCAATTTGGCAGACTAATTTTTATTCCTCTTTTTAAGCTTCTTTAAACATGCTTAATGTGGTCAGCAACTTGCTGACACGGATGGTGTCAAATGTCCATAGTCTACCCCTTTGGCTATAATAGGAGTGTTAAAAATGTGCAATAAAAAGACTTAAAGGGCGTAGATAAATAAACCTCCCACGTTGAACTAGGAAACCTTCGCTTCCTAATGGTCGAGTTATGTAAAACAAACGTTTTGGTGAAGTCACTTGGCAACGTATGATTGGTGTAAAAATTATAAACTCAAAAGGAAAACTTAAACTTACTGCGTTTAGAATTTTGTGGAAGTCTAAATTCAATTCGGAAGTCAAGTACCTACCATAATAGGACTCTTTTTCCAAATTAATACTTAAAAGGAAAAAAAACACATATTTCACATGTATTTTTTGCGAAAATAAAAGGAAAAAACAAATAAAATCCGTGCATATTTCCTATCTTTTCTCCACCTATTTAATGTATTTGGCCCGCCACACCAAATCAAAAATATTTCGCCATGGGGCGGGGCGAAGTCCCGTGCACCAAATCAAAAATAAATCGCCACGGGGCAGTGCGAAGCCCCGCGCACACCAAGTCAAAAGTTTGGAAATCGAGTCCCTAGCATATTAGGACTTTTTTTTCTTTCAAAATTAATATAAATGGGAAAAAATCCACATACTTCACACATATTTTCTGCGAAAATAAAAGAAAGAAAGAAAGAAATAAAATATGCACATATTTTCCACCTATTTAATGTATCTGCCACGCCACAACAAATCAAAAATACATCGCCACGGGACGGGACGCCCTCGCACACCAAATCAAAAATGCGTTGCCACGGGGTGGGGCGAAGCCCCGCTCAAACCAAATCAAAACTGCATTTCACACATATTTTCTGCGAAAATAAAAGGAAAAAAATACTAAAATATCCACATATTTTCCACCTATTTAATGTATTTTCCCCGCCACACCAAATCTAAAATACATCACCACAGGGTGGGGCGAAGCCCCGCGCACACCAAATCAAAAATGCATCGCCAAGGGCCGGGTGAAGCCCCACGCACACCAAGTTAAAAGAGAAAAAATTCCCGGTGCGTAGCATGGGCACAAATCTAGTAAAGATTTACAATCTTTTATTAGATTGATCAAACCTTTGGGAATAAGGCTTTATTTAGCACATTCAAAACATCAAACCTTTCAGGGGTATAATTGGCAAGCAAACTAGAATATAACATATTTAAAAATCCGTGCCTTGGAATTTTACAAATTTTATCTCTTTGGAAAGATTTTAGAGATCTACATAATGAGTACAAACAACAATATCAAATTTAGAGTTTTTACGAGAATAACAATATCAAATTTAGAGTTTTTACGAGAATATTCGGAGGTGTTTATCCTTTTAAGCATAATTTTTGAAAATTGAATACATAGCTATTAGGCAAACTACCACAAAAAATGCATAACATTATGCATCCATATTTTGGTTCATGCATCAACTAATTTTCTGTTGCAACTACTGAAACGATGTACTCCATCCGTTTCAGGAAAATTGATATTTTCATTTTTTCAGTTTGGCTTATTTTGTTTTCGGTTCGGTCGGCCCTCCCCACGGAGACAACGGTGTTCTAGTATAAATGAAACAAAATTTAGTGAAAATACATATAGTTCACTTTTTGGTCGTTTTTTCCTTTTCAGGTGTCGGTGGTAAAGTTGGTTGGTGATAATACCAGCACCCTCCCAGATAAAATCCAAATTCCATACACTTGAACTTAAAACTTTTGCGAGCAATTTTTTATAATCTAACTCTTTTAAAATCCTATCTCATATGAGCCCCACGTTGAATGGTAAGCGTCACCGTTCGCTTAGAGAAGAAAATCGCTTAGAAGAGAGTATTTACAATTGCTTGGAGAAGAGTTTGTAGAATAAACCTGATGAGGACACTTGGCGGGACTTTATTGGAGGGGTTAAAACTTAGATAACAAAATTCTTTACACCGGAAAAAAAAAAAAAAAAAAAAAACCCTAGCCTGCCGCAAAACAAAAAGGAAAAAAAACTAAAACCAACCCATTTTTCCGTGGAAATTTGGAGTTTCTCTTTTAATCTTCTTTTGTTGTTAATAAGGGTTTTTCTCTGATTAAGTGGTACTTTCTCTTTTGTGTTGTAGGGATTCGTCGATTGAAGGAACGCTTGGGTTTTTGATATGATTTGATTATTTTGATCAACTAGGTTTTTTTTTATCTGTTGCAGGTAATAAGTCTCTCTGTTTTCTTATTTTTCATAATTTCTGATTCAATTTTCTTTTTTAGGTTACTATGTACGTTTAAATCCGAATTAAGGTTTACCCTAAGCCTGATAATGATTGATCTAAATTGCAGAATCATGCAAAAGGATTTTAAGGGTTTCTCATTTGATTTTTAGGTTTTCTATTTTGATTCTCTCTTTATACTGTTCTTTGTATTACTTGAATCTCTGATGAAGTGGTACTTTCTCTTTTGTGTTGTAGGGATTCGTCGATTGAAGGAAAGCTTGGGTTTTTGATACAGTGGGTTGCAAACAGATTCAATTTAGGGTTTAGAGTTTTTTTTTTTTTTTTTTTTTTAGATTATCTGTTTTTACCCTATCAGTATGATCAGTTTCTGAATAGTCAGCAAGTTTTGATTTTTGATTATTGCAGGAACAGAAGATTGTATTCTTCATTCAACTGCTGGAAGCACGAGGTTACGTGTGATTGAAGCTCAAAATATGAATTAAGCAAGTGAAGATTGAACAAGTTTGTTTCTGAAGCACAAACACTGAAATATGTACAGATAAATATGTACACTGAAATAGGTGGATTCTATGTTCTTTTATATATCCCTGTTGGTTGTTGGTCGTTATATTAATTTTGTTTTCAGAAAATTATTATTGCAAGAAGCTTGGGCTAATCTGAAAGGTGCATTAAAGCAGTTTTACATTTCTTGCCATCTCTTATGGGTTCTCATTTTGGGTGGAGGGTTGGTGTGCTTAGGATTGAGCGGATTTCTTCTGAGGTTCACCATTTTCAAAGAGCTATTGATCATGTAAGTTACATATTTTGTGTTCAGTTACTGGAGTTTTGTCTAGTCAAGCTAATATTGTTCATGAGAGCATATTCCTAATCTTCTTTGTGAGATAAATAATTGATTGTTTGATTTCATTGAGTTTCTTGCTTTTTTTCTGTCTCTTTCTTAGTTTAGTACACTGTATTTGTTGCTTCGATCCGTTGATTCGTGCTTCACACCTGTTCCTTCATCCCTGTATATGTTTTACTTTTTGGCTGGAGTCACCTGAGGGCAAGCAGTTGTTGAAGTTTAGAAAATCTCCGGTTTCTTAGTAACTTTGTTTTCCTGCAAATAAAAAGAAAAACATCCTACTCGCTGCAATTGCACGGGATCATGTTTTATCTTTTTTCATAATGTGTTTACTTTATAGGTTTTGTATTGTCTGTTTAAATGATATTACCATTGTTTATTAGTTATCCATTCCATTTCTGTGTGGTATCGTTATAATTTTGAAACAACTTTCGATTGATATACTCTTTGGAATTTAATATAATACAGACATATTAATGGATGTCAAGACTCGAGAAGATGATGAGTGAGTTGTTTCATAGTTTGGCCCCGTATCATCACTAGGATTAGATTATGTTCAAGAAATGTTTCCCAGTCTCTAACGGTTGTGACTATATGTGCTTGAAATGGCCCCTTATTTGGGACTGGGAGTGTTCTTGCTATTCCCACAGACACATACTCACGGGAGTGTGGAATATTGTTGTGGGCATATATATATACTCACGGGAGTGTGGAATATTGAAATGGCCCCTTAATTTAGTTTTTAACATGTATATGATTTGCATAATTTTCATTCATATATCTACAACAATTTATTAAGTTTCATTAGTAAAACGATAACATGTCTAGCTGGCTTACAGCATTGTTTTCATGTCCTTTCTCGATGTCACTAAATTCAACGTTGGTAATTGCTGGCAACTTGATATGGAATATAACCTTTTTAGTTAAACAGGAAAGAACTATGGAGATGGCCGATGCTTAGTACGTCTAAACCTCAGAGGTAAATTGACAAAAAAATGTTACCTCTCTTCTGTAACCGGTACGGAAATAGGTGATTTCAACTAAAGAGCTACAATGGTTAGAGAACCATGTCTATGGAGCACCTACATACGATGGTGAGATAATTCGAAACTCAGAAGATGTATTTAATACTACGACCATTCCTTTGTTGGTAACCTATCGTAAGAACTATTGTATTTGTTAACACAGGTGGTGTGGCATGAATGCATGGTGTGCTATACTGATTCGAGTACAACCATTCAATTATCATAGCTTTGTGAATTGTATAAATTATGACAGCGGAAAGTATGTTTTCTTAAGCTTACATTAGTTTCTTATATCTTTAAAGTAATTATGTTGTACTTAATATTTATTTTGTGTTTGTTGTTTTGGTTATTTATAGAGTCCAACTTCAGAAAAGCTCTTTCTCAAGGTTTTGGTGACTCAACTTGGCCAATACAAAGTGGAAGGCTAGGGCAGGTAAACCTTCGTTAGAAATCTTTATTTTTCTCTTCAAGTTTTGCATTGATCAATTTATCTCTAAAAACAAAATGATGTTTTTCACATTGCAGACACACGGGAGAAGTATGTCCCATAAGTCATTGGTATACTTTCAAGTTACGGTTACACGGGGAGTAAAAGCATTGAGAGAGACCGTTGTAGAAATTATTACATCTGGTGATGTGCGATTACAACTCACCGGTGATGCTCTTCAGGTGTTCCTTGCAGAGATTTTGAAACTTGATGCGGTGGCCTTGAATCCATATTTTAATCACATTTGTGGCAGGTAATTACCATCGTTTCAGGTGCATTCATAATCTCCTGGATTGCATCATGATTGATTTCTAGGAATTTTCTCAGTCACCTGTGCATTCATAATCTCCTGGATTGCTTCTATTTTATTCCATCGGGCGCCTTAGGTGCCAAACGTACATAAATTGGCGCCTTTAGCGCTTTTTTTTGCTAGGCGCTAGGCCTGCGCCTTTGGCGCCTAAACGATGGTAATTTGCTTTTCACAACATAGCTCTCAATCTCTTTGAAGAAACAATTTCGAATCCTGGATGCAGTTAGGAGCTATTTGCTTTTCTTGCTTTTTGGGCATCATACACATAAAATAGGGTGCGTTTAGAGTAAGAAGATGTCATTGAACAATGGGATCGAATTTTCTAAAAGGGAATGTCTCTTAATGAACTTCTGGTTTGTAGCTAGACGAATTAGAGAAACTATTTTTTTATTTTTACAGATTTTTTTGTTAGCTTCTTACTATTTTTTTATTTTTACAGATTTTGCCACTGAATTTGATTATGCTTATGATACATGATATTTATAGTCAGTGAAGAGTATATACATGTGTATCCCATGTATAATGATAATGGTTTTGTTTAATACAAATGGAATTCTTATTAGATGTGGATGACTGTACTTCTTTGGTACATATGCCGAACTTATTTGTATTTTCACTTGCCAAGATTTGTATATTCCAAAATTTTGGTGGCTCAAAGTAAGTTGCACAGTTGATATATGACGACATATTTGTATTCATATATTTTAGAAATGAGCGGGATGCTAAAGCAGTCGTAATAATACCCCGCTAAGTTACAGTTGACTAAGCGAGATCTTTCATTAGAACGGTCAAGGGAAAACATGACCATATTTAAGGTTTAGGGCCATCTTCCACATCATGCGAGTGATATTCATCTGTTCTTCTCAAATCGGGGCGAGGCGAAGCGTAGCCACACCAAATCGAGACGGGGCGAGGCGAAGCTGAGCTTTACCAAATCAAAAATATGGTTAAAAGAAAAAGATGCTCGTGCGTAGCACGGGCACAAAATCTAGTTTACCTAGTCCCCCTAAGGCCAAGCACTATGGTGCCCTATTTCCCTTCCCTATCCCTCATATGTAGGGAAAAACCAAAAAATCCATCCACTATGATCAGATCTGATCCCGTTTGTAGGGAAGGGAAATGACACGGTTAAGGCTACACAAAACCGACTTAACCCACCTGAAATTACCCACACCCGCCCTAACCCACCTAGGAGTGGGTTGACTATGGGTCACATCATCAAAACCCATCGTATGGTGGGTCGACTGTGGGTGACAGCTTCCCTCATCCGACCCAACCCACCCACCCGCCTAAATATTTCTAAGTTAATTCTAACCCTTAGATTACCTATCCTAGATGAACCACAGCCGTTGAAGTAATGATATATAATGCCCTAACCCTAATCATCGCTATCTTCTCTTCAGTTCCCTTCAGCGGCAGCCTCTTCTCTCCCTCTCAGACTCAGTTTATTTTTTTCACTTTCTCTTCGCTTTGTAAATCAAATCACAGCATCACCAGCAACAATCAATCAACATCTTCACCAGTAGCAAACCAACAACCGAAGGTGAGACTAGGAATCATTGTAATTACTAATTAGGGTTTTGTTTCCTAAGATTGATTTTGGGTTGGCTTATTTCGATTGGGTTCTTAATTCTTATTTCAATTTTGTTTCTTCTTCGCAGCAAGCTGCAATACTATATTACCATCAACTGAAGCCGTAGTATATGAAGTAGAAACTGCAAAGACCAAAGAGAATAAGGTACAAAACCCCTAAAACCTATGCTCTGTCTTCTACTCTTCTTGCCATCTCTATTTGCTGTTTGCATCTGTGATGGATTCGATTTTAAACTATTGATTATTGCCTATCATCATGTATCATTTACTTTCTAGTTTATATATTTTAAACTTAAACTTTGCTTATGTGGGTATCAATTAGTCAGTGGGTTGTCAAATATTTATAAAATCTTGATCAGTGATTGGATTCATTTGTGTTCTGTCTCATCTGTGTTAAGTGTTAACCAGAGATTAACTTTGGTAAATAAAAAATAATGGTGTAGTACATACGGTGTTAACCAGAGATGATATTGGGTATAAGTGTACTTGTATGAGAACAAAATGTTGATATTGCTGAGTCTGGTATGTCTAAATTTTCCTAGTCTCTTCTGCTGCTTATTATTTGTATGTTTGTTGTTATTGCAAATTTGCAATGTCTAGGGATTATGATGGCCTTTGATTTACATCTTCGTCGTCTCCTGATTTATGCTACTTGAAATGCTAATTTGCTTTGAAATTACCCTCTTAAGTAATCATCTCATTGATTCACATCAGAATTTCAACTCTATATGGTGTGTTTGATTGCCTTTAGATTTGAATCATACTCATGATCAGGTGGCCGAATATTAGAGGTACTTGCTCAGTGGTTGGCAGGCCAACAAATTCTTAGTAGACGAATTTATTAAATGTATAGGCAGAACGTGGATCTGAGTTGTACAATTCCAACATATTTAAACTTGGTAGCTTAACTGACAATGGTACATGTTCTTCCCATCCAAGTCCACTTACCTGTAAAGTAAGTTAAGTAACTGAATTGAGATCATCTTTGCAGGGTTTAAGGCTCTTTTGAAGTTTAAAGTTATAATGGATGCTTTGATTACTTGCATCAACTTTTTCTTATAGAGTACTCGTTAGGTTTTTTGTACTTCTATTTCATTCATTCTAATTGTTCATTTCGCTTGCAGAGCTATTTGGTGTCCTTGCTGCTTCTTCCATCATCATAGATGATTGATTCCTATTAGCTTAGACAAGGTAATAACGCCAAGGGTCATTGTCAGTAGCTTGATCTTTCTGAGTTCATTGTTTGTCTGTCTCATCTTTACATACTAATTTACATACTATTTTATAAATAATTGACAATGACGCCAAGGGTCATTGTAACTAATTTACATACTTCGTTTTATTTCAGGCTTTCAACGCATTCAGGGGTAAAACATCCACATCTTTTCGAGGGTCGCTGCTGGTCGCTTTATATGATCTTAGGCTTTAGTATAGAAGGCAATAGTAATGCACTCTTTTATCTTTTGAGCTTTGAACAGTTGAACTCATTTCTTGTTATTGTTAGCTTTATCACATTGCATGTAGTTTGCAACTTTGCACCAACTTCTTACTTCTCTGGATTTTTATTTTGTAAACACTTTTAAGTAACTTCTTATGATGTTAAATGTCTACACCTGACTTGGGGTCAGCTTTTTGATAAAAGCTATTACATCCAATCTGTAAGAGACTTAGTTATTTGTATACAGGTAAGTTTAACAGTAAGACTGTAAGTCTGTAACTGTATTGTAATGTTCATTGTATTTTATGGTGGGTAACCCACCACCCACCCGATCCAACCCACCGTATTGTGGGTCGGGTGAAAACCGACCCATTGTAATGTTGGGTTGGTTGCGAGTGACAACTTCTGTTACCCGCCATCAGTGGGTTGGGTGGTGGGTGAGGCCAAAACCGACCCAATCCAACCCATGTGCAGCCCTAGACACGGTGTAAAACTCTACTTTACGGATACTGAGTATCTGTGACTTTTTCCACGGAAATTGAGTATCCGTTTCTGGTTTTCCTAGTTTTACCCTAAAACTTTCCTTTTTCACTTTTTTTTTTTTTTACTAAAACTCTTTTGTTTTTACCTATTATATCTCCTTTTTTACTCTAAATTATCTTTTTTACCTATATAAATATTCCAACGTAAAAAAAAAAAATTTGAGAAAAAAAAACGGATACCCAGTTTCCGTTTGACACTATTCATATGGAAACTGAGTTTCCGTGTCATGTAGGGAAGGGATGAAAGGGCACCATAGTGAGGCTGCCTTCTCACCCATATCCCTTCCTTTTATTTGAGGGATAGGGAAGGGATGCCCTCTCCCATAGTGCTTGGCCTAAAGGTTCGTCACCAATTCATCCCGCCGTTATAACTTGTTAACAAGATTTGCTTTATAGTGAATTTTTGGTGAGAGTTAAGGTGTAACTCGATGTCCAATCTTATAGACAAAAGTCAAAATAATCTCTATTAGAATTGATAAAAGATGGGAAATACATTCATTAGTTAACGGATAATCAAATCAAATTACATAATGGTTGTTTAATTGAATTTTGCACACAGGATTCTTCTGCATAGTTGTATAAGATGTTGAACCCCAAACCCTGTCTTTCGTATGGGTAAAATAAATGTCGTTTTCTCGTGACTAAAATTCTCTACTTGCCAAATAACATCAGATTACAAATTGTCTCTAGTCTCTGAACTCTATATCCTCTGATCTCGACTCATTCTTTGAATGCATGAAATTCTAGTCCCCCACATACCAAAATCAGACTTATCAATATTGTCCTAGTGTACAGGAATAATTGCTGGAGAGACTTAACAGAGTGATGTGGGGAATCAGGTGATGATGATACAGTCCTATTAGGCAGGTCAAAACTCAGACAACGGTTACAGGGCCACACGTTAAGTCATGTTACCGGGAGGCAAGAAGATGAATGTTTTGTTGTCGGATTTTATGGATCACACCGCCTCTCTCAAGCACCAGCACTGTTCCTAGTGTTGATAGTTCTGTTTTGGGGGAGGGAAATAACCTTTAGGTCTCTTTTCTGGACCATATATCCTTTTATGGTCTTCTCATAAATTTTCAGGGAACTCAATTTGGTGTACGACTAATAAAAGATGTTCTGCCCTCGTCAGATACTAGAGCATTGGACACGCACCCTTGCACATGCATTAGAAATGAAATATATAAGATAAAGTGTCTCTCAAGTCTCATCTGCTTAACAACTGTAGGATTAGCAAAAGTATGAGTTGTGGTAATGGCATTTCTGTTGAAGACTTGGTGACATGGCCAGCGAACAATAATTTGACTTGAACAAAGCAGCCTTCTAGGACCTGGAATGGAGGTTAGTCCGTGGAAGTGCTTCTTATCAAGATCTTTAATGCTCTAAATCCTCCTGGGAGTGGCGGATCACACATAAAAGCCTGTCTTTTCCTAACCAAAAACTGACACATCACATCAAAAAGCTTTGGTGCATGACCATCAGTGCATAGGAAGCATTTTCGGGTCAGGTTGATACCAAAGAGAAAATGGCAGCTCCAGAGATGTAAACGCATTTTGGGCTTGGTTGTTACAGTTATAGCTATAGTGATTACGCAAGAATTATATCAGCAGTGACACCGATTTTTCAAGGTAGTTGAAGTTAAGTTAAACCCGCAAGAGAAGAAAATGCGGAAGGAATATGATCTTTGACTGCAGATTTACTTGTTCGGCTGGGTTCACAGTCTTCATGATAACAGTACCAGTACTGCTGTGATATGACATGAGCATTACCTGCCACCAAAGAAAGATAAACTGTTTGTACAGTTTCACTTAATCGTCTCAACTACCACCACCAAAAACCACATTGATAGACTTTTAACATTTTCAAATTTCTTCTTTTTGATTTTCTATCTTGGAAAATTTGAAATCAAATAGATATCAGTTAAATATAAATTTACAAACAAACAAACACTGACATTTTGATACAACAGTAAACGGATAAACTAACTACAATCTTTCTTTGATGAATTGCTGTTGGAGATAGAATTGATTTGCTTACACGAATGACCAGTTAATGAAGGTGAATGCAAGGCAGTGAATGGTGTTCTCTTCTGCAAGGACTTTCCAAGCAATGGCTTGTTCGTAAGAAATGTGGCGTCCCATCGTTGACAAACAAATCCCACCTGGTAGATAAACAAAACCCTGCAAGAAAGCAAACAGAAAATAAGATTATGAAAAATCAAGTCCTGCTTGTATATATAAGAAAGTTGATTACACTAAATGGTTTTAAAAAATGAAAGTTGATTAACCTCTTGTTGCATCAGTAAACATGTGTTACGTGAGAAATTATTAATGTTTCAGTTTACTTATTAGTTACCTGTTCCATTAGCTTAGCAAAATCCCCGCACAATGACTTCCTTCCACTCTCGTCAAATATCTTGTCCAATGTAATGTCTTGTAGTGCCACTAATGTGGTTTCTAGCATGTCAAGTCCAGCTTGATTGGCAAAGGTGAAGACTGGGAGGGACTGCAAAGATACAAGACTTAACTATTTAAACAGTGACATTCATATTGGACTAAAGATCCAATCACAAACTAATTAATATTATAATCTGAACCGTAAATGTTTCCATGGAGTTGTAACCACACCTTCAAAGAACAGCATAATATTGCATCTTGATGATGCCAGAGTTGCTTCAATACAGAGTCACCTCCCTCACTGTCAGATCTTAGCAGTTCGGCTCCAACATGATAACTAGAAGATACAAAGCAACTTTAGTAGAGAAATATAGCACGGAATGAGCACATGAGAAATTTTTATTCTGATTACATATTAATCTGAGTCAAATAACAAAACACTGTCTTGCCTGTAGCTCTGGCAGATCCAATGAGCAAGAGTAAGAGCTTCTGGAGATCCTGGAGATAGCTTTGGCCCCAACAGTGGACCCGCTCCAGAGGGAGCAATGGCCATGGCAACCCTCTGCACGGACGAAAGCACACTCCGTACATACTGCCGAGCCATGGTTGCAACATTTTCACGAAGATGATACTCAAAGGGAAACTGGAAGGCTATTGTCAACACTGATCGCATGTTAGAGGTACTCCGAGATGCATCTTCAGTCCCACGGTTCGTCGGTAGGCCTACCTCAAGGCTGGATGCCAGGTCCAACGTCCTATGCGAGGTTGACATGTCCTGCTTACATGATGTATGATAAGCATGAAGTTTGCTGAGGTATTCCAAAATCTCAAACCCACTAAATTTATTCAAAAGTTCAACCTAAGATAATGGCTTTTAGCATCTAAGATAATGGCTTTTAGCTCAGTAAACAACTAACATCGTATAGGAATACAAGTACCCTTTACGAAAAGAGAAGCATAAAAGAAACAAAAGCTGCAGAACTCAACTCGTTTTGTATCCAACGGTATAATACGGAATCCACAAGGCAAAAGTGGAGCATCATCTGGAAACATTTCATCAATTGGAGCAAAAATAAGTTCAGAGCAGGCTCCAACCGCATTCTCATCCACTCCACTACAAATCTGCAGTGCCGAGGAAAAGAAACACAAACAGAAAATGAATCAATATAATGCACAGGTTCTAATGATAACATTTAAATACTCAGTATTAAATATATTTCCCTCTCTAAGCAATTTCTAAAAATAAAATTAAAATACAAAATTGCAAATTATTTATTTTTAACATGAGAGCTCGATGAGAAAACAGAACCAGAGAACTTGTAGATGAATGTCCCTGGATAATGGTGACAAACCTGTAAAAGATGAATGTCCCTGGATAGAACAGCTTCTTCTTGAGTGAGAGCATGGCCTTCAAGTCGAATTACTTCCAGCGACTGAGGAATCATTGAGACTAAGTGGTAAGAGACAAGCAATTGAAACATTATACAGCTCATGCTACTGAAGAATCATTCAGAGCAACTGGTATGAGGCATGTAATCAACAGAATTAAGTAGAGATAATGAAGCAAACCTCTTCGTGTTCCACGGTGTGCCCAAGAGGCATGATGATTTGGCTGCCAGAGAACCTGGCGGGCCTCAATCCTGGGAAGTAATCGCTGGACTTCACTGATGCAGCAGAATACGCATTAACGTTGTAATCAGCCCACTCAGAACGGTGTTCCCTTAAAAACTGGACCAGCAGTGCAGGGGGGACATTCTGGCAGGAGGAAACACTAAAACAGATAAATTTGCATTCCAGCACAAAATATACTTTCCAGAATTCAAATCATGTTCAAGTATCACTAGATTGCCTGGCCAGCCGCTAATGTGCAAAAAAGCAACTACTATATAAAACTGGAGCTTGCTTAGTAACAAAAACCTGCCTACACAGATCCAACTAATGCTAAAACGTGTTTTGAAGTAAATTAGCAGATCCTGTTCTGCCTGTTCTGCTTTGTCTGAGGTCCATTTTCCTAACCTGGTTAGATACACATTGATGCCTCCTCAACCTTAAAAGAGGGTAATACCAGACACCGATAAATATAATATAATCCAAACATATGATGTCTGGTTAACTCACCTGGAGTAACATAGAAGCCTTCACACAGAGGGTTCCTCCAGACACTGGGAGGACATTGGTGGGACAATTAATTGTTCCCACATTCTTGGTGGTGTTAACAGACATAATTACATCTTCAGCACCATCACAACTCATTAAAGACCACCCATCATCGTTGAATCCATTGAGTGCATCATTGAATCCCCTAATTAACAGGGATTGAGCACACATAAGCTAGAAAGATAAACCCAAGAAAATTGCACAAGAGGAAGAAAGGGATATTTAGTACCTGCTCAATCTTTGACTAAAAGTTCGTAGAACAGCAGGCTGCCTTCCCAAACCATACACCACTTCGCCACTCGTCTCCTGAGCTACTTGCCTGATGTGGTTTAGTGCCTGCAATGCAAAGGAAATGCCCAATAAGTCCAGTTCTTGTGCTTAGTATGAAAAGGATAAGTACAGTAAACTAGATCTTGTTTCTTAAGGCATTCTTACAGAAAGGAAGCCTTGGAAAACAATAAGATACCTTGTTTGGGACTTTTCTTATAAAACAAATATTTAATACATACCGAAACTGTCATTTTCTGAGCTATAACTTTGGATGATTGATACAGTGGTCGCAACACTTCAGGCACACTCCAAGCCTGATTCAGGAGATGGAAATATAAGCGGTTAGGAATGAAGGTTCATTTACACTTAATTAGAGATGGTTATCGAATTCGAACCTCCAGATCCAGGTGATCAACTATGTGGATTATGGATCCTCCCCCTTCACATGATCGAATCAAATAACCACTAGGCAGCATCTCAGCTCTCACGAATTGGTTGGCAGCAGATGCATTTGGTCCAGCACCAGAACCAGAGAGGGATCTCTCGCAGACCTTGAGATATCAAAACCAAGCATCGAATATGCATTAGAAGTTGCTACGAAGTACCGAGAAAACAAATCTATTGTTTTGACAGGTTTTGCCACAATGAATAGCTTTTGAACCCAAATGTGACTGCACTGATTAGTTTTGCCACAATAACTTCTGAACCAAACTGAAACCATGAGAGCTATTCAAAATCAATATTTGAGAGGCAATTTGTTGACTGGAAAGAAACAATATGCAAACTTTCCCAGCCATCAACGAGAAATTACCAATTATTATCTATAGAAATATAAACAATAGAAGAAAAACAGAACAGACTACTGTGGCATAAGAACTGGCAAAACACACATACCACGAGACTACCATCTTCTAATGTTGTAGTAAATCTCAATGTCCAAAAGTCGCGCGCAGGAGCTAATGTGGTGGGAGCATACATCTGAATGCCAAATGTCAGGTAAGTGATCCTTGTTATACAGTGTACTGATGATGCTTTAAAGGTTCCAAACTCACACAAAGAGTTCAAATTTGACATTGTCCTTCCTCACCTGCATGTACACCAGCTCTATTGTCCCGCCTTTTCCAACTGGAAACGAGGTGACGACTTCAAGGCTCCGGCAATCTCGGAACCAAGATGGACGATCTTTGAGAATTTCTGCAATCTGTCAATAAATGGAATACGGAAACGTTAATCACCAAGTTGCATCATATGACAAAATAAATCTGATTGGCAGCCAATTAATCAACAGAAGCACTAAATGACAGAACTCATCTAGTTTAATGCCAAAGATTACCTTCATAGGTTCTAAACTAACGAGACCACAGGCTCGTGCTGCCACTCCACTACAAGTGTGCGAAATAGCAACAATCCCAACTGAATCCGGACCAGGCTAGATAAACAGTAAAATAAGATCACAACAAACAGTAACAACATTACAAATGCAACTTTTGAGCTATAAACGCCTACATTGATGAATAAGGAAAACAAATCCGGCAATCAAAAACAAGAGGCAATTGGTGACAATAAAAAACCTTCATCCCGGGTATCTGGACCCAATCAACAGCAGTTCCTGTAGCCTTTGAAAGAAACTCTGCCAAGGTCTCCTCGGCGATAGATAGGAGTCTGACAAAGAGGCAAACATATATATATATATATATATATATATATATATATATCAATTTTAAAAGAGAGAGAGAGAGAGAGACGGAGAGGTTAGGGGTCATGATCACTGTTCGGAAACTTACCCAGCGGGGTTATTTGCATCTCTTAAAGTATGCTGTGGAGTCTCAACCACAGATTCACAGCTTGCATCAGTGGTTGCCGCAGATGCCTGCAACAGAAACAGCTATAGATCATAAAACGGATAGTAGAGAAAACCCAAGGCACCTTCAAAACGCTTCCTTTCGTGATATCATTTAAAAAAAAACTTGAAAATCTGGTAAACAATAATATGCATGCAAGTACAGATGTTCTTGATGATTAACAAGGTAAGTAAACGAAAAAGAACATGCAACACGAATATATAAAAGAAACAAAGGTAAAAAAGAAGGAAAAAAAAAGGAAAAGAGAAACAGAAACAGAAACAGAAACAGAAGGGTTTTTTTTGAAATCATGATTAAATTGGATTGAAATCAAAGAGTTTACGTTTTGCAATTGTTGCCGCATGTAAGCGTTCTCATACACGAGTTGCGACACTTGTTTCTGAAGTCTTTCATTTTCCTCCATTAACAACTTGTTCATGGCAGTCAATTTCCTGTTCACTGTCTGAAGTCTAGAAGACTCTTTCCGCTGCTTTTCCCTACACCTGCAATGCATATAACACAAACACATTAAAAATCATCATTTTTACACTCAAGTTTTTTCATCCTCTACAGAAGTGAACGAAAATGAGAAACAAAGTACACGAAATTTCTAAATATTATTTACCTGCGATTCTGAAACCAAACTTTAATCTGTTTAGGCTCAATGTTACAAAGAATAGGACACTCACGAATAAGCTGTTGTCTTCTCATAGAGCTAGGTTTAGGACATTCAGCATAAACTCGTTCTAAAGCTTCAACTTGTTCAGAAGTATATCTAACATACTTTCCAGCAGCATCAAGATGTTTACTAATACCACCACCACCACCACCACTATTTTCTCTGTGTGGCGTTAGAACCATCGCCATTTTTTACACAAAATACAAAATTCTTACAGGAAGAAGAAGAAGATAAAGACAGAAGTAGAGAAAGAAAGAAACTGTGAACGCCTTAATATTTTAAGCTTATAAGGCTTGTTTTTTTTAGCCCTAAGATTCTCTCGTAAACTCCGCCTTCTTTTCTTTTGTTAAATTAAAGATAAATACGACTTCTTTCAAAGATTCTCAAAACAAAATTACTTTTGCAGGTTTCCGCTTAGATTTCTATCATCTAACCATTCCGAAAATACACTTGTCTTTTCTTCAGAGAAACACTATTTTAATGACTGATATTACCCAACTCCTTTTCTCTCTTCTCAGAGAAGGAGTTCAAGTTTTTAAACTTTTCCTACAGAAAATCCCCAATTTCGGCTTAACAACCTCAAATCAATTTCCACTCCCTTTATGAAGAATCAAAGAAAGAAAATACTTAATTAAGCTTAACGAACTCGAATTCAAGTTTACCGACCACGTTTTAACCAAAAACCTCAAATAAACCCTAAGAAATTGCTACCTTCAGGTACTCAAATTAAAGCTGAAATCACATAAATCCTTCATTTCTCCGTTTGAAGCTCAAATCTCCCATGTTTCAAGAAAAAATTAGCTCAGAAATTTCTATACACTCAGTTTGAACTTCAAATCTTCACAGTTTTCAAATTTCTCTTGAAGGCTCTCTCTCTCTCGCTTTCTCTCTGACTTCAGAGAAGAGAGACTGACATGAAGAGCATCAAAGAAGATGATGATAGATTGAAAATAAAACCCTAATCATCTTTAATAAGAGAGAAGAAGAGACTTAGCTTAAGTGGATGATGAAATGAAAATGATTATTGCTGTTGAGCAGTGCGTCAATGTAGAGAGAGATGTATGAAGAAACAACCAAAAGTAGCAGCAAATTCTTCGCTGAAAATATACAGTAAAGAAAAGGACTTATTTTTTCTCGCAAATCGAAAAAATTCAATTCCTCTCTTCATGTCTTTATAGTTATACAGGTCAAGTTTGCGTACTTGACCCTCTTATTCTAGATATTGACATTTTTTACCGAAGAACAGTTCACTGTGGTGTTGGTCTACTTGAACGCATGAGGTCTGGTGGCAATGTTGGACCGCTTAGGCCAAGGACTATGGTACTGCATTTTGCTTCGCCCTAACCACATTATAGATAAGGCCAACGCTTATGAGTCAACGCTTATGACTTCTGGACTATGGTACTGCATTTTCCTTGGGTCTCATGTCTAATGAGGGTACTGCTTCGAGACCTGCTGATATTTTTGTTTATAATTGGGACAATGGCCGTGACATGTGTTTTGATGTAACTGGGTCTCCCCTTTTACCGGTGGTGGAGTTCGTGCGTTCCAGCCTGGTCTTGCCTTAAGTAATGCCATTATGCGTAAAAATAAGAAATATCTTGACAAGTGTGTTGATCAGGGTTATGGGTTTGGGGCTTTGGCCTTTTCCACGTTTGGGAAACTTGGGGAGGACACAGTTGTATTTTTGAAGAGACTGCACAATCATTTGTCTAGATTCGATGTTAATGCTAAGAAATGTAATTTCTTTTTTCATAGACTAGGGATTGTGATTCAGAAAGGGATTGGAGCCCAGCTTGTTGCTAGGCTTCCAACTAGTTTCATTCAGTCGTCTCTTGAAGTTGATGATTTTGAGTAAATTTTTAATAAATAAAATTAATTAATTTAATAAACTCTATTAAATAATAATTTTGGCCGGTCCCGAGTCGGGGAAAACGTGCCAAATTAATAATTCGCTAAAATTATAAGATAATACATTTTTGATTACCTATGTAGACCCCATATGAAATATAAATTAATAATGCATATATATATATATATATATTCAATACATTGGTGATTTACGAAGATTTTTTGAAAAATTATTTAATTGTCTTATGTTTTTTGCTAAGCATTGAATTTCATC
This sequence comes from Papaver atlanticum, assembly GCA_023531105.1. Taxonomy (NCBI): domain Eukaryota; kingdom Viridiplantae; phylum Streptophyta; class Magnoliopsida; order Ranunculales; family Papaveraceae; genus Papaver; species Papaver atlanticum. Next base: position 3,242,042 of record JAJJMB010001336.1, read on the forward strand.
TCTAATTTTTCTTATCATTGTAAGAATTTTTGGTGTTGTTTTCTCATAGCTCAACAAGAAATTATTCAATGTGATTGCCACTTTAATAGCCTCGTTTCGTGAAGGGGGCTCTATTGTAGAACTTTCATCATCTTCTTCCACATCTTTATCAGTTCCCATAACGCTCTCGATTATTTCTTCATCGGTCAACAACTGTGTAACTTCATTTTCTTTCGGATAATTTAGGACATCTTCGACATTCATTGAATTACGATAACCCAATTTCTCGATCAAATTTTTCAAGTCTTGAGTGATTTCACTGTCTGGATGTTCATCCAAATTGTCTAAACTTGTGTTATTTGTTGATCGAAGTTTACAATGACGACAGCATCAATTTTGTCTAAACTTGTGATATGAAATTTATCTATAAGTTAATAAAATATTAATTAATATATAAATTAATAATTTATCGGTTAATTAATATCTCGTTTAATTAATAAATTTTGATGGTCCCGACAACATTAATTTATAGAATTTCTATTGTACTAGCTAAGAAATAAACGGGATCCATCGTAGAATGCTTTTTGTTTGGACATTTTTTTGTTATAATTTTATAGCCAAGAAAGACGGTCAACAATAGTGCATGCCTTAGTGCCGTGTGTGAGTTTAGTTGCTTGTTTTAGCCAAAAAAAGAAAAGAAAGAAAAGATGGTTCATGTTTCTGGGATGGCCATCAGTTAAGGTAAGCTTCGAATATGGACCGGTCTATCCGTGTATTTGCGGATAGGTGTCCAAACGGTATGTTAATGGACTGTATGTGGATATAATATTTCGTATCTAACGGAATTTAGATTGGATGCAGGTGCTATCTTACAAATTCGTTGGACACTCATAATCATTACAAATGATCACTATATAATTATCTTATATGAGGTTAGCTACAAATGATCACTATATAATTATCTTATCTTTTAGCATTCATTTCCATTCGTATTTTTAGGGATTGAATGTGTAGGTGCAGAGAAAACAGAAAACATGTATATATAACTATGTTTTTGTAATAATGATTTGTTGTTTGTGCTATTATTGTGGTCTTTGTTTTTAAATCGTAATACTTATAGATCTAGTGTTTTGTTTTGGTATGTCTAAGTGTTCTTCTGTTACTGCTTGAATGTTTTTTCTATTTCTTGATCGATTATTATTTTAGAATTTTATTATGTTTTGGATGAAGTGTTACAAAGAAATCCATTGGATAATCTGTATCCAACCTATCCATCCACTGATCCATTGGATGAGAATCTGTCGGCTGCAAGATTGGATGCAGATGTCAAACTAGAAATCCGTCACGTATTGGACTGAATGTCGATAACACTAAAACCGGTCCAGTCCAGACCATGCTCACCCTAATCACTGTAATAAATTAGGATCTGGATTGGCCTCTAAATCTGTTTTCCTTGTGTGAATAATTTTTTTCTTCGGTCAAACAGTTGTGTCCTCACCATTTTGAGTCGCAACATCTTGATCAACCATTGCGACCAAAACTCATTATTATAAACTTCAGGACCTCAACAAGGAATGGTAGAAGTTCTATATAGAGAAATTTTGCATTAGTGTTTGCTCAAGAGAGTTTGTGCTACTATATTGCGTTCGATTGATTGATGTTATTTCAAGTGCAATGTTAACATGAAAGGTATAGTTATTCTTGGCTAAACTTACTTTCGTATTCGTTTTTGTGCCACTGGACGGGAAATTAAAGTTTTCAGGAAAGAGGAATACTTTGTCTCTAACACCCATTCTATTCATTATTTCAATTTGATGCATGTTGGTCTCTCATCATCGAAAAATCATCACTATTAAGGTATGTGATTTACTTGTTGCTGACATAGATTTTGATATTTTATAACCAAATCTGTTTGTATTGGAGAATCTAAAGTTTATGTATTCTACATTAGAGATAGAAGTAATTATTGGTATGATTGTAACCCATTTTTCCAAAAATCAAAAACTCGACACAAAATTTTAAAAATATTAGAATGTAAGAAAAATAATGTCTGGATTTGGAGGATGAAAGACGACACACTTAAATAAAGATTGTTGTACATCTGGTTTCAAGGATTATATGCAAGATTTTTCTCGATAGTTTGGTCCTTTTAAATGCAATTCACGAATATAAACGAGTTACAAAATTATTGGCTTCAAGGTATAATGAAACCCTACAACAACGTTATTGAACGAAGTTTGTACGTCCCTCATTTGAACAAAATTTATGACGATGTCGGTAAACTGAAAATATGAGAGAAGAGAAAGCCTAATATATATGATTATTTTGCATTTTCCTTAGTGACTGACAACATATAATCTTAGGTTATCATTAAAAGTGAGGCATCCATTATAAATGTTTATAAATCTGTAGCATGTATAATGCAAGTCTACTTAATCATGTTTGTTAGAAATTGAATCTCAAACGAAAGGTATCCAACAACTGTATAAATTGAATGGTTGCGTCCATTAACTTGCGTCGTGGCATGACCAAGTCTTGAACCGAGGTCATGAAGATGAAATATTTAGCAAAGATTATTAAGGCTGCACATGGGCCGGTACAGTCCGGGTTTCTTAAGAACCCGGTACCTGTACCTTCTACTGGCCAGTTCTATCTTTTGACTACATGTACCGGTGCATGTACCTGTACTAGTGATACAGGTCCGGTTCCATTCCGGTACCAGGTTTTTCCCTACTACCATTATCAATTATGTATTAAAAAAATATTACATCAAAGTTCAATCAATTATGCAATTCCATTTCTGTTAACAATCAATCATGCAATTTCATAGTTCAATCAAATAAAGTTAAAAAATTACATCAAAGTTCAAAGTTAACCAACAAATTTACACAAGTTCAAAGTCTAGAATTCTTTTTGGCTTAATCAACAGTACGTGTATCTTCAATTGCAGGCTTAGCCTGAACTTCGGGTGTCTGATTAGAGGATCACAACTTGTATTTTCAATCAATTATCCTTTTTGGCTTAATCAACAATACTTGCATCTTCAATCAATTATCCTTTATCAACAACCGAAATCAAAAGCGAATGTAGCAAACCCAAATCAAATGAAAATGAAGCAAACCCAAATCAAAAGAGAGAGATTGATTACATATTGGTGTTGTTTAACCAAACGACAATTATTATAAGAACCCTAAACAAATTGATATTCTTTACCCAAAATCAGATTGAGATGTGTTAGTAACCGAAGAAGAAGAAGAATTGAATAAGAAGGTGGTGGTAGCTGTGATAGAGTGGTGGTGATGTCGCTGAAGAAGTAAAGAAATAGCCGAGGCGGAGGAAAGAACGAAATATGTGTATGTGTGAGTTATTGAGAGTAAGTGAAGTTAAGTATACAAATCTAGCATCAAGGGATAGGATTAAACGGAATCTGAAAGTTCAATGGTAATGGATAACCGGGATTTTTGGTCCGGTATAGGCCGAGAATAATCTAGAACCTTTCCATGTACCCACTCCTCTACCGGTTCTCACTTTCATTCTCGTTCGCTATACCCCCTAAACTGGTTCTTGTTCGGTTCCGGTCTGAGTTTCCCAGTTCCAAGCCGGTTCTTTGGGTACAAACCGGTTCCTGTGCAACCCTAAAGATTATTGTACCTCTAGCTTCAACGATTTTACGCGGGATTCTTTTAGAAAGTTTTATTCTAAATTCACGATTCTAAACGAGTTAGAAAATTATTAACTTCGGGATATAATGACATCCTATAACAACGTTATCGAATTTGAATCGACCAACAAGGGAACATAATTTCTGATAATGCCAGTAAACTGGAAAATTAAAGAAGAGAAAGTCTAATATTTATAATTGTTTTGCATTTTCCTCAGTGATTGACAACATACAATCCCAAGTACTAATAGGATATGAGACATGCGTTAGAGATGTTCATTGATCTCTAATAGGTATAATGTGAGTCTGCTCCATTATGTTTGTCGGAGTTTTCAAAATTCAAATAAAATTGGGTATCTAAAAATTGTACAGATCGAACAAATGCAAACATTGACTTAGGCTGCGACCATGTCTTCTGCCCCAACAATTGAGAAATTTCATTTTTCAACTTATCATTCAAGTATCGATAGACTTACCTTGCCGACATAATGCAATTTTAACAAGGTTTGATTACCAAAAGTAATAATTGAAAATCTAATTTGATTCAACAATTATACTTGTAACTGGTGAACCCAGAATATGCGACCACGTTCCGCAATACATGTCATTATGTCTACTCATTTTAAATTGAGATTAGTGTTCCTCGTTTGCCAGCTGGGGTTAAAACATATCCATATGATTGATTCGTCGGGCTTCAGAAATAATGTCAAAAGAATCATTGCTATTTGACTCGGAGTCTCGAGCTTGTGCTAAAAAAAATTGAACTATTATGAGTTACTTGTTGACACAGACAAAATCAGCTAAACCTATGAAATGATTCCATTATTCATCTTGGACATATTATAGTTCTGAATCTAATCTTTTAGAAGAAAGATTTTGTATTTAATGGTAGTCTGCTCCAGTTCCCTTACAAATTATTGGATCATCCATAGAAATTTTTTATTTTTATAGTTAACATATTTCTACAGTAAAATATCATATCCATGTTTTTTTTTTTTTTTTGGGTTTTACTCGATAGTGAATCCATTACATAGTTAAGCATTTTGCCTCTCATAGTGAAATAACTTATTTGTTCCTATAGTTGAATTTTGTGATGTCTTGTTTGAAATCGTATGACTTTCTAATTACTTCCAATTTATTATCTTGGTATAATTAAAAAAGATTAAGATGGTCGGTGAATCAATAAATGGAAAGCTTAGCAATTTTGAAATGAATATTGGAATTTTAGATGAAAAAAAAAATCTTATTTTTATTCTCTTAATGAATAACTAAATTTTTTTCCAGAGCAAATAAGATAACCAAACTGATTGAGTTTTGGGAAAATTGGGAAAATGCCCTAATACGGGGTGTAATGTTAATCTACCCCAACGTTAAAAATAGTTGAAAAAATGCCCCATTTCATTAACATTGCCATCCAACCCAGTTAAGTCAATGTGTGTAAGGCCACATCACCACCAGAACCGCCGTCATCGCCACCTAAACTTTAAACCCCGCACCCTCAACCATAAGTCCTGAATTTTGAACCCTTAACCTTGAATTCTGAAAGGTGTGTATTTGTCTTTTTTTTTCCGGCATGTGTGGGGTCAAACATGTGACTTAAATAGGTTTTTGACGAAATGGGGCATTTTTCAAAAAATTTAAATATTAGGGCAAATTTCCAACATGCACATCGTATTGGGGATTTTCCCCATGTTCCCTTAAGTTCTTGATCTAAGGTATGCCATGAATAAGCTTAGGGACATCATTCAAAGTGTTGATCTATGTAGATAATTAATCACCTTAAAAAATAATTAGTAGCTTGCAACCTCATTGTCAACTGACAACTAAGCAGACAGTTCATTGATTCAGCTATAATCAAGTCCGAATTAAGTTGGTCTCCAATACTGATACAGTTAGACATGCAATACACTGTTTATAACTTATATTGAACCACGGAGCATTATTACTGTTTCCTGAGTTAGTCTCCGATACTGATGCAGTTAGACATGCAATACACTGTTTATAACTTATATTGAACCACGGAGCATTATTACTGTTTCCTGAGTTAGTATTTAGTTAACAATGTTTATTGACAAAAATGGATGGATTTTGCCTGCTCATGGTCGAGGCCTTGAAATCTTACGCCGATGCACAATCATAGTCTTGGGTTTAGCTCGTGGCAATGTAATTGTGTTTTACGTATCTCTTATTTTCCTGGGATGATCATTTTACATCTTATATATACTTCTTTTCGAGGTGTAACATAAATGAAGCCGGCCCTTTCTTTATCCTCCTCGGCGCTCCCTTGCTCAAAGCCTCAAACAGATGCGATACCGAAGATATCCGAAAGAGAAAAGCTATTGGGAAGCCTGATAGGCTGGCTGATTTCAATCGACATGCAAGAGATTATTAAAATCAAAAAGAATAACTTTGTCTCGTAAGTGGAAAGTTAAATTTTTTGACAATAAAATAACATAAAAAGGGGTAATTGACTTTTTGAAAGGGTGAGAAAAGCTCGTTAGTCATGATATATGCATGCACCATATGCTATGATTGTATCAGTAAACAGCAACAGCACCTCAGACAAAATCTTTAAAACTTCATCCCTACACTAACAGTGTACTAGTACTAATGTACAAAATCAATGATCTATATATGATGAGGTAGCCCATAACATATGATAATAACCCAAGTCAATGGTTACAATTTTTCTTTCTCATTCATCTCTGGCTAGTGATGAAAACGCGATTATCTCTGTCTAAACTTTTCCCCAGTTTTGATGTTTTGTTATGGGTGAAGTGTTTCTGTCACCCTTTTCCTTTAAACTGCCCCATACATACTGCTTTCTTCTTTTTCTTTTTTCCATAGGAAAGGAATATCATGCCGGTAGGAATACTAGTGCTTCCTTAATCCCCTTTTTGGTCCCTCCCCATTTCATATTTGGGCCCTTATGTTTTTTCCCCCGACCTGGTCTCTTTTTTTTTTTTACTCCTCAATTTTGCTTTCCCTTTTTCTGTTTACCAGATTTGTTTGCATATTCCAACATATCCTAGCTGATTTGCAGTTTTGCTGTTAATAATTAATCTTGGATAAACTTAGCTTAGGAGAAAGTTAGTTTTCTTATAACATGTTACATGCAGTAGTGTGATTTGCGTATCACTCTCCATAGTCTAGCTTATGTCGTGTTTTGTTGGTCCTAGGATTCCGGTGCATAGCACCATCTGAGACAAATTTTTCTTTGCACGCCTGTTTCCGAAAGAAAAAGAAAAAAATTAGTCTACGTATATTTTCATCTAGAAGACTAGAATCGTTTTTGTTCGATCAAAATGTGCGTGGCTGTTTTACCCCAGTGGTGCTTATGCCGTGGAAACAAAACCCCACAGAGTTTCTCTATCTCTGATGGTGTTTCTCCATATCCACCTTTCCTTGTTTACTACACTTGTTTTTGTTATTGATCTTTTTTTACATCATTTCACACCCCATGCTTTGCTTTTCTCTTTCTCATTCTTATCTACCTAAAGAGGATTTGTATTCTTATGTGTGTGTGGATAGATATGAATACTTTGTTTTCTTTTGGTAGTTAAGGTACGTAGTAGTTCTGATACAACACCTTCCATTCAAGATCTTGCTGGCTAGCTAGCTAGCTAGGACGTCATGTTATATGATTCAACTCCTTGACATTGATTTCCCACCTAAGACCACAACAGCAACCAGATCTTACCATTCTTATCTGTATATACTCGTTTTTACCCTTCCCTATTGCACTGTCACTGTGTCAGCAATCTTGTTGATACAAATAGCAACCTTGCGAACCCGTACGTAGTGTTTGTGTTTCTGCCAGAAAAACCTGAACGATTTTGTGTCTACTTGGTAAATAACAAGTAGGTAAAAACAACCACCCACTGCAAAAGGTTTTCCCAGTAGAGCGGTAAATGGTAAGTAGGAAAAAGATAAAAAAGAAAATCCAGGGAAACTGTCTGTGTACAAATTTGGTGAGTCCTTTAAGGCATTTCTAGTCAAAGTCTTATCTTACATGGAACAGGCTTGGTAATTTATTATCTATGGGATTTCTTTCTTGCACCTGCATTGTAATCATTTACATGAATTGCTTCATGAATATATGTACCAATTCGAGAGGTGAGCTTATTTTGTCCAAGACAAAGACAATGATCTGTGTGAGTTATTGTTTTTGTTTTATCTTTGTTGATGCATGAGACAGTAAACATAGGAGCCCTACTACCGTGTTACAACCATTTTGCTCCAACCAATTTCTCTCATTTCACATTTTTTTTTCCATTGAATTGGAGGTCCACTGTACACATTGAACGATTGAAAATGTTGCACTATTTTTATTTGAAAAGAACAGGAAGGAATTATAAATTGAAGAGGAAGAAGAATGGCCCCATGGATGAGGTAGAGTGGTAGACCCCTTTTGGGTTCATCGATTATGGGGTTCTGAGGTTTTAATTTGTCCCTATCAAGACCTATAATTTTTTTTTATATACTTATTCTCCTCTCGAACTTAATCGCAAGATAACGACGGTTCCTGGCTTCATTTTCTTTTGAGTGGTATAATTCTCCATGGAATCCTGATCTTAAGTAATGAATAAACAACTGCTTTGATAGCGGCGGTGTCATAGGCTATGGTAATGGCCGTACGAGTGGCAATGTGACTAGAAATTGGACTAAAGTTTGTCTTGAGAGTGATCGAGCAAGCGGTATGCATGGTTGACGAAAATCAACCAACTCTCGGTGCACACTCCATCATAATTATATAAAAGACAACCAAGTGGGGGATGAACTGACCAAATCATGCAACGAATACAATTCTAGCTAAAAATTTGGTAAACATAGTAATAGGATTTCTTAAAGATGATACTAGCTGCTAGCACCTGGGTTCGGGACGAAGAGGGACTAAAAATTACTTACAAATGATTATTTCAAATCTTTATACACTTCTAGTAATCCCCCTGATCCCGCCGGTTTTGGACATGCTTGTTCCCAAAGTTATTTCTTTGAAAGATAATTAATTGCTTACTACAGATGTTTCTGAGGGTGAAATACTCCAAAGTATCGCGCCCAAATAAGGCCTCTGAAAGCCCTTGTACATGATGGAATCCAAGGCATCTTTTACAAATCTTATTGAGATATTATTAGCCCGTCTGTTATTTTTGTTATTCAAGAGTTCTTTTCCAGTGTTCAACAACACTTTAATTGTACTAAAACCCAAGACGGGGAATCTTTCTCACATTAAGAATTTTCGGCCTATTAACTTGTGCAATTTTTGTTATAAAAACATTCCTGAAATTTCGGCTAATCGGCTAAAGCTTTTTCTCTGAGGATTTTATTTCGATTACTCATAATGCTTTTGTTACATTATGTCTATCTTTGATTCTATTCTTATTGCTAATCAAAATTTTCATTCTTTTCGGTACAAATCTGGGTCTAATGCATGATAACCCTTAAAATAGATTTTGAAAAGGCTTATGATCGTTTAAAATGAAGATTCATTTTTAAAGTGTTTGAAGCTTTGGGTTTTAATTTTACTTGGATTCACTGGTTGAAACTTTGTATTACTAGTGTTTCTTTTAAAGTTCTTCTTAATGGCGCCCCGACTCAGTCAGTTTCTCCTTCTCGCGGTATCCGGCAAGGCGATCCGTTATCTCCTTATATATTTATTATTTGTTTAGAGATTCTCACCAAGGAATTGAAAACAAGCAAATCTTAGGCTTCAAGATTGTTGTGCAACTCCTTTGATTTCACATAATTTCTACTCTGATGATAGCTTAATCTTTTTGAAAGCTACATCACATAATGTTAGAAGTATTCGCCACATTTTGGACAAGTTTTCTTTATGGTCTGGCCAGATGGTAAGTTCTTCGAAATCTGTGATGATTTTTTCTGGCATTCTTCCTAAGCGTCTTGCTAGATATTTGTACAAGGGTGTCCAGATGAAATTGAGTGCTAAACCTAGTAAATATTTGGGTGTTCAGGTCCAATGGGGCAGGCTGAAACATGAAAATTTCACTGATCCTTTGGTTCATTTAACAAATCGACTTGGAGGGTGGAAAAGTAAGGTCTTAAATTTTACTAGTAAGGATGTTCTTATTAAGTTTGAAAAGACGAGGGTACCCAAATACACCACAATCTTTTATTTATCAACCTATAAGTCCTCTACCGAATGTGATCATCTATCGACAGAGTCAAGACAATACGACAATTCGGTTCACACTTCGTGTGATCGTCTATGGATACGAGATCGAGACAATAATACAACAAGATCACTTGTGTGATTAACTATGGATTCAAGATCGAGACGATATGACAACAAAGTGTGTACTTGATAATAGATTCGGAAATAACCGAAACTCTATAGGATCAATATTAAGTATTACAGAGTTAACGTACTTGTGTATTTTACTTAATTATAATTACAATTATAATGCGGAAAACAAAGTAAAAGACGCAACAAGATTTTGTTAACGAAGAAACCGCAAATGCAGAAAAACCCCGGGACCTAGTCCAGTTTTGAATACTCTCAAAATTAAGCCGCTATACAAAATCAAATACCAACTTCGTATAGTTGAGACCAAGCAGACTACCCCTAGCTACTTAGTTCCCTCAGTATCCCAGCATATTCGACTTCTAGAGTCAAGCACGTGCATAGAAAGTCCTTTGGATCGTATTCCAAACAACAAAGGAAGAATCTGTTTGGTAACCACTCTAATCAATCTTGCTAGAAGATATGTGAGTTATTGACAAAGGCTCTTATGTTTAATCTAATAAACTTCTTTGTCTGGTTAGATCAATTTATCCAATGACTACTGAAATAGTCAAGTTTAGATTTGCAATCAATCAGTATAGATCTCAACGAGAAACTATAAAGTGATGCCGATCTCACGCAACTAATCTATCAAAGATAAACTTATTCTAGTTGGATCCCAGCCGATCAAGGTTTGTGCACTAAATCCACAAGATACGATAACTAATAAGAATTCTTCTTCGTCTTTAAATCTTCTATTGCCTTCAAATACCTGCACAACAACACTTGAATCCTCTTGTGATCAATCACACACAGAACGGAGTCTGTTAGCAATGGATCATCACAAGATGTCTTTAGATCTAACAACAGTTATAAAGATTCCGTCGATACTTTGATCTAGTCTGAGTGAATCTAATATCAGAAGAGAAGATTCTCATGAATAAACAAACTAGGTGCAATCAAAGTTTCAACAACCGTTAGTCAATCAAATCAATAATCGAAAACTAATAACACTGCAATTATCTAGTTTCCCACCAACGATACTCGTAGAGCTTCTTGATCCCACAGAAGTCTTTAAACGAGCGGTCGTAAGAGATTTCACCTAATTATGATACTTTCCTCTATGAATAGACGGCTCCACCAGAAACAACAAAAAATAAAGGTTGCCCGGCTCTTAAGATAGTTTGCTAGAAATGCAAACTTAGGTATTTATAGACCAAGGTTGTTTGGACACTAATGAATTTCCAAAATCGAAATTATTCTTAAGATATGCAATGAATGCCCAAATTCGGTTTTCCTAAATCAAATAAATGTAGTCCAATATTTTCCAAAATCTCTCATAGAAAATCTCCATTTAGTAAATGCACGTTACTAATTTTTATTCTCTAGAGCTATGCATTAATTGCTGGTAATTAAAGCATATAAAACCAAAAACATTAATTAAAAGATTCTCAATTTATTTCGGTGAAGGATCACCTTGAGTACCAAGGAATATCTTTGAACAATAAATGATAAGAGTTAATGCTCATGTTCAAAGTATGTTGACATCTTTACACAGCAAATCCTAATTCCGAAACTACACAAGTTCATGAAGAAAATATGAAATTCATGGAAAAACGGATTTGCATATTGGAATCGGTTCTACCACGATTCCAAACAAGTTTAGAATTGGTTCTACCAAAATTTCAAGACTACTATGTGATTAGTCATACCAAGTTACAATGGTTAGTTGTGATAGGTCCTACCAAGTCACATACATGGGTTCAGATCGGTTATACCAGTCACATGGATCGGCTCTACCTAAACATGGTACCTACTTGTGATCGGTCATACCAGTCACTAGGATCGCCTTACCAATTATAAGGATCGGTCACACAACCTCTTATGATAGGTCACACCAATTACCAGAATCGGTCACACCAATTACAAGGATCGATCATACCACTCATGGTGATTACTTAGGATCAGTTACACCAATTACCAGAACCGGTCATACCAAATCATAAGTCTAGGTATTGTGATCGGTTATACCAAGATACATAACCTGAGTTAAGATCGGTTCTACCTACCCACACATACTGGTCATCCAAAGAATATGCAATGAATAGACAGATCAATGTACCTATTTATTTCCCTTTCAATTCATGAAACAAGTTCACGAACCTACTTCCTTTAAACAAATGTAAAACATCGTTTCCTAGGATGAAATCTTCACCATAAACCCATACATATAATCATAAAACTATATACAAGATTATGTCGATATTATATCTACGAAGTTCAAAAGATAAGCGTTATACTTCGTAATGTAATTCCTTAATACTATGACCATACTATTATAATCTTGTCTATCCACTAGAGTATTATTTATATACAAGCTTCGCATGTTATGTTTTCAATATAGCACGACTTGAAATATACATTAGGAATGGAAACAAGTTCAAGTCAATATTACTAACCTCAAGTGGAAGGATGATGTCATCGTTGTAGTCGTTACTTCTTCTCATTTTTCAGGTCTTCGGAGTAATACTTGTATGTCTCAACATTCCTAGACTTTCTAGTCTAACCTTAACGAAGTTGACTCTAGATGAGTTTTGATACTAAAATATGACAACCAAACTTGACATACCAATGGTTGGTGGGTTCAGCCGAGCTATGCTCTAACAATCACCCCCTTTGTAAATTCTAGTGACAAAACTCTATTTAGATATAGAGCTAAACGAATTACAAAATAACCCATTCTTCATACGCTTGATTCCAAGTTTCAACAACACAATAACCTGCATATATTAAATCAATAAATGTCGTTGTTGACATTTGAATAACAAAAGCTCTTACTCCCCCTAAAGGAAAGCTAGGTAAATATTCAATCCGTCTATCTTTGTTATTCCCCTTTTGTAGTATGAAATACTACTCAGCAATATGATATTTTTCTCCCCCTTAGTCAATGCTTTACTCTTTCGTTAGATATAATGTTTAAGCACAATTGTCCTTTCCTAGTGATTAAAAGTCACTTGTTTACTCCATATATTTCTCCCTATTTTTGTCAAAAAATGACAAAGGTTCGAGCAAATAAAGGCCGAAAGGATTTTACAAATCTATAAGACTCGTACAACCTATAAGAGTTAAGCACTAAGGTTTCACATACCATTTTAGATAACCAATATTAAAACCGAAACTACAAAAGTAATTTAGTTTCAATATGTTATCAAGGAAACAATTGCCCGAAGCAATTTTCCCTATAGTCCAATAAATCGACTAAGATACTTAATTCTATGGTTGAACCGATTGCGTAAGTACAATCGCTTGTTTCGATAAGATCAAAATTAACTTTATTTTTCTCGTCAGGCTCTAATTATTCAGAAAATAACTTAGACCTTTCCCTTTAGACAAGACAAACACTAGGTTAGTTAACTAGTTTTTTTTTTTTTTTGGTAAAGGCATTCGATTAGACTTGAATAGCCGAATCCTCTAATTGATAAGTCTAACTGAGATCGGAATTAACTTAGTTTCTCTTATCCGGAATCAATTGGACTAAACAAATGACCCCGTAATTTTTTTAAGCCAAAAATAATGGATACAAACCAAAATAAATTGACTTTCAATTGTTTTCTTAACCGGAAGCAATTGAAACAAATATATACATTACAATACCACAATTGGACCGAATTTCGTTAAGAAAAAGCACTTGATACCCAACAATAAATAAGATGCCAAACCATAAGCCAAAAAATTGACACTGCTTTTCTTAACCAGAAACAATTGAATCATATAAAGCAATCCATACACAATAATGGAACATATCAATTGTACCGAATTTTTTTTAAGCAAAAGCCCAAAATTTTGTTAAGCAAAAGCAAAATATATGCAATATAAACAGGCTTTTCTTAAACAGAAAAAACGATTAACTAACAAATAAAATTGTTACCTCAATTTCCGCAGCCACTTCTCCCCATAAAGATATATCATTAAGCGCAAGTTCAGATAAGAACTCTCCCCCAGTGTGTTGCCATCCTCTCGCAAGAACAAAAGAACAACAACAAAAGAAACCTTTACCAGAGAAAGGTTGAATAGGTTTTAACTAATGCGTGCCAATATGAAGAGTTGAAAATCCGAAACACATATGTTATGCTAAACACAACTTATGTAAACATAAATTGATTATCAACATATTGTGACTTTTCACATATGAGTTTCAATCGGAACACCTTATGATCCTTTGATAAAGCCTACCAACATGGGATAGAACTTAATCCCGCTAAATCAAAAAGCCACACAAATCATAAGGGCTACACCATATAAGATTGAATATTAAGGTTAATAAAAACCGAAATCAGACGGGTCTCATAAAACCGAAATCACATAGCAAAAATATAAACATTCATACACAGGTTATGCAATCGGAAACTATCACATGAAACAAAAATTATAAAATAATAATTTTATTCATAATAATATTGATAGTTTTATTCAAAATAGTCCTTATACAAAAATATCGAAATAAATCAACATATTGATGTCTATTTTCTGATTAGATCTTTGAACAGTTTTTCTCAAAGATGGTCCTCAATATACTCAAATTTCTCGGGATCTTCATCTACAGCATCACGACTGATTTCCCAGATTCTAACACACAGTACCTTGATTATGTTCACAGGCTAAAGCATTAACCTTTTGATTAATATTCCGAGCATACTCCATATTATCGATTGCAAGTCTAATCAGCTTTCTTGGGTTACAGATAACGGTTCTTAGTAATGCTGCCTGTTTATGATGAGTTTCAACAGTACTGAGGAGGACTTGGCGAAGATTGAGAATATCAATCTTAGTATCCAACCAGCTTTGGACAAGAAGATTAGTAACTCCTGCATGAGATGTCACATCTTCATTCCTTTTTTCCTTTATCCTCACCACCAGATTTCTTAAAGGAATCAACAAGATTAACAGTTTCACTAGAAACCATTTCACTCAAGGCTTTCAGAATTTTGGCTTGAGATCTGGTTTGAGGATACATCTTTTTAGTATAAGTTCTCAAACATGATGAGTACATATACCATAGGATTTCAACACATACCAAACATAGGTATCAACCTTAAATAAATAATTGTGACCAGATTCGAAAATGAATTCGCATCTTATGTGTGTTCATATCCTAAAGATCTTCTCGAAAAGAATCAAACTTCGAAATCATGTATCTAAAAATACATTAGACAAGAAAACCCATCATGTTTGCACAAGTTGTTGTAAGACAACTTTTTTACACATAAAGAATTAATAAATGTCTTCAAGTAGATTGTGTATTCTCTATATGTTGAATAAGAGATATTAACAGGATATCAGATGCCCAGATACTTGTGCTTCCTTACATCAAAAGATTGGGTATTGTAAGGATGCACTTTCCAACATCGTTAAGTGTTGGGGTGAGAGGAATTTTCCTCACCAGGTACAATTGGAGCAATATCTTCCTTCTTATCTTTAGGGACATGATCTTGTGTCCTTGTATGGGTTTCGAAGGTGTTTGATATATCCTTTTCATCATGATTATCGCGTGACGCTATATTCTTGATTACTCTTTGAACCCAGAATGGTATTTCCTTCTTATTCGAACCCATGTAGTCTTGATCAGACATCCTACAGATTGCAGAGATCTTTGTTTCAAGACTTTCGATATGTGTTTTTAAAGTATCCACACCTTGTTAAAAATGTCTTTCTAAAGATTTGTCAAGGCATACCTCTTTACATGATTCTGTAAGAATTTTCCTTTCAAGGATTCTATTCCTTACTTGTGAATGTTCCAGCGATTGTGTAAGGTATTCACACTTTGAATTTTTTCGATTCACTTCATTACACAAAGCCAGTTTTTGTTCCGAATAATCTGCCAGATTATATTGGAGATTAAGTTTTTCTCTCTTTGTTTCACAAATTCATAGATTTAGTTGAACAATAAGTTTTAAGACATCTTCCAGACAATCAATGGATTTTCCTGCTTTTGAAAAAGTTTTGACTTTATTAAAAAACCTTTTTAATCCAGTTAGAAACTCAGAATTAGGGCAGGATAGTGGGTTTAAATCTTTCTCATTGTCTAGGATAGAGACATAAGATTTTCCACCAATAATTGGAATCGGATCCAGAACAGATTTTGTTAGAGCATAGCTCGGTTGAACTCACCAAACGTTGGTATGTCAAGTTTGGCTATCATATTTTAGTATCATAACTCATATCTAGAGTCGCTTGATTAAATACTAGAGTAAACTTCGTTTAGGTTAGACTAGATAGTCTAGGAATGTTGAGACATACACGTATTACTCTGAACACCTGAAGAATGTAAAGAAGTAGCAAACTACAATGACGAAATCATCCTTCCACTTGAGGTTAGTAATATTGACTTGAACTGTTTCATTCCTAACGTATCTTTCAAGTCGTGCTATATTGAAAACATAACTGCGAAGCTATATATACTGCATATATTGTATAATACTCTAGTGATGCGACATGATCATAATTATATGATCATGTATTATGGAGTTAGACTACGAAGTATAACGCTTATCTTTTGAACTTCGTAGATATGATATTGACATAGTCTTGTATATATTGTTATGATTATGTGAATGTGTTATGGTGAAGATTTGATCCTAGGAAACAATGTTTTACATTTGTTTAAAGGAAGTACATTCATGAACTTGTTTTGTGAATCGAAAGGGAAATCATTAGGCTTATTGGTCCGGCTATTCATTGCAAATATTTGGATGTCCAATATGTGTGAGATGGTAGAACCGATCTTAACTTAGGTTATGTATCTTGGTATAAATAATCACAATGCCTGACTTATGATTTGGTATGACTGGTTTTTATTAATTGGTGTAACCGATCCTAGGTAATCACCATGTGATGGTATGATCGATCCTTGTAAATGGTGTGACCGATCCTAGTAATTGGTGTGACCGATCATGAGTATGTATAACTGATCCTTGTAATTGGTGTAACCGGTCCTGGTAACTGGTGTAACCGGTCCTGGTAACTGGTGTGACCGATCACAAGTAATACCATGTGTAGATGGAACCGATCCTTGTAACTGGTGTAACCAATCCTAGTGGCTGGTGTGACCGATCACAAGTATTTCCATAATTAGGTATAACCGATCCTAGTGATTGGTAGAACCGATTAAACCCATGTATGTGATTTGGTATTTGATCAATCACATAGCAGTCTTGGAAAACAGGTGAACCAATTCTAAACTTGTTTGGAAGTATGGTATAACCGATTCCAAGAATGCGAATCCATGTAAATATGAAATAAAGATTTGCAGTGAAAAGATGTCAACATACTTTGAACACGTACAGTAACTCTTATCATTTATTGTTCAAAGATATTCCTTAGTACTCAAGGAGATCATGTGCCGAAATAAATTGAGAATCTTTTAATTAAGGTTTTTTTTTAGATGCTTTAATTACCAACAATTAAATGCATATCTCTAGAGAATAAAAATTAGTAATGTGCATTTACTAATTGGAGATTTTCTATTGAGAGATTTTAGAAATATTGGACAAGCATTTATTGGAATTATAAAAACTGAATTTTGCCATTCATTGCATATCTTGAGAATATTTTCGGTTTTGGAAATTCCTTGATGTCCAAACATCCTTGGTCTATAAATACCTAAGTTTGCATTTCTAGCAAACTATCCTAAGAGCCAGGCAAACTTCATATCTTGTTGTTTCTGGTGGAGCCGTCTATTCGGGGAGGAAAGTATCCTAATTAGTTGAAATCTCTTATGACCGCTTGTTTAAAGACTTATGTGGGATCAAGAAGCTCTACGAGTACCATTGATTGCACCTAGTTTTTTTATTCTTAAGAATCTTCTCTTATGATATAAGATTCACTCAAACTAGATCGAAGTATCGACGGGATCTTTAGAACTGTTGTTAGATCTAAAGACATCTTGTGATAATCCATTGTTAACAGACTCCGTTCCGTCGTGCGTGATTGATCACAAGAGATTCAAGTGGTGTTGTGCAGGTTATTGAAGATTAAAGAAGATTTGAAGACGAAGAAGATTTCTTATTGGTTTTCATATTGTTAGAGCATTGCTCGGCCGAACTCGCAAACGTTACTATCTCAATCTTGTTTGTCAAGTTTAGGTGATCAAAACTCTAAGTCTTGATTTCTAGTCTACTTATAGCTATGTCTCGGATTAGGATAGAATGTGTAGTTGAGCTTTAGACTTGACGGAGTTCATCGATTGAAGATGAAGATCTAATGAGGAGAGCTTAGAGGAACTTCATCAAAAAAAGGTATGTGGAGACTAAAACTTACCTATCACTCAGAAGTATGTTCTATTATATCTCCTAATGAGACTAAGTCGTATAGCTATATAGATTTCTATATTATACACTTTTGATATTTCGAGCCGAGTTTATCTCGCTAATCTATTTCTCGAAAGTTGGAAGCTTTTTGCTTTAGCTACGTTCATCATTATTCTTGACGAGTTTAGTTGGAAACAATTTATTTGTTGGAAACTAAATAATAAGTTAAAAGAGTATCATGTGAAAATTTCCTTGAAACATCATACATGATTTGTGTGAGACAGACATTTGATGTCGACTCGGAAAGTTTCGTATTGATCATTCGATCACATGAAAATTACTTATAAGCTAATAGTTTGTGTGAGACAGCTATTGTCATCTTCTAAGGATGTTTTAATGATTGGAATGGGAGTTTAGAACAATTAACCTTTGTCTGGATACAACATAGTATGCATACCAGTATGCAAACTGTTTTGGTATGATTTAGGTCCGGAAACCTTGTCTGCATACCAGTATGCGAACATTTTTAACTGTTAAAGTCCGGAAACCAAGTTTGCATACCAGTTTGCGAACGGATCTACCTAAGTTAGGTCCGGGACGGCTGTTTGCGTACCCGTTTTCAAACTGCTTGACAAGACCAAAGTCCGGAACTATAGTTTGCAAACTTAGTGGTTAAAATTCTAAAATTGGATTAAGTATGTTTTCATACTCATGAAAAAATACATTGATAAATTAAGGAATGCAATCTTTGCAAATCGTGGCTTAATGTTCATGAATTGATTTCGGTATAAGTACTTTGTACAATTACGAATCAATCCGATTTTGTTTCAATTGTTTCTTGTATATTTCTATGAGACGTATACAATTGAACAACTCTATGAGTAACACAATTAGATTCATTTGATTATCTTTCATGATTGATTGATCATCATATTTGATCTAGAAGTGTTAGATGAATGTGGTTAAGACAAAAGTGTTCATATGGCTAACTTCGGTTAACTTTTGTTGAGCCAACTTAATATACACGTTTAGGTATGGTTACCCATATCTAAATGAAGGTATATTTCATTTGTGTGTAACAAGCTAAGACCATCTAACGGTGGAGAGATATTGCTTTGTTTTTAAGCAAACTTAGCTTGAATCTTAAATCAGGATTTCATCTAACAGTGAATATTGAATGCTTTGTTTCTAAGCTAACCTAGCTTTGATTGTAAGAAAACCCTTATTTGAAAGACTATATAAGGGAAAAATCTAGCAACTGGAAAACCTAATCCCGACACTTTCCTGTGTCCTAGTTGTGACTAGAGTCGATTCTCCTTTAACCTAGGTTTTTCCAAAACCATTATAGGCTAATGACTTGAAGACTTCATTTGGGATTCGTGAAGCCAGTCCCAACTATTTTCTCTGTAGTTGCGTGTTCTGATCTTACTTGTTCTATCGTATTGAGTACTATCTTCTCTAAGATTTGCTCGAGATTTATCTCCGATAGGTAAGATATAAAAAGTAATCACAAAACTCTTCGTCTCATTCTTTGTGATTCCACAATAACTTCTTCTACTACCATATAGTTAAGTTATTGTGAGGTGATTGATATTTCTAGGCTGTTCTTCGGGAATATATGACCGGATTATCAATTGGTTCATGTTCACCTTGATTTATCTAAAGAAGGAATAAAAACTTCATAGGTACTTCTGTGGGAGACAGATTTATCTATCAGAATATACTTATCTGTGGGAGACAGATTTGTTTATAAGTCTTCGATTTTGGGTCATAGCAACTCTTAGTTGTGGGTGAGATCAGCTAAGGGAATCAAGTGCGTAGAGTCCTGCTGGGATTCAGAGACGTAAGGAACGCGGCTATACCTTAATCGGTGTGATCAACTACATTTCAGTCCGAAGTTAATTGTAGTAGGCTAGTGTATGTAGCGGCTTAATACAATGTGGTGTTCCAAACTGGACTAGGTCCCGGGGTTTTTCTACATTTGCGGTTTCCTCGTTAACAAAACTTCTGGTGTCTTTCTTATTTCTTTTCCTCATTATATTTTTATATAATTGAAATATCACAGGTTGTGCGTAGTTCAATCAATTGTAAATTCGACCTTGTTTGTTGGAAAGAAATTGATTGACGCTTGGACATTGGTTTTTGATACCGTCCAAGTTATTCTCATACCAATCAGTTCACGGATTCCATCCTGTTGATTTGATAAAGATATATAACTCTTGGATATCTTTCCCTGATTGAGTCTGATTGTCTAGTTGATTCTCTTGGAATTATATTGGAGTTTGTCCATACAGATTTCCGAACGAAATATTGGGTGTGGTTGTTAGACCCCCGCTTTTTCACATATCTTGTGAATTGTGTGCACAAACCTTGATCGGTTGGGATCCAACTTGAATCGTATTTATTCGATTTATTAGTTGCGTGAGATCGGCATTCTCAATATATCTCTTTGAGATTTATTTTGATTGAGTGCGAATCTATACTTGACTATTTCGGTAGTTAAAGTTAGATTGATCTAACCAGACACAGGAGTTTATTAGATTAAACATAAGAGCCTTTATCAGCGACTCATCTATATCTTTAGTAAAGATTGATTAGAATGGTTACCAAACAGATTCTTCCCTTGCTGTTTTGAATACGATCCAAATGACTTTCTATTCACGTGCGTGACTCTAGAAGTCGAAAGCGCAGGGATAATGAGGGAACTAAGTAGCTAGGGGTAGTCTGCTTGGTCTCAACTATACGAAGTTGGTTTAGATTTTGTATAACGGCTTAATTATGAGAGTATTCAAAACTGGACTAGGTCTCGGGGGTTTTCTGCATTTGCGGTTTCCTCATTAACAAAATCTTTCTATGCCATTTACTTTACTATTCCACATTATAATTGTTTTAATATAATTAAAGTAAATTGCACTTTACGTTAACTCCGTTATACTTGATAGTGATCCTATAGAGCTTGGTTATTACCGAACCTATTATCAAGTAACATACTTCGTTGTTGTATTGTCTCGATCTTGTATCCATAGTCAATCACATAAGTTATCTTGTTGTAGTATTGTCTCGATCTCGTATCCATAGACAATCACATGAAGTGTGAACCGAATTGTCGTATTGTCTCGACTCTGTCCATAGACGATCATTTTCGGTAGAGGACTTATAGGTTAAAACAAAAAGATTGTGGTGTATTTGGGTACCCTCATATTTTCAATAGGTAGAGCAGGCAAACACAAAATCATCTAACAATCTGTGTTTGGTCCGATCCAACCTATAAGAATTGAATCTAATGGATGATTCAGTTAACGTAGTAGCAGGATTTGACTACTTCAAAGACTCGTGGGAAGACACGAATGAAGTATAAGATACTCTTGTTCCTAAATTTGTTAGGAAGTGGGATTATGTCTATGTATGTCTTGGTCGACTTACATAATCCCTCAGGTATCATAGAATTGTATCTCATGGTATTAAAGACTAACAAGTTTAGTAACAATGATACAATATTCTATGTGACATGTTCTATCTTGAAAATACATAAGATTTTTCTATGTATGAACCATGACTACTTTGAAAAATATGGGATCTTAAATATATTGTGGATTCGTTACCCAAATATATATATGTGCATTTTCAGATCTAAGAATGTCAATGTATCGCTGGTTATGATGTGATTTTGGAATCTTTGTGATTATACAAAGAATGATTTTTCAGTTAATAATTTATTAACAATGGATTGTTTCATACACCCCACAACTGTTTTAATGGAGCAAGTGATATTTTAAAGTATTACTGGATTTGTGATTCTAAAGATTTTTTTACAAATGTCTTGTTATGTTCAATTGTGTTTTTTTATACTCTATTGGAAAATTCTTGAATGAAATTCAAAAATTATCAAGTTCTGGTAATTATAGAGTTTACAAATACTTGGAAATAAATATAGAATTGATCCATAATACAGATCTGGTCCAAGAAAAATCGGTTTTCCAAAAGAAAGGCCTAGTTGACAAATCGGATTTGTTTCCCCACAAATTAAGATTTCCGATTTTGAAAGGATTTCCTAAAACTAGTTATTTCCGTAAATTGATATCTTCACTCCCTATAAAAGAATATTATTTTGTGTTGTTTATACAAATATCCTGGGAAAAATTATTTGGAACCGTAACTAGGGTTTTCTATACACCTTCGATTGTTGGAAATATGGGAAAAAGGAAATCAAGAGAACAAAATCGCCTGAAACTGACAACCTAGAATTGAATCCATATATTCCTTTTGGTGATATTAAGAAAATAAAGTACCCTCACTTGATCAAAGAGAAACATGAACTTACAACCTTTGTGGATAGTACATGTTTTGAGAGATATCAAGCTCTAAAAGGAGTTAATTTCACTGCTGAAAAAAGATTCAATTCAGATGTTTCAGAAAGCAAATATGTGAAGTTTGTTCAAGACCGAAACTGGGGGACTTTGTTTGGGTTTTGAAAAATACTCACCTGATATAGTAAGAATCTTTTATGCTAATATTCATAATATTAATCATGAGAATCTTACTTTTAGCAATCTTGTTCGATATACGTTTCACCAAGTCGACAGAGAGATGATATCTAAGATAATTAAGTACAATGTAATAGGCAATCATTTGATTACTGGTTTTTAAATTGAGCACGATAACATTTCAAAACGTATAGTTGGAAAATTTGTTGGCTGGAAGAATAGAAGAATGCTAACTAAAGAAATACCCTTCCACTTAAGGGTTTTCGGTAAACTTGCAATAACAACCCTCTTTGCTTGCACAAGAGATATATCACAATAGGGCAAGGAATTTGCTGAGTTTGTGTACTTTTTTCTTAAAGATGATAAGCAAATTGATATATGTGGAATGATTATAAATAAAATGATCAGGATATGTGAATCCATCTCTGCCACGTCGTCCCAAAGAAATCTTGGATATCCCTGTCTCATCACCAACATTTGTGAAAACACAATGGGGAATAATTTTGGAGATGAAAAATTCACTAAAACTGTCTCTCAGGGAATTATCAAGCAAATGAGTAAAACTCGAAAAGAAAGAGGAACTATTGCTTGAACTGCTCGGATCTATAGCAATGGAGATCTCTTGTTCCATATCTTGCGTCTTGGTAGAAAATTAAACTGTATCCAGAAACAGTTAGCCTACACTGCTCGAAATGATCCAGAAACACTTCAAGGAATCTTAGAGATCAATGCTGAGTTTTTAAAAGGCAAAGTGGACCAAGAATCAAAACAAGAATCTCATGAGCAGCTGAAAAATAAGGAGTAGTCTACCTTCTTATTTAGAGAAAAATAGACATCAATGTTGTGATTTACTTCAATTATTGTATAAGGTATATTTTTGAATAAAACTATCATTATTTATGAATAAAATTATTATTTTATAATTTTTCTTATGATAGTTACCGATTACATAGCCTGTGAATGAATGTTTATATTTTTGCTATGTGTATTCGGTTTATGGGATGTCTGATTTCGGTTTTTATTAACCTTATGGTTTGTGTGGCTTTTTGATTTAGCGGGATTAAGTTCTAGCCCATGTTGGTAGGCTTTATCAAAGGATCATAAGGTGTTCCAATTGAAACTCATATGTGAAAAGTCACAATATGTTGAATCAATTTATGTTTACATGAGTTGTGTTTAGCATAACTTATGTGTTTCGGGTTTTCAACTTTTTTTATTGGCACGCATTAGTTAAAACCGTTTCAACCTTTCTCTGGTAAAGGTTGCTTTTGTTGTTGTTTTTTTGTTCTTGCGAGAGGATGACAACACACTAGGGGAGAGTTCTTATTTGAACTTGCGCTTAATGATATATCTTTCCGGGGAGAAGATGCTACAGAATTTAAGGCAACGAATTTGTAAGTTAATCGTTTTCCTGTTTAAGAAAAGCCTATTTATATTGCATATATTTTTCTTTTGCTTAACAAAATTTCGGTACAATTGATATATTCCATTATATTGTGTATGGATGTGTGTGTGTGTGTGATTCAATTATTTCCGGTTAAGAAAAACTGTCATTTTTTGTCTTATTGTTTGGTATCTTCTTCATTGTTGGGTATCAAGTGTTTTTGCTTAATGAAATTAGGTGCAATTGCGGTGCTATAATGTTTATGTTTGTTTCAATTGCTTTCTGTAAAGAAAATGATTGTGCAAGTCAATTTGTTTTGGTTTGTATGTATTGTTTATGGCTTAACAAAACACGGGATCATTTGTTTAGTCCAAATTGATTCCGGATAAGAGAAACTAAGTTAATTCTGATCTTAGTTAGACTTATCAAATTGGAGGATTCGGTTATTCAAGTCTAATCGAATGCCTTGGTAAGAAAAACTAGTTAACTAACTTGGTGTTTGTCTTGTCTAAAGAGAAAGGTCTAAGTTATTATCTGAATAATTAGAGCCTGGTGAGAGACATAAAGTTAATTCTGATCTTTATTTTGGTCTTACCGAAATAAGTGGTTGTACATACACAATCGGTTTAACATGGGAATTAAATTTCTTAGTCGATTTGTTAAACTATTAGGGAAAATTGCTTCGGGCAATTGTTTCCTTGATAACATATTAAAACTAAATTACTTGTAGTTTCCGTTTTAATATTGGTTATCTAGAGTGGTATGTGAAACCTTCGTGCGTAACTCTTATAGGTTGTATAAGTCTTATGGATTTGTAAGATCCTTTCGGATTGTTCTTTTATTTTTTCGTTTCTTTGTCATTTTTGTGACAAAAAAGGGGAGAAATATATGTAAACAAGTGATTTTCAATCACTAAGGAAAGGAAAATTATGCTTAACGTTATATCTAACGAAAGAGTAAAGCATTGACTAAGGGGGAGAAACATATCATATTGTTATTGTAGTTATTATGACTACAAAAAGGGGAATAACAAAGATGTTCGGATTGAATATCTACCTAGATTTCCTTTATGGGGAGTAAAAGCTTTTGTCATTCAAATGTCAACATCGGCATTTATTGATTGAATATATGCAGGTTATTGTTCTGTTGAAACTTGGAATCAAGCGTATGTAAAATGAATTCTTCTGTAATTTGTTTAACAATATGTAATAAGAGTTTTGCTACTAAAATTGACAAAGGAGGAGATTGTTAGAGCAAAGTTCGGTTGAACTCACCAAGCTTTGGTATGTCAAGTTTGGTTGTCATATTTTAGTATCAAAACTCATCTAGAGTCGCTTGATTAAATACTGGAGTAAACTTTGTTTCGGTTAGACTAGAAAATCTAGGAATGTTGAGACATACAAGTATTACTCCGAAGACCTGAAGAATGTGAAGAAGTAGCGAACTACAACGACGAAATCATCCTTACATTTGAGGTTAGTAATATTGACTTGAACTGTTTCATACCTAACGTATCGTTAAAGTTGTGCTATATTGAAAACATAACTGCGAAGCTGTATATACTATACATATTTTATAATACTATAGTGATGTTACATGCTCATAATTGTATGATCACAGTATTAGGTAATTAGACTACGAAGTATAACGCTTATCTTTTGAACTTCGTAGATATGACATCGACATAATCTTGTATATATTGTTATGATTATGTGAATGGGTTATGGTGACGATTTCATCATAGGAAACAATGTTTTACATTTGTTTAAAAGAAGTACATTCATGGAATTGTTTCGTGAATCGAAAGGGAAATCATTAGGCTTATTGGTCCGGCTATTCATTGCAAATCTTTGGATGACCAATATGTGTGAGATGTTAGAACCGATCTTAACTTAGGTTATGTATCTTGGTATAACTAATCACAATGGCTGACTGATGATTTGGTATGACTGGTTTTTATTATTGGTGTAACCGATCTTATAAAATCACCATGTGATGGTATGATCGATCCTTGTAATTGGTGTGACCGATCCTAGTAATTGGCGTGACCGATCATGAATATGTGAAACTGATCCTGGTAACTGGGTCCTGGTAACTGGTGTGACCGATCACAAGTAATACCATGTGTAGATGGAACTGATCCTTGTAACTGGTGTAACCGATCCTAGTGACTGGTGTGACCGATCACAAGTATTTCCATAATTAGGTATAACCGATCCTAGTGATTGGTAAAACCGATTGAACCCATGTATGTGATTTGGTATTTGATCAATCACATAGTAGTCTTAGAAAACAGGTGAACCAATTCTAAACTTGTTTGGAAGTATGGTATAACCGATTCAAAGAATGCAAATCCATGTAAATATGAAATAAGGATTTGCAGTGAAAAGATGTCAACATACTTTGAACACGTACAGTAACTCTTATCATTTATTGTTCAAAGATATTCCTTAGTACTCAAGGAGATCATGTGCCGAAATAAATTGAGAATCTTTTAATTAAGGTTTTTTTTTTAGATGCTTTAATTACCATCAATTAAATGCATATTTCTAGAGAATAAAAATTAGTAATGTGCATTTACTAATTGGAGATTTTCTATTGAGAGATTTTGGAAATATTGGACAAGCATTTATTTGAATTATGAAAACAGAATTTTTCCATTCATTGCATATCTTGAGAATACCTAAGTTTGCATTTCTAGAAAACTATCCTAAGAGCCAGACAAACTTCATTTCTTGTTGTTTCTGGTGGAGCAGTCTATTCAGAGAGGAAAGTATCCTAATTAGGTGAAATCTCTTATGACCGCTCATTTAAAGACTTTTGTGGGATCAAGAAGCTCTACGAGTATCGTTGGTGGGAAACTAGATAATTGCAGTGTTATTAGTTTTCGATTATTGATTTGATTGACTAACGGTTGTTGAAACTTTGATTGCGCCTAGTTTGTTTATTCTTGAGAATCTTCTTTTCTGATATAAGATTCACTCAAACTAGATCGAAGTATCGACGGGATCTTTAAAATTGTTGTTCGATCTAAAGACATCTTGTGATAATCCATTGTTAACAGACTTCGTTCTGTGTGTGATTTATCACAAGAGATTCAAGTGGTGTTGTGCAGTTTATTGAAGATTAAAGAAGATTTGAAGATGAGGAAGATTTCTTATTTGTTTTCGTATCTTGTGAATTGTGTGCACAAACCTTGATCGGTTTGGATCCAACTAGAATCAGATTTATTCGATTGATTAGTTGCGTGAGATCGGCATTCTCAATATATCTCTTTGAGATTTATTTTGGTTGAGTGCGAATATATACTTGACTATTTCGGTAGTTAAAGTTAGATTGATCTAACCAGACAAAGGAGTTTATTAGATTAAACATAAGAGCCTTTGTCAACGACTCATCTATATCTTTAGCAAAGATTGATTAGAGTGGTTACCAAACAAATTCTTCCTTGCTATTTGGAATATGATACAAAGGGCTTGCTATTCACCTGCGTGACTCTAGAATTCGAAGGTGCAGGGATACTGAGGGAACTAAGTAGCTAGGGGTAGTCTGCTTGGTCTCAACTATACGAAGTTGGTTTAGATTTTGTATAGCGGCTTAATTCTGAGAGTATTCTAAACTGGACTAGGTCCCGGGGTTTTTCTGTATTTGCGGTTTCCTCGTTAACAAAATCTTGCTATGTCATTTACTTTATTTTTCCGCATTATAATTATTTTATTATATTAAAGTAAATTGCACTTTACGTTAACTCCGTTATACTTGATAGTGATCCTATAGATTTTGGTTATTACCGAACCTATTATCAAGTAACATACTTCGTTGTTGTATTGTCTCAATCTTGAATCCATAGTCAATCATACAAGTTATCTTGTTGTAGTATTGTCTCGATCAATTACCCATAGACAATCACACGAAGTGTGAACTGAATTGTCGTATTATCTCGACTTTGTCCATAGACGATCACTTTCGGTAGAGGACGTATAGATCGAAACAAAAAGATTATGGTGTATTTGGGTACCCTCATCTTTTCAGATTTTTAATCAGGCACTTGTACCTTTTGTTTTAGATGCATTATTTTCTTAGCATGAGCATGATTCTCAATGAAGTGTTTATTAGTCATAGACTTTGTACTTGATTTCAGGAAAGAATTACGAGACCAATTTTCATTGACCCTTTTTGAGAGATTATTCTCAACATCTTGATGTACGCTAACCGAGTCCTTTAAAAGTTTAGCTTTCCTTTTATTCTTTAGACTCATGTCTTATTGGTTGGATATCACCAAACACAGATTGTTAGATCTTTTCGTGTTTGCCTGCTCTGATACCAATTGAAAAGATGAGGGTACCCAAATACACCACAATATTTTATTTATCAACCTATAAGTCCTCTACCGAATGTGATCGTCTATGGATAGAGTCGAGACAATACGACAATTCGGTTCACACTTTGTGTGATTATCTATGGATACGAGATCGAGACAATACAACAACAAGATCACTTGTGTGATTGGCTATGGATACAAGATCGAGACGATACGACAACAAAGTGTGTACTTGATAATAGGTTCGGAAATAACTGAAACTCTATAGGATCAATATCAAGTATTACGAAGTTAACGTACTTGTGTATTTTACTTAATTATAATAACAATTATAATGTGGAAAACAAAGTAAAAGACACAATAAGATTTTGTTAACGAGGAAACCGCAAATACATAAAAACCCCGAGACCTAGTCCAGTTTTGAATACTCTCAAAATTAAGCCGCTATACAAAATCAAATACCAACTTCGTATAATTGAGACCAAGCAGACTACCCCTAGCTACTTAGTTCCCTCAGTATCCCTGCGCCTTCGACCTGTAGAGTCACGCACGAGAATTGAAAGTCCTTTGGATCGTATTCCAAATAGCAAAGGAAGAATCTGTTTGGTAACCACTCTAATCAATCTTGCTAAAAGATATGTGAGTTGTTGACAAAGGCTCTTATGTTGAATCTAATAAACTATTTGTCTGGTTAGACCAATCTATCCAATGACTACCGAAATAGTCAAGTTTAGATTTGTAAACTGATTCTAGTTGGATCGAAGTCGATCAAGGTTTGTGCACTAAATCCACAAGATACGAAAACTAATAAGAATTCTTCTTCGTCTTTAAATCTTCTACTGCCTTCAAATACCTACACAACAACACTTGAATCCTCTTATGATCAATCACACACAGAACGGAGTCTGTTAACAATGGATTATCACAAGATGTCTTTAGATCTAACAACAGTTCTAAATATCCCATCGATACTTTGATCTAGTCTGAGTGAATCTTAAATCAGAAGAGAAGATTCTAAAGAATAAACAAACTAGGTGCAATAAAAGTTTCAACAACCGTTAGTCAATCAAATCAATAATCGAAAACTAATAACACTGCAATTATATAGTTTCCCCCCAATGGTACTCGTAGAGCTTCTTGATCCCACATAAGTCTTTAAACGAGCGGTCGTAAGAGATTTCACCTAATTATGATACTTTCCACTCTGAATAGACGGCTCCACCAGAAACAACAAAAAATAAAGGTGGCCTGGCTCTTAAGATAGTTTGCTATAAATGCAAACTTAGGTATTTATAGACCAAGGTTGTTTGGACACCAAGGAATTTCCAAAACCGAAATTGTTCATAAGATATGCAACGAATGCCCAAATTCTGTTTTCCTAATTCCAATAAATGTAGTACAATATTTTCCTAAATTTCTCATTGAAAATCTTCAATTAGTAAATACACATTACTAATTTTTATTCTCTAGAGCTATGCATTAATTGCTGGTAATTAAAGCATATAAAACCAAAAACCTTAATTAGAAGATTCTCAATTTATTTCGGTACAGGATCACCTTGAGTACCAAGGAATATCTTTGAACAATAATTGATAAGAGTTAATGCTCATGTTCAAAGTATGTTGAAATCTTTACACAACAAATCCTAATTCCGAAACTACACAAGTTCATGAAGAAAATATGTAATTCATGGAAAAACAGATTTGCATCTTGGAATCGATTCTACCACACTTCCAAACAAGTTTAGAATTGGTTCAACAAAAATTCCAAGACTAATATGTGATTAGTCATACCAAGTCACAATGGTTAGGTGTGATCGGTCCTACCAAGTCACATACATGGGTTCGGATCGGTTATACCAGTCACATGGATCGGTTCTACCTAAACATGATACCTACTTGTGATCGGTCATACCAGTCAATAGGATCGGTCATACCAATTACAAGGATCGGTCACACCAATTACAAGGATCGGTCACACAACCTCTTATGATCGGTCACACCAATTACAAGGATCCATCATACCATCTCATGGTGATTACTTAGGATCGGTTACACCAATTACCAGAACCAGTTCTAGGTATTTTTATCGGTTATACCAAGATACATAACCTGAGTTAAGATCGGTTCTACCAACTCACACATATTGGTCATCCGAAGAATATGCAATGAATAGCCGAACCAATATACCTATTAGTTTCCCTTTCAATTCATGAAACAAGTTTGAAAAAGTGGGGGGTCTAACAACCTCACCCAATATTTCGTTTAGGCAATCTGTATGGACAAACTCCAATATAATTCCAAGAGAATCAACTAGACAGTCAGACTCAATCAATGGAAATATATCCAAGAGTTGTATCTCTGTTTCACAATGTAATCAACAAATCAAACAGATAGAAATCCACGAGCCTAATTATTATGTGAAACAACTTGAACGGTACCAAAGACCAATGTTCAAGTGTCAACCAATTTATATCAACAACCAAAGGTTGGATTATCTAATAGATTGAACTACGCACAACCTGTGATATTTCTATTATATAGAAAATATGATTCGGAAAAGAAATAACACTGACACCAGAAATTTTGTTAACGAGGAAACCGCAAATGCAGAAAAACCCGGGGACCTAGTCCAGATTTGAACACCACTCTGTATTAAGCCGCTACAGACACTAGCCTACTCCAAGTTAACTTCGGACTGGAATGTAGTTGAGCCCTAACCAATCTCACACTGATCAAGGTACAGTCGTGTTCCTTACGCCTCTGAATCCCATCACGACTCTACGCACTTGATTCCCTTAGCTGATCTCACCCACAACTAAGAGTTGCAATGACCCAAATTCGAAGACTTGATAAACAAATCTATCTCACACAGAAAAGTCTATTGAATAGATAAATTTGTCTCCCACAGAAATACCTATGAGTTTTGTTCCGTCTTTTGATAAATCAAGGTGAACAGGAACCAATTGATACACCAGACTTATCTTCCTGAAGAACAGCCTAGTAATATCAATCACCTCACAATAATATCAATCGTATGGTAGCGAAACAAGATATTGTGGAATCACAAGCGATGAGACGAAGATGTTTGTGACTACTTTTTATCTTGCCTATCGGAGATTAAATCTCGAGCAAATCTTAGAGAAGATAATACTCAATCACGATAGAAAACTGTAAGATCAGAACACGTAACTACAAAGAAAATAGTTGGGTCTGGCTTCCGAATCCCAATGAAGTCTTTAAGTCATTAACCTATAATGGTTTTAGAAAAACCTAGGTTAAAGGAGAATCGACTCTAGTCGCAACTAGTATCACACAGGAGGTGTGGGGTTTAGGTTTCCTTGTTGCTAGAGTTCTCCCTTATATAGTCTTCAAATCAGGGTTTGCAATCAGTGTTACCTTGGTAACAAAGCATTCAATATTCACCGTTAGATGAAAACCTTGTTAGACTCAATCTAATATCTTTCAACCGTTATATCAAACTTAGCTTGTTACACACAAATGAAAAGTGACTTCATTTAGATATGGGTAATCGTACCTGTACACCTTGTTGGCTCAACAGTAGTTAACCGAAGTTAGCCATATGAACACTTTCATATCAACCTTGTTCATCTTAACACAACTAGTTAAAATGACTCAAATGAAACTAGTTCTAGTGTTGTTCAATTGTTTATATTTCACATAGAAGTATACATTACACAATTGAAGCAAAATCGATTTTGATTTACTCGAATCAATTCATGAACATTATAGCCACGGTTTTCAAAAGATTGCATTCCTTATTATATAAATGTATTAGTTCATGAACAAACCAATTTTAGAACATAACCTACTCAAGTATGCAAAAGGGTACGCATACCTAAGTGGCCGGACTAAGTTTGGGTTCGCCAGTATGCGAACGGGTACGCATACCTTCCAAACTCAGTTGAAATTTCCGGCCATTAACTTACGCAGTACGCATACGAGTATGCATACTAAGTTCCCGGACTTTCATTAAACCAACCAGTACGCCTACGGGTATGCATACCATGGTTCCCGGACTTGGATTAACTTGCAACAGTTAGCATACAAGTACGCATACTGTGTTATATCCAATCATGGTTAATTGTTCTAAAATCTCATTTCAATCATTGAAACATTCTTGGAAGACGACAATAGCTGTCTCACACAAACTATTAGCTTCAAAGCAATTTTCAAGTGATTGATAGATCAATACGAAACATTCCGAGTCTACATCAAATGACTGTCTCACACAAATCATGTAAGATGTTACCAGGCGATTTTCACATGATCATCTTTTGACTTTCGTTAAGAATATAAGATGAACTTGGTTAAAGAGAAAGCTTACCAACAAATATTTCGAGAAATATGTAAGTGAGTTAAACTCATCTCGAAATATCAAATGTGTATAATCGAAGTCTATATAGCTATACGACTTTTGTCTCAAATAGGAGATAAAGTAGATAGACATTTGAGTGATAGATGAGTTCAAGTCTCCACATACCTTTTGTTGATGAAGTTCCACAAGCTCCCCTTAGTATTTCTTCGTCTTCAATCGATGAACGCCGTGAATTTTAAAGCTCAACTACACTTTCTATCCTAATCCGAGACTTAGCTATAAGTAGCTAGAAATCAAGACTTATAGTTTTGGCAACTAAACTTGATAAACAAGCTTGAGATAGCAAAGCTTGCGAGTTTGACCGAGCAGTGCTCTAACAATCCCCCCCCTTTGTAAATTTTGGTGACAAAACTATCAATATATATAGATTACAAAATAAATAAACTTTGTAGCTTCTCATCCAAATGCTTAATTTCCTTGGTTTTTCAACATTACTCGAAATCTTCGTCACTTCCAAGTACTCCAGTGATTCTGAACATGTTTTACTCAGCATCACAGTTGTTGAAGATCCGTATGTGTACTGAAAAAACGGGGGTCTAACAACCACACCCAATATTTCGTTCGGCAATCTGAATAGACAAACTCCAATATACTTTTAAGAGAATCAACTAGACAGTCAGACTCAATCTATAGAAAAGTATATCAAAGAGTTTATATCTCTGTTTCACAATGTAATCAGCAAATCAAACAGATAGAAATCCGCGAGCCTGATTATTATGTGAAACAACTTGAACGGTACCAAAGACCAATATTCAAGTGTCAATCAATATAATCAACAACCAAAGGTTGGATTCACAATTGATTGATCTTAACGCACAACCTGTGATATTTCTATTATATAACAAAATATAATGCGGAAAATAAATAACATAGACACAGGATTTTTGTTAACGAGGAAAACCGCAAATGCAGAAAAACCCCGGGACCTAGTCCAGCTTTGAACACCACACTGTATTAAGACGCTACAGACACTAGCCTACTACCAATGAACTTCAGACTAGAATGTAGTTGAGCCCTAATCAATCTCACACTGATCAAGGTACAGTTGCGCTCCTTACGTCTCTGAACCCCGGTAGGATTCTACGCACTTGATTCCCATAGCTGATCTCACCTACAACCAAGAGTCGCTACGACCCAAAGTCGAAGACTTGATAAACAAATCTGTCTCACACAGAAAAGTCTATTGGAATAGATAAATCTATCTCCCACAGAAATACCTACGAGTTTTGTTCCGTCTTTTGATAAATCAAGATGCACAAGAACCAATTGATAAACCAGACTTATATTCCCGAAGAACAGCCTAGTATTATCAATCACCTCACAATAATCTTAATCGTATGGTAGCGAAACAAGATATTGTGTTTCACAAACGATGAGACGAAGATGTTTGTGACTACTTTTTATCTTGCTATCGGAGAATCAATCTCGAGCAAATCTTAGAGAAGATAGTACTCAATATGATAGAATAAGGTTTATATTGAAAAAAAGGGAAGAATTAATGTGTAGTTCACACTACAAATACATATGGTTTACGGATCATTATGTAAGGGGGAGTGGTTTTCATTATGAGATGAAGTATTGACTAGGGGGGAGTAATACATATCACCATAGTATTGTTGTCAAAGTTGTGATACAAATGAACTATGACACTGTATAACAATGATTGAGAGCAACTGTTTTCTTATTGTTATAGCTACGGATATTCAACAACTATGATGCTGAGTTGAACACATTTAGAATCATTGGAGTACATGGAAGTAACGAAGATTTCGATTAATGTTGAAGAACCAAGGAGATCAAGCATTTGGATGAGAAGCTACTAAGTTTATTTATTTTGTAATACATATGTATTGATAGTTTTGTCACTAAAATTGACAAAGGGGGAGATTGTTAGAGCACTGCTCGGTCGAACTCGCAAGCGTTGCTATCTCAAGCTTGTTTGTCAATGTTAGTGATCAAAATTATAAGTTTTGATTTCTAGTCTACTTATAGTAATGTCTCGGACTAGGATAGATTGTGTAGTTGAGCATTAGACTTCACGACGTTCATCAATTGAAGATGAAGAACTACTAAGATGAGCTTGTGGAACTTCATCAACTAAAGGTATGTGGAGACTAAAACTCATCTATCACTTGGAAAGTCTATTTCTACTGTATCTCCTATATTGAGACAAAAGTCGTATTACTATATAGTATTCAATTATGCATATTTGAGATTTCGAGCTGAGTTTAACTCACTTACATATTTCTCGAAATATGTGTTGGTAAGCTTTCACTTCAACCAAGTTCATATTATATTCTTGACGAAAGTCAAATGATGATCATGTGAAAATCGCCGAGTAACATCTTACATGGTTTGTGTGATACAATCATTTGATGTAGACTTGGAATGTTTCGTTATGATTATTTCAATAACTTGAAAATTGCTTTGATGCTAATAGTGTGTGAAAACGGCTATTGTCATCCTCTTAGAAAGTTTCAATGATTGAAATAGAGTTTAGAATACTTAACCATCATTGGATTATGAACATAGTATGCATGTGATCCATGACCGGAACTATAGTATGCATACCCGTATGCGTACTTGTAGTTATGGAATTACGGGTACCTAAGTACACATACCCGTACGCGTACTGGCGAAGGATTTGGGTCCGGAAATTTCTGTTGTGTTTGGAAGTATGCGTACCCGTTTGTATACTGGCAAAACCCAAACTCAGACCGGGTACTTAAGTATGCATACCCATTTGCATACTTGAGTGGTTAAAGTTCTAAAATTGGTTTGTTCATGAACTAATACATTTATATATTAAGGAATGCATTCTTTGCAAACCGTGGCTATAATGTTCATGAATTGATTCGAGTGAATCAACCGATTTTACTTCAATTGTGTTCTTATATACTTCTATGAGAATATAGCAATTGAACAACTCTTTAACTAGTTTCATTTGAGTCATTTGAACTAGTTGTGGTTAAGATGAATAAGGTTGATATGAGAGTGTTCATATAGCTAACCTCGGTTAACTACTGTTGAGCCAACATAGTGTACACGTTTAGGTATGGTTACTCAAACCTAAAAGAGGGTACATTTCATTTGTGTATAACAAGCTAAGTTCGATCTAACGGTTAAAAGATATTAGCTTGGATCTAATCAGGTTTAAATCTAACGGTGAATATTGAATGCTTTGTTACCAAGGTAACTTAGATTGCAAACCCTGATTTGGAAACTATATAAGGGAGAACTCTAGCTACTGGGAAACCTAATCCCCATACCTCCTGTGTGATACTAGTTGCGACTAGAGTCGATTCTCCTTTAACCTTAGGTTTTTCACAAAACCCTGTAGGTTAACGACTTAAAAACTTCAATTGGATTGTGAAGCGAGACCCAACTATTTTCTCTGTAGTTGCGTATTCTGATCTTGCCCTGTTCTATTGTATTGAGTACTATCTTCTCTAAGATTTGCTCGAGATTGATTCTCCGATAGGCAAGATAAAAAGTAGTCACAAACATCTTCGTCTCATCGTTTGTGAAACACAATATCTTGTTTCGCTACCATACGATTAAGATTATTGTGAGGTGATTGATAATACTAGGCTATTCTTCGGGAATATAAGTCCGGTTTATCAATTGGTTCCTGTGCACCTTGATTTATCAAAAGACGGAACAAAAGTCATAGGTATTCCTGTGGGAGATAAATTTATCTATTCCAATAGACTTTTCTGTGTGAGACAGATTTGTTTATCAAGTCTTCGACTTTGGGTCGTAGCGACTCTTGGTTGTAGGTGAGATCAGATATGGGAATCAAGTGCATAGAATCCTGCCGGGGTTCAGAGACGTAAGGAGCGCAACTGTACCTTGATCAGTGTGAGATTGATTAGGGCTCAACTACATTCCAGTCCGAAGTTCATTGGTAGTAGGCTAGTGTCTGTAGCGTCTTAATACAGTGTGGTGTTCAAAGCTGGACTAGGTCCCGGGGTTCTTCTGCATTTGCGGTTTTCCTCATTAACAAAATTCCCGTGTCTATGTTATTTCTTTTCCGCATTATATTTTGTTATATAATAGAAATATCACAGGTTGTGCGTTAAGATCAATCAATTATGAATCCAACCTTTGGTTGTTGATTATATTGATTGACACTTGAATATTGGTCTTTGGTACCGTTCAAGTTGTTTCACATAATAATAAGGCTAGCGGATTTCTATCTGTTTGATTTGCTGATTAAATTGTGAAACAGAGATATAAACTCTTTGATATACTTTTCTATAGATTGAGTCTGACTGTCTAGTTTATTCTCTTAAAAGTTTATTTTTGTTTGTCTATTCAGATTGCCGAACGAAATATTGGGTGTGGTTGTTAGACCCCTTCTTTTTCAGTACGCATACGGGTATGCATACCATGGTTCTCGGACTTGGAATAATTTGCAACAGTTAGCATACAAGTAGGCATACTGTGTTATATCCAATCATGGTTAATTGTTCTAAACTCTCATTTCAATCATTGAAACATTATTGGAAGACGACAATAGCTGTCTCACACAAACTATTAGCTTCAAAGCAATTTTCAAGTCATCGATAGATCAATACGAAACATTCCGAGTCTACATCAAATGACTATCTCACACAAATCATGTAAGATGTTACCAGGCGATTTTCACATGATCATCTTTTGACTTTCGTCAATAATATAAGATGAACTTGGTTAAAGCGAAAGCTTACCAACACATATTTCGATAAATATGTAAGCGAGTTAAACTCAGCTCGAAATATCAAATGTGTATAATCGAAGTCTATATAGCTATACGACTTTTGTCTCAAATAGGAGATTGAGTAGATAGACTTTTGAGTGATAGATGAGTTCAAGTCTCCAGATACCTTTTGTTGATGAAGTTCCACAAGATCCCCTTAGTAGTTTTTTGTCTTCAATCGATGAACGCCGTGAAGTCTAAAGCTCAACTACACTTTCTATCCTAATCCGAGACTTAGCTATAAGTAGACTAAAAACCAAGACTTATAGTTTTGGAACCTAAACTTGAAAAATAAGCTTGAGATAACAACGTTTGCGAGTTCGACCGAGCAGTGCTCTAACAAAGTTCACGAACCTACTTCCTTTAAAAAAATGTAAAACATCGTTTCCTAGTATGAAATCTTCACCATAAACCCATACACATAATCATAAAACTATATGCAAGATTATGTCGATGTCATTTCTACGAAGTTCAAAAGATAAGCGTTATACTTCGTAATGTAATTCCTTAATACTATGATCTTGTCTACCCACTAGAGTATTATTTATATACAATCCTCGCATGTTATGTTTTCAATATAGCACGACTTGAAAGATACGTTAGGAATGGAAACAAGTTCAAGTCAATATACTAACCTCAAGTGGAAGGATGATGTCGTTGTTGTAGTCGTTACTTCTTCTCATTCTTTAGGTCTTCGGAGTAATACTTGTATGTCTCAACATTCCTAGACTTTCTAGTATAACCTAAATGAAGTTGACTATAGTATTTAATTAAGCGAATCTAGATGAGTTTTGATACTAAAATATGTCAACCAAACTTGACATACCAACGCTTGGTGAGTTTAACCGAGCTATGCTCTAACAAAGTTTGTTCTTTGTCCCTCTTAAATTATTTGATGAGTACCTTGCGTACCCCTAAGATTATCCTTGACCTTGTGGATCGATTGTGCCAAAAGTTTCTTTGGCATACTCAAGATGGTAAGAGTAGAATTCACGCTATCAGGTTGGAAAAAGTTTGCAAACCTACTTTGTTTGAAGGCCTTGGTAAACGGGACTTGGACTATCATAACATTTTTTTCATTGCTAAGACTACATGATAACTAGCTTCACATCCCGAGTCTCTTGTCTCTAAGTTGCTTTAGGCTAAGTATTATCACTTTTGTGAATTCTGGGAAGCAACTCCACCCAGTCGTGCTTCTTGGAGTTTGAGGAGTATTCTCAAAGGGAATGAATTAATTAAAAAAAACTTAAAGCGGTATATTGGGACTGGAGATAGGGTGAATGTATGGATAGATTCTTGGTGCTTCAATGTACCTCTTTCTCAAATTCTTGGTAAGGTGCCTACTACAAATCCCTCTTTATGTATCCCTGATCTTATTCATTCCAGATTTCATGATTGGGATTTATCTAACATAGTTTCAGTTGTTCCAACCTCAGTTCAACATCAAATTCTAGTCATTCATATTGCAAGATATTCTCCTCCTTGTGACCAACATATCTGTAACTACACTCGGGATGGTAACGTGTTAGTTAAAGCTTGTTATAATTCGTTAATGCAATCGCATGGAGATTCTGTTGGGCTAGGTAATAAATGGAAACAACTTTGGAAGCGTCCGGCTCATCTCAAACATTTTTTGTGGTTGTTGGTTCAAGGAAAAACCTTAGAAAGAGTCAACTTAAAAAAAACTGGACTTGATGTTCCTACTGTTTGCGATTTTGTCGTCAGTAGAGGAGAGTATTTTCCATCTTTTATCGGCCTGCGATTGTGTTCTGCCTATTTGGGATGCTATAAGCTTTACTTATAAACTCCAATTTCAGAGCTTACAGTTATCTCTTGAGTAGCTTCTGCGAATCTTGCACTTATAGGCTTCCAATGATGATGTCCACTGGGATTCTCTTATCCCTTATATCCTTTAGTGTGCTAGAGATATGACTGTTTTTCTGCCAAACCCTTCGACTGGAGACATGGTCTTGCCTCTTCTTATAATGTTGCACATGAGTTTTCTTGTGCAGCTGAATCCAAATCTCATGCTAATTACAGGACACCGGTTTATGTTCACTGGCACCCCCTAATGGTGACTATGTTGTACTTAATTTAGGTGGTGCTATGAATGATGTTGGTCATGCGGGCATTGGTGGTGTACTGCGTGGTGTTGATGGTAGTATTTCCGCTGCCTTTGCGCACTATATTTACAAGAATTCTCATAATGTTGCTGAGTTATGGGCCATTCGGGAAGGAATGTATCCAACCGCTAGCTTCGGTGTTACGCATCTGATCGTTGAAAGTGACTCTCAGTATGCTATTAACCTGTATAAGCATCAGTCTAACACTACTTTGTATTGTACATGACTCATTGCACTTGTCTCTTTCTTTTGATCATGTTAGTTTTCAGCATCACTATAAGGAAGGGAATTATGAAGCCGATGTTTTGTCCAAAAAAGTTGCAAATGAATGTATATCTTGTATATGTGTTAATTCCCCACCTGATTTTTTGTGTTTCGTTTTGGCTAGTGATGTTATGGGAAGAGCCTTCCCCAGGTTTGTAAGGCTCAGTTAGTGTTCTTGTAATAGAATCCATCTTGTAAAATAATCCATCTTACCAACAAAAATAAATAAATTATTGTGCAATATTAGATGACCGCTTGGCCGATTGGTGATAGACGCATTTATGTGTCTATTTTCATCTCTATTGTGTATATTTTTAGTACCCATTTTTGTACTAATGTTGGTATTTTATCCCTTTGTAGGTATTTTTGGGGAATATACATTTTTGGGAAAATCGGCTCGAAAAGTTGTCTAAATGCGCCTCAAGGGACAAGTGTTATACGGACTCCAGCAGCGGATAAGGGGCACCCATGGCTATGTGTAGCCCAAATTCATCTTCAGCACCCATCTTCAACATTTGAAAACAGATTTTGGCGGGAAAACAGTTTACAGAAAACATAATTTCTGTTTCGAATTTTGGATGATTTTTAAGGCGATTCAAGGGCTGATTTTCGTTGGGTTAACTCTGTTAAGGATAAACAAGTATGGTATGAGCTGTAGAATCGATTAAACAGGGATAGAAATCAGTGTTGGAGCAAAACAGGGAGAATTCACAATTTGAGTTATTTTCGGTTTACAAAAGAATTTGTGAAGAGTTTACGGCAAGATAGGAGTGTATGGAGTCCTTATTCAGTCCTGGGAGAGTTTAAGAGAGTTTGGAAACCAAGTTGACGCGTAAAGAGGGAAGAAAAATCCCGTAACTTGAGGAGAAAAAAACCCGAGAATATGTATGGATTAACTCAAGAGATTTTGTGTTTGGAGGCTATATATAGGTTGATTCGAGTCATATTTAGGAGTACGAACAATTTGGGGGAGTTTGGAGAAGTTTAGAGCTATAGAGAAGCGAGAAAAAAAATCAACAGAGTCGAGTTCAGAAACTTTCCTGCTGCTGCTGCGAAGAAGAAGACGAAGAACATTAGACCCTCAGAGTCAGTCGCAGAGGCAGACTTATTTTAAGTGACAACGAGTTACGGTCGCATCTTCCTGCAGTCACAGAAGCTCTTCAGCAACAACTCGGACTTCTGTTTTAGACCTTCAGTAACTACAGAATCCGCTGCTTAGCACTTTTCACTCTTTTAATCAACTTTTGAACACCAAATATGTATTTTGAGCAAGTGGTTAATATGAGGAGCTAAACCCCTTAGCCGAGGCGACGGAGGAAGCCATTGTTCCATGAAAAGTGGTATAATTCTATTTTAATTATTTATTGCAATTATTTTACATGATTATTTGCATAGAACTTAAAAGAAAAATTGGTTTTTATTGAGTAGTTGTGAAGTGTTTTGATGGGACATGCTTAGTTTTAATACTTTTGATGTTTCATGCTTCGTGCTTACAATTATTACTTCAAAAATCTATTAGAGGCAAATATTAGAATCACTTTAAAGAAGAATATTGCATGAATATTGATTAGAGTTTATCAATTAATTGGTCAATGGTTGAATCCAAAGTATCGGTATTTTCTTATTATTATCAAAACAATTCTATTTAATTTTTGAAAATCCTTCACAAGTTCGAGCAACGAACCTTTTACCACTACAACTATAAAACGACAACAATTGGTATCATGCATTTTTTTTAAAATAATTAGTATAAGATGTTATATTTTTGAAAAATATAAAAGTTATCTAAAAAGTTATTAGAGCATAACTCGGTTGAACCCACCAAGTGTTGGTATGCCAAGTTTGGTTGTCATATTTTAGTATGAAAACTCATCTAGAGTCACTAGATTAAATACTAGAGTCAACTTCCTTTAGGTTAGACTAGAAAGTCTAGGAATGTTAAGACGTACAAGTATTACTCCGAAGACCTGAAGAATGTGAAGAAGTAACAACTACAAACACGACATCATTCTTCCTCTTGAGGTTAGTAATATTGGCTTGATCTTGTTTCCATTCCTAACATATCTTTCAAGTCGGATTATATTGAAAACATAACATGCGAAGATGTATATATATAACACTCTAGTGGTTAGACTTTGTCATGACATTATGATCAAAGTGTCAAGGAATTTATTGAATTACGAAGTATAACGCTTATCTTTTGAACTTCGTAAATACGACATCTATTGTATATAGTTGTTTGATTATGTGTGCATTATATATGAATGATTGCACCCTAGGAAACAATTTTTTATAACATTTGTTTAAAGGAAGTACATATATGGACTTGTTTCATAATCGAAAGGAAATCATGATTGGTCAGGTTGTTTATTGAATATCTTTTGAATCACCAATAAAAAATGACAAGGTAGAACCTATCTTAACTTGTTAATATTTATGGTATAACCGGTCATAGCCTATATAATATAGCTAGTTATAATCGGTCACGAGTTACATTGGAAATCATGGTGTAACCGATCACAAGCTATATTGGAATGCAAGTTGTA
Source organism: Papaver atlanticum (assembly GCA_023531105.1). Taxonomy (NCBI): domain Eukaryota; kingdom Viridiplantae; phylum Streptophyta; class Magnoliopsida; order Ranunculales; family Papaveraceae; genus Papaver; species Papaver atlanticum. Next base: position 3,284,490 of record JAJJMB010001336.1, read on the forward strand.
ACCGGTCACAAGTTACTTTGGGATCCAAGGTATAACCGGTCACAAGATGAATTGGGAAGTTATAGTTGTAAGAGATCACAAGCTACCTTTGGGAAGCAAGGTGTAACCGATCACAAGCTAACTCAGGAAGTAATGTGTAATCGATCACAAGCTACCTCTGGGAAGCAAGGTATAACCGGTCACAACCTGGTTTAGGAAACATGGTATAACCAATTACAACTTACATTGTGAGGTTGGTACAACCAATCCCAAGGAGTAAAACCGAGTTTCCAATATTCACATATCTCTTTATGTTTTGTGTGAAACTTGGAATTAGGGTTGCTGAGAAACTTCTAGATGTCGACATTATTTGAACATGTATATAACTCTTATCATTTATTGTTCAAATATATTCCTTGATACTCAAGGTGATCCCATGTCTGTAAAAGTTAAAAGCATTTAATTATGATTTTCATCATATATGTTTTAATTACCAGCAATTAAAGCATATCCTATGAAAAATATTATTAGTTAATGTGCTAGACTAATAATAGAAGTTTTCTATGAGAGTTTTCAGAAATATGGTTTGGCATTTATGTAGAAATAGGAAAACCGAAATTAGGTACTTTAATGAGAATATCTTGAGAATATTTTCGGTTTTCGAATTTCCTTGTTTTCCAAACAACCTTGGTGTATAAATACTTGAGTTTGCATTTCTTGCAAGCTATCCTAAGAGGCAGGCAAACTTTATTCTTGTTGTTTCTGGTGGAGCCATCTATATGGAGAGGAAAGTATCCTAATTATGTGAAATCACTTACGACCGCTAGTTTAAAGAATTCTGTGGGATCAAGAAGCTCTATGAGTACCATTGGTGGGAAACTAGATAATTGTATTGGTATTGTAGTTTTCGATTATTGATTTGATTGACTAACGGTTGTTGAAACTTTGTTTGCACCTAGTTTGTTTATTCTTGAGAATTTTCTCTTCTGATATAAGATTCACTAAAACTAGATCAAAGTATTGACGGGATCTTTAGAACCACTTTCGGATCTAAAGACATCTTGTGATAATCCATTGTTAACAGACTCCGTTCTGTGCGTGATTGATCACAAGAGATTTCAAGTGGAGTTGTGCATGTTATTATTGAAGACAAACGAATATTTGAAGACGACGAAGTTTTTCTTATTAGTTTTCGTATCTTGTGAATTGTGTGCACAAACCTTGATTGGCTGGGATCCAACTAGACTTGGCTTATCTTTGATAGACTTGATTGATTAGTTGCGTGACATCGACATCACCTTATAGTTTCTGATTGATATTTATATTGATTCATTGCAAATCTATCTTTTCATTCTATAGTTTGATTATTTCGATATCAAAAGATAGATTGGTCTAACCAGACAAAGGAGTTTATTAGATTAAACAGAAGAGCCTTTGTCAACGACTCAAATACCTTATTACCAAGATTGAATAGAGTGGTTACTTAACAGATTTATCCTTTACTGTTTGGAATATGATCTAAAGGATTGGTGATTCACGTGCGTGACTCTATAAGTTGAAGGCGCAGAGATACTGAGGAAACTAAGTAGCTAGGGGTAGTCTGCTTGGTCTCAACTATACGAAATTAGTATTAGATTTTGTATAGCGGCTTCATTCAGAGAGTATTCAAAACTGGACAAGGTCCCGGGGTGTGAATATCAATATTCTGCGGAGTACATGTCACGGTTTTAGTGGTCGTGTGCAGGCCCTCGCTACACACAAGAATCTGAGCAGTGAAAGATACATTCATAGATCTACTTTATCTCATCCCAAAGAAGGATACCTCGACGGCTAAGATGGAAAAAGTAGAACCTAGCCTAGAGAGAGGCAGCTGGCGAAGGGACAGAGGTAGATGACATATCCAATCAGCATTTAATGCGTAAATCTCTAATCTACACGCTTAACCAAAGCACGTGGAGAGAGATGAGATGGCAGAGTTTGACTGGCGGAGGCTAGCGGTGAATGAAGGTATAATTTGTACTGAGGCTGGGTAGTTCCCGAAGGAACGTTGGTCAGCTGTGGTGGCAGAATCCGACTGGAGAAAGCGCGCGGTGAACGGAGGTGCTATTTGTGTGAAAGGTATATCAGGGGACGATGGACCCAAAGATAGTAAAGATATATCTGGAGCAGAAGGGGATATAAATACTAAGCTTCACTAACAAACAAGGGCATTCAATACCCAGGAGAAGAAGATCTAGTCTTAAGCTTATACCTCTTTAATGTTTAGAACTTAAGTATTTACTTTGGCTTGAGTTCTCTCTATTACTTTGGGAAGCTTTTAAGATCTTTGTAACCACCTAAACTTAATACAAACAAATCACTCATTACCCCGTGGATGTAGACAAAAGTCGAACCACGTAATCTCTTGTGTCTCATGATAACTTAGTAGCATTTACATTATATTTGTATTCTTCGTTATTATTGCGATCTCAAGTACCTTTTATTACTTAGTATTATCAGTTCAACAGAGACATCAATACTACTTAGTATCTGATTCTATGAGATGTATACATTACGTAGACTATGGGAAAATTAGTAGTAATAGTTTGGCGCTAGAAGGATTTGCTCACCAGCTTGAGTTTTTATGTTCCTTTATCTTTTAACTTACACATCTTCTTTAACGAAGAGATCTGAGAGTAACAACGGTGGATCTCACTCTCTAGTGACCCATTCACCCATTATTTACGAAAGTCCTTTGAGTTCATAAGCCTCTAAAGACTTGCAACCTTACAGATCTACAAAGTTTTTTCTAAAAACATATTAAAAAAACGTTAAAACTTTTGTTTTGTACTAAAACAACTTTTTCCGACAGAGTATCCTTTGGATCTGAGTTCCTCTGAGCACTGAGGAATCTCAGGGAGAATTTAAGGAAGAAAGATCTTACAAAGCATTTAATAACCCCTTTTCTTGGAAGATCTGACACCTTTTTTAGAATTGTTTTCAACATTTAAGGTTGTTTTTTCCAAGGGTGTCATAAGAAATTAAATACCCATCTTTTCAAACGTCATTCTCGTACTTTCTCTAAAAAGGCTACTCAACCGTCTTCTGTGTCAGAGCATTAACTGCTACTTTAGCAAAGGCACCCAAGTAGAAAAAACTTTCATTTTTTCTGTGACCTCAGGATAACAAAAGACCGAAAGAATGCAGAAACCAAGTGACGTACCAATAAGTTCACGACCAGCGATTACAAGAGGAAGATCTCAAAAACCATCTCAAGCGAATCAAAGAAATAAAGCAGAGGACGGGTAAAGCGAAATAGCAAGAAGAACAGTTTCTAACAAACCACTTACCCCTGCTGAAGGGATGGGGCAAACATCGGGAGCACAACCACTTTACGGCATGCCGTTACCGGAGCGTCCCCATGTTACAAAGCCACCTGCAGCTAACGAAGGGTTACCCAGAACATTAGCTCCTACGGGACGAGGGTTGGGAAACTTAACTCCAATCCAGCTAGATCCCGATGCTCCGGTCATAGAAGAAGGAGTGGATGACTTTGAGGATCCGACCGACAGCACTCCTCAGGGTGGTGGAATCCACAATGAAGAACAAATGGAAGCACAGGTTGCAGCTTTGCCACTCCGTAACAAGGAGCACGAGGATGCAATGCACGTGATGGCTCAAGAAAACCAGAACCTGAAATATATACTAGATGTGCATATCGAAGGTTCCCAAACTCACCCTCCGTTGAAGAGGCGGGAGTAGGGAGCTATCTTAGGAAGACGAAGGGTGGATCAAAATCCACCAAAGTCTAACCCACCAGGGGGGGGGCTAAGAAAGCACGAAACGATCCAAATGAGGTGGATCGAACTTACAAGCCATCTCAGTCTTATTATGATGAGACATTTTCCAGAGATGCTCACAATGTGAACATGGTTATGGAGAAAATGGAGAAGATGCGGAAAGAAATACAAGGATTGAAAACTGGACACGCAGGCGCAAGGATGGAGGAGGTACTCCAGGAAGCAACAACATCTTCGCTATCCTTTCGCATTTTGAGGGAGCCTATCCCTGCGAAATGCCCAGTACCTACGTTCCAGGCGTATAATGGTACCTCTGATCCCGCAGCCCACCTACGGTACTACACTCGTGTCCTAGCCCATTGGGAAAGAGATGAAGTAGTACTTTGTAGGTACTTCCCTGCAAGCTTGACGGGATAAACATTGGCGTGGTATGATAATTTACCAGCAAACTCAATTGACTCTTTTGAGCAATTGTCTACGGCGTTCTTGGAGACATACATGTACAACAAATCAACAAAGGCAGGGTTAGATAGGCTATTTGCTTTATCTATCAGACCCCTGGAAACATTAATGCAATACACATACATGTGGCAAAAGACGTGCCAAGCAATCGGGAAAGTCAATCCAGAAATTAACATTAATTGCTATAAGTACGGACTTGATAGAACCTCAGCTATCTTCGTGGAGCTTCATAACCGAGCCCTCGATTCCGAAGGAGAGCTTCAGGTTGTCCAGGATCGCTACATCATACTTGAAGAAATCCAAAAGGATAACCCCAGAGCACAAACATAGGCAACAACAGCTCCGCAACGAACGAACTATCTGGAACCAATTCTGGAGATACCTAAGAGGCAAAACGAAGCCGGGGGCAGAACCATCTCTCGGGACAAAAGATCAAAATACGGAGATGGCAAAGGAAGAGGAAAAGGAAGAGAATATTTTGTAGATAAAGTCTACACAAAGCTAAACACAACGTTCTCCCGCATTCTAAGCAATGAAGGAGCGAAGCCGGGATTTCCTTACCCTAACACTAGGGGAAAGCAGCCAGATAATACAAAGGATGCTAAGGAGTACTGTGAGTACCACCAGTACTACGAGAATACAACTGACACATGCTACCACCTGAGGAACACGATCCAGAGATTCATAGACGAAGGCAAGTTCATGGAGTATGTGCAGATACAACCTGCTGATACTGAGGTAGTCCCCAAGAAAAGGGTAGAGCTACCTCAGGATGGAAAATACATTAACATGATCACATTCTCAAACGGATGCCAAGAGGAGCTACTCGAAGATATCCTCGAATTGGCTCGAAACAGAAGAAAGCTAGAAACCCACGAGGTATTCAAGCTAAGTGGACCACCAACTAGCACTTGGGAAGAATGGATGGCTACGCCATTAACATTCTCAACAAGAGACGTCAACCAGGAAGTCGAGATGCACAACGACCCACTTGTGACAACCCTTCTAATCCATGGATGAAATGTTACGAAGGTCCTCATTGATGGGGGCAGATCGTTAAATGTGTTGTTCTATGAACCTTACTTACGTATGGGTTTAACAGTTGAGCAAACGGATTCATCCACTTGCACAATATACGGTTTCAATGGAGCAATCTCTAGACCAAAAGGAGAAATTGTCTTGTAGGTGCGTGCAGTACCCTTAGTAACCAATACAAGGTTATGTGTTGTGGAGGCACCTTCGCCCTACAACGTCATTATGGGACGACTTTGGGTCCATCGTTTAAGAGGCACGGCCTCGACCTATCATCAGTACCTTCAATTCCCAACACCCATGGGTGAAATGGAAATCAAAGGAGATCAACAAGACGCAAGGCTATGAAATCTAGCGGAGGTCAGACTCAACGAAGAAAGAGCTGCTGCACAGCAACACGAAAGGAAAAGACGAAGGGAGAATGACAACGAAGTAAAGAATGGAGACTTCAAAGTCCCCGAAGCCCAGGAAGCAAGCACCTCCGCCACTTCGGTAGTAGACATTGCTATTAAATGACATTACAGAAATGCACTCCTCTACAACCTCAGAAACTAACCTTTTCACCAGTGGAGCCAACAAAGAAAATCAACATCGGAACGGAGAAGGAGCCAAATATGATCACCATCGGAACTTTACTGGAAGAGGATGAGGAGATTCAATTGCAAAGGCTACTAAGTGACTATGCAGATATCTTCGCATGGTCAATGGAAGACATGCCAGGAATTGACCCGAATTCGGTATCCCACAACCTTCGGATAAAACCAGAAGTTGCACCATTCAAACAGCGTATCCGCAAAGTGGCAGATATCTACCAGGAAGCAGTAGAGAAGGAGTTGCAAAAACTCCTAACAGCAGGATTCATACGAGAAGTCAAGTATCCCACGTGGATATCCAACATGGTGATTGTACCTAAGAAAAACGGAGGCGTACGTATCTGCATCGACTTTAGCAATCTCAACAAAGCATGCCCCAAGGATAGCTACCCGCTACCCAATATTGACCAACTAGTCAATGCAACCGAAGGTCACCAGAGGCTATCCTTCATGGATGGTTACTCCAGTTACAACCAAATCGCACTTGCAGAAGAAGATCAGGAGCATACTGCGTTCTTTACCCCACGAGGCTTGTATTGCTATACAAGGATGCCTTTTGGACTAAAGAACACGGGGGTAACATACCAGTGATTGGTAGACAAAATCTTTAAGCCATGGATAGGAAAGATACTAGAAGTCTACGTGGACGACATGCTTGTCAAAAGCAAGGAGGCGACAAATCACCTATCAGACCTAAGGGAGATATTCGAAGCCATAAGAAACTTTCACATGAAAGTCAATCCGGAGAAATGTATGTTCGGAGTAACCTCAGGAAAATTCCTAGGGTACTTGGTGACTAAGAGAGGAATAGAAGTAAACCCCGAAAGGGTCAGAGCAATAATGGAGATGCCATCTCCAAAAACACTGAAAGGAGTACAAAAATTAAATGGAATCTTAGCCTCCATGGGAAGATTCATAGCAAGATCATCGGACAAATGCAAAGCATTTTTCGATACGTTAAGGAAAGGAAGAAGGTTCATGTGGACTACGGAATGCGAACAAGCTTTCCGGAAAATCAAGGAGTACCTAACCTCGGTACCTATCTTACAGAAACCATAGCTAGGTGAAATACTCACTCTCTACTTAGCAGCAACAAGCTATGCTGTGAGCGTAGTATTGGTACGAGATCAAGGGCAATGAGAAAAATCCATCTATTACATTAGCAAAACACTCAGTTCAGTGGAGCGTAACTATACCAAGGTGGAGCAACTCATATATGCCGTAGTAGTGGCAACACAAAAACTAAGGATATATTTTGACGCACATACCATCCGAGTCTTCACAAAGGCTCAGATAGGTCAAATTCTCGACAGCACGGAGAAAATTGGAAGGGTGGAAAAATGGAATGCCATGATCAAACAATTCCAAATAATCTTCGAAAATAGGAAGGATGAGAAATCACAAATCTTAGCAGACTTTCTGGCAGACCTACCTCTAAGTGACGAAGCAGAAATAGACGACATCCCAGGAATGGAGGAAGACAAGCAAGATCCAGAGGACCTGCTGGAACCTCAGAATTCACGAAGGTGGGAAATATTCGTAGATGGCTCCTCCAATAGAGAAGGTGCAGGCATAGGGATTGTAATAACTACCCCTACCGGAGACCGACTCATCTACGCATTCAGGTTAGAATTCAAACAATACACCAACAACATCACAGAATACGAGGCGGTCATACATGGTTTACACTTGGCACGGGAGCTAGGCTTATCAGATGTTCGGTTGACTAGTGACTCTCAGTTGGTCATTAGACAAATCGAACTCAAATACCAAACTTTGGACCCGGTGCTATCTTCGTACTTGAAGCTAGCCTAGGAACACGTGTCCAAAATCAGATACATAGCATTCAGACATGTATGCCGAAAGGACAACAGACACGCAGACGCCTTAGCATTCATATCCTCTATGCTAAGGGACAGAAACACCACTGCCGTACAAATTGGAAGGATATACGAACCTTCAATCGAAGGACCTATCTCAGACACTGAGGAGGCTTTGGTCGTTCAAACTCGGGACATGAGATAAGCGGACAAGGGAAAAACAAGCGAAGATGCGAAAGAATCAGATGAAGAAGCAAAAGAGTCTAACGAAGATCAATCTATGCTAGATGAAAGCGACGGAAACGAAGCGGAAGATGATTGGAGAATTCCGATCCACCAGTACCTTGATAAAGGTATACTACCAGTCAACGTTAAAGAAGCTCGAAAACTCGAGTCAAAAGCGGCAATGTACAACCTTTGTGATGGAATACTGTATAGGAGGTCATTTCTCGGACCCCTAATGCGGTGCCTCTCACAAACCGAAAGAAGGAGAATACTCCATGATATACACAGTGGAGATGCTGGAAACCATAGAGGAAGAAGGTCCTTGGCGGTTAAATCCAAAATGCAAGGATACTATTGGCTAAGCATGGACGAAGATTCAAAGAACGTGGCTAAGCGATGTGAAAGATGCCAACGCTTCTCCAAGAAAATCAAAGCACCAGCAACGGAGCTTAACTCGGTTATCAGCCCCCCCCCCCCCCCCCCCCCCCCCCCCCCCCCCCGCGGGGGGTTGATATTGTCGTACTCTAATAGAGGGAACATCAAAAAGAAAATATCTTATCGTGGCTACGGATTAGTTCACCAAGTGGGTGGAAGCAAATCCTTTGGCAAGAATTAGAGACACAGATGTCTTCAAATTCTTGTTTGAGCAAATCATATGCAGGTTCGGAATACCAGCCGCCATAGTCTCAGATAATGGCAAACAGTTGCAAGGAAAAAACATTGATATGTTATTTGATACCTTCAACATTCAGAAGAACAAGTCAACTCCAATATACCCTAAGAGCAATAGAAAAGCGGAGGCAACCAACAAAACTATAGCAATGAACTTAAAAAAGAAGCTAGGCGTATACAAAAGGAGGTGGTGCGAACAGCTACACAACGTCCTATGGGCCTATCGAACTACAAAAAGGTCAGCTACGGGGGAAACTCCATTCTAGTTGACCTACGGAGCCGAAGCAGTCATTCCAACGGAAGTTATACTTCCAACGACAAAAACGGAAGCTTGGGAGAAAAATCTAACAACAGACTTGATGTTAGAAAAGCTGGATGACCTTGAGGAAAGAAGGGAGGTATCCCTGCAAAAGATGGTAAACTATCAACGAAGGCTATCTCGGGAATACAACAAAAGTGTCATCCCTCGGAAATTTGTGGCTAAGGAATATGTATTACGTCAAATACCACCATATCAAAGAAAGAAGGAGTGGGGCAAGCTAGCTCCAACATAGGACGAGCCCTACATCATACACGACATCGCCGTAAAAGGGTCTTACTAACTAAGAACCCTAAAAGAAGAAGTGCTACAACACCCTTGGAATGCGATGTACCTAAAAAAGTACTACCCGTAAGAGAATGGTGATTACTCAGGAGAAGAAAGAAACGGGCAATGACCCACCATGTTCTATCCCTGACAAAAGGTATTATAGACCTTACTAATCAATGAAAGAAACTTTTTGCTAAAAAATTAGCTAAGTATTGATACAATTGGGTTAGAATAGACACCCTCCGCCAGGAATGACGATGAGGCAAGGCAAGGAAAGGCATAACTACGCATATGTCAATCTCGGATCCTCGGGGCGATGGCTCCTTTCATGAGGCATAAGAAAAAAATAAGATATCCCCTATAGAGATACCATGTCGAAGTAAAGCAGTCTCCGCGCTGAACGCGTAGGGTTACACGAAAATTATTGCCCACGTAGGGACCTTCGCCACCATGATACCTTCTGGCCAAAGGATATCCTGGTAGGACGTTGAATGTTCCACCAAAGGTTAAGCATACCTTAGTACCTTGTGATGACTTGAAAGTGCGACCGATTAGACATATTATGGCTAAAACAAAATATTCATGCAGTAATGAAGGTGAAATAATAATTTTACAAAAACATGTCTAACATTTCTTAAAATTTGCATGGCAGATAACAAAGGTTCAAATCACCACAAAGCATTGTTTCAAAGAAAAGAGACATCTCAGCTAAAGAAGACATCTCAGTTGAGGACATAAACAACAAAGAGGAGTTCACTTAAACAAGGTTCGAGACAATAGAATCAAGGATAAGGAAGACAGGGAAAGACAACTCCGTCAGCTTGGAGTTTAGTTTCAGCAAAGGCATTGGTTATATAGTCAATAACCGAACGCTCGAACTGCACCTTCATCTGAGAGGACTGAACATCCAGATCCGAGGTTGATTTCCGACAAAGCTCCATCATATGAGCTCTAAGTTGGTCATTGGCCTGCTGAAGTGCCTCAGCTTTAAACTTTGCATCAGCATCAAACTGACGAGCTATCTCCAACGAAGATACTTGGCTCTCAAGATGGCTGACCTTATCATTCACATCTACAAGCTGCTCCTGGAGACCTGCAGACATACATGGGATGACTAAAGAACAAAGACAATGCTGGGCACAAAGAAGGCTACGGGAATAAGGAAACCCTAAGCTACCTCCAGCATGGCTAAGGGAATCCTCTAAACTATGCTGGGCTTCGGAAAGATCTTCCTCAGCAGCGTTAAGATCTTCTACCAGAGTATCACGCTCGGTCCGTAGATCTTCGACATCTATCTGGAGAGAAGAATTTTTAGAGGATAAGACCTGGTAAACATTCTCTAACTCTTCCAATCTCTTGACCATAGATGCACGGGACATGGAAGAGGCCATTGAAGAAACTTCACTAAGTTTGTTCTTAAGAGAACAAACCTCAGAGAATAATACATTACGCTCGGCAGTAACCTTGGATAAGGAAGCACACGCATCTTCAAAATCTGCTTAATACTTATTATAGATAATTTCTTGGGCTGAGAGATGTTTCTGAACTAAAGCAAGATCCTCATTTTCTTTAAAATAAGATCCTCTTTCCACTTGAGGATCTCGTCACATTATTTACGGAGCGAAGCCATCTTATTCACAAGGTCTGAGTTATGAGCAGACTCAAGGGAGATTTGGGCCTCATTATGAACAATCACGTTCATCAACCTATTAGACTTCTTCTGATAGTACCAAACATCGGAGGTCAACTTGGCTACTTATTACCGAAGATGTCTAAGCTCACCGGAGCTACCAGATGGCAGGCGTAGGTTCTCTCAGGACTATACTACCAGACAAAAATGAAAACAAAGCTAAAGGAAAGGAGAAACGAACCTATGACTTTGGAGGATTCAGCAGCAAAAGCAGAATCAGCAGCCTTGCGTCCCTCCTCAGCAACCTTCTTAGCATTATTAGCTCTCTTAAGAACCAACAAACAAGCTTCTAGGAACCTCTGAGTCCTCCTCAGTTCGCTCTCTAAAAAAGGTATCTTGCTGGCAGAAGCAGCATCACTGGAAGAAGGATGTTGTGCGCTAACAAAGGCATAATCTTGACGAGCAGGCTCTAACAGAGCACTCAAGTGAGTACACTTAGCCATATAAAACTTGAACAAGGTACACCCAACATCGATTTGTTTGCAAAGCTGCAAACAATGGAGCATAAGAACAAACGAAGGTTCGAAACAATGCGCAAAACAATAAGGTAAGAACCACTTGCTGAGAACAAGGAGAGACGGGGAAGGAAATCAGCATAGGTATCCATGAAGGTCTCCATCTATTAGATGCTGCCCCGGCGGATTTGACCGAAGCTCTGACTAGAGCGAAGGCAGTTTGGGTCAAAAAATAGATCTTTGGCCACTTGATACTGAGCAGTCAAAGTATCCAACCTCGAAGCAACCTCCAAAGAATCATCCAGCTGATGATGATCGACCTCAGCAGAAAAGGGACCCTTTGAATCCCGCAGTAAGGCTTCGAGGATGGCATCCTCAGAACTCCCAAGGCTCAGGTAACTTATCCTTCCCAAGATCCATAGAAACCCCACCAGTCGCTTGAGAACGAACATGGGGCACAAGTACTGAATCCTCACCACGACGAAGAGATGGCATGGTGGATGAACTGGGAACGGAAAGAAATGCTTGACTAGAAGTACCACCTAAGTCCATATCACCAGCAGAAGGAAGATTACCCAGTACGGTCCAATCTGGTGACGAAGGTGGAGGTCCAACAACTTTGCTAGCAGGGGGCACTTCCCAAAGAAGTGGGCGTAGCATTGAAGGAGAAGCTGCCATGAAATCACAACCTTCTTCTTCGGCTAGGAGCCTGAGCTACTGACCCTCACTACCAGAGAAGCACCCTTCGCAAATGAACCACTCGAGTGAAGCAAAGTAGCAGGAGAAGATAGAAGGCTCTTGGAAGATATCACCATGGCACTAGTGGTAGCCGAAACAACGGGCTGCAAATCACTAGGGGCAGAAAATGAGGGTACCCTTGGTAGCAAAGCAGGAGTGGCCAATTGAGTGCTAACTTGGCTCACCAACAAAGAGCCGCCATCAACTTGAAGGTTATCACCTTCCACAGAACCAACACGAAGGGGACTAGGACTGTCCTTGGAGAAATCTTCATCAATGTCATCTAAATGGAGGCTAAGGGCAATATCCTCGATATCCTCCATGTCTTCGTCATATGGTTCCTCCCTATCAACTTTAGGATCCTCATCGGATTCTTCAACATCGATCACAGCCTTTAACTTGCCTTTCTTCTTGGAAGACTGTAGAAGAACACATGCGCAAGCTAAGGATCAGGGGTAAAATACTAAGGAATCTACGAACACTAAGGTAGGGTTATAATCCTTACCTCCGCAGGTGTTGGATTAGTTGCTTCAACCGAAGCCCTCATTTTCCTTGTCCTGGTGGCTACGAAGTTACCAGCAGAGCCCGAAGCAGTCCCAGCAGAAGAAATAGGGGCAGGATACAAAGGAAGTATCAAAAATACTTAACAAAGGCCGCAAAACAAAGATGAAAAATAAAAAACGTCAGCAACAAACGAAGCTCACCTCATGAGAAACAACAGGATTGAAGACCTAAGGATGATATCCATCATACTTAGCAAGCAAGGATGAATTCGTACTGGGGACGTTGGGGCCTGCGGTAGTAAATCCGCGGGCCCATGGACCCACAACACGAAGAGGAGTACGCGCCCAGCGATCATCATGGTCCAGGCGAATGCGGTCAGACTTCGGCAAGAAAAGATTAGCAGAGTAAGGGATGACAGTCATCCCAGTCTTATCAATCTCCTCCAACAAACGAAGGCGATTGCCTTCCCCAATCTACTTAGCAGTAACATGGATACGGCGGGGACCAACACTCCAAGGAAGAAGATTGCTTTTCTGCATGACATCAGCATAAGTAGCATTGAAGTTGGCAGGGGTATAATCTTCCTGCTTATACCTCCCAGCAGCAAAGGGGTCATAAGACTTCAGAGTAGTCTTACCCTTGCTACGGTACCAATATTCACGAAGGGCACGCCAATAATTTCCAGTGTATTGCATGACCCCTCGGACCTGAGTTTTGTTCACCGGGTCATCCCTGGTAGACAAAACATCATAGTAAAAGGGATCCTTTCTACTATACAAAGGCAGAAACATACCTGCGGCCAGTTGGCCAACACTAATCAACAAATTGTTCTCATCATAAGGAAAGCTCCGGATCAGGGATTCAGTGAGAACATCAGGGCCATCAACGAAAGAGATGTCAAACTTATGCAGGCGAAAAGACTTGGAGATCTCAGCCAAGGATAAATTAGTGTAGCTATCCTTGTCACGCAACTGCAACCTTTGGAGATCAAAGTGAGGTGGAGGTGGAGGAGGAGGAAGGTTCTCAACAACAACTTCTTCTACCTCAGCCTCCATAGCTATCTCAGGTCCCTTAGGTATCTCAGTATCCTCAGGGAGTGGAGAGGGCGTAGCATCAGGATGATCCATACGCGGAGGTGGCTCAGTGGACGACCTAGGCCTCGGATCCTTTTGCGCAAGCTTCTTTGGAAGTCTCATAATTCCTACAACACCAGAAAAAAGAACAGTCCTTCAACAATGGCGAACCAAAATTACAGTCGGCTCTAAAACATGATTGGGGCAAAAATAATAGTACTTTGGGAATGGGTTTAACAAAACCAATCAAAGGAAACAATTTCATCCTCCCAAGAAGCAAAACGGAGTATGATTGATCACCACATTCAAAAATTTGCAAGCGAAAAGCAATCACGATGCATTTATGGTAAAAATGAAAAATAGAAATAAACCCAAGTTCTCATACAACATGAAGAGGCAAAGGGGAATCGAAATTCTCACATGCAAGATTAACAATGACTTCAATAATCAAAAAAAGGAAAAACATAGCAAAGCATGGTGAATGTGAAGAGTTGCAGTAAAGCCGAAGAGCAGCACATACTAACCTGTTGATGAAGAACGAGCAAGGGTTTTTGGAAGTCGAAGAGAAAGCCAGCAGTTAGAATACGAAGAGGCGAAAAAATCTCTGAGAAAGGGATAGAGAGCGACAGTTCGTGAAGAGAAGGGAAAAGTTAATGAAATTCCTTCTTTCATTCTCTTCTTATAGGCGGCTAGAGAATCCAAAAATTTGGATATCCCGAAATTCAAGGGGAAGTTATTGCATGAAAGGACATATGGGGACCACCCAACCCATACGTGCAAAAACGATGGCGTAATGGAAGTTTTTTCTTCCAATCCTACCAAACGGTAGAATATGAAAGAAAAGGGGAAAACTGTGAATATCAATATTCTGCGGAGTATGTGTCACGGTTTTAGTGGTCGCGTGCAGGATAACTGTGTAGCCCTCGCTACACACAGAAATATGAGCAGCGAAAGATACCTTCGCAGATCTACTTTATCCCATCCCAAGGAAGGATACCTCGACGGCTAAGATGGAAAAAGTAGAACCTAGCCTAGAGAAAGGCAGCTGGCGAAGGGACAGAGGTAGATGACATATCCAATCAGCATTTAATGCGCAAATCTCTTATCTACACGCTTAACCAAAGCACGTGGAGATAGATGAGATAGCAGAGTTTGACTGGCGGAGGCTAGCGGTGAACGAAGGTACAATCTGTACTGAGGCTGGGTAGTTCCCGAAGGAACGTTGGTCAGCTGAGGTGGCAGAATCCGACTGGAGAAAGCGCGCGGTGAACGAAGGTGCTATTTGTGCGGAAGGTATATCAGGGGACGATGGACCCAAAGATAGTAAAGATATATCTTGAGCAGAAGGGGATATAAATACCAAGCTTCACCAACAAACAAGGGCATTCAATACCCAGGAGAAGAAGATCTAGTCTTAAGCTTATACCTCTTTAATGTTTAGAACTTAAGTATTTACTTTGGATTGAGTTCTCTCTATTACTTTGGGAGGCATTTAAGATCTTTGTAACCACCTAAACTTAATTCAAACAAATCACTCATTACCCCGTGGATGTAGACAAAAGTCGAACCACGTAATCTCTTGTGTCTCATGATAACTTAGTAGCATTTACATTATATTTGTATTCTTCGTTATTATTGCGATCTCAAGTACCTTTTATTACTTAGTATTATCAGTTCAACAGAGACATCAATACTTCTTAGTATCTGATTCTTTGAACTGTATACATTACGTAGACTATGGGAAAATTAGTAGTCACACGGGGTTTTTCTGCATTTGCGGTTTCCTCGTTAACAAAATCTTGATGTGTCATTTACTTTATTTTTCAACATTATAATTGTTTATTATAATTAAAGTAAATTGCACTTGTACGTTAATCCGTAATCCTATAGAGTTTCGGTTATTGCCGAACCTATTATCAAGTGATCACTTTGTTGTCGTATCGTCTTGATCTTGAATCCATAGTCAATCACACAAGTGATATTGTTGTTGTATTGTCTCGATCTCATATCCATAGAAGATCACACGAAGTGTGTACCGAAGTTGTTGTATTGTCTCGACTCAGTCTATAGATGATCACACTTGGTAAAGGACTTATAGGTTGATAAATAAAAGATTGTGGTGTATTCGGGTACCCTCGTCTATTTTCAATCTATTTAAATAATTTAATTTTTATTTTGAAAATTAAAAATTGATTTTCTAATATTCTTAAAATTTTAAAAGCGTTATAAACATGTAATTGTATTAAGAATATCTCGGGTAAATATCATTTATTACCGGGATGTCTTTGTATTTAGCCGTACAAATAAAAGATTTAATGTTTTTCTATACACACATATATGAATGATAATTCTCCATTCTTCTCTTAGTCTACTTTGTGTTTTCTCTATACTCTCTAGTTTAACATACGTTATCAGCACGATCTACCGATGAGCCATAGAAACGTTTAAGTGGAGATGCGGTGATACTAATTAATATGATGATACATCTTAAAAGGAAAAATAAGGACTTCATAAACAGTTTTTCCACTTTGTTTATTTTTTAAATCTTCTTTATATGAGTTATTATATACATGTAAATTATCCACTAATTTTTCTCATGCTTGTGTTTTTGTATGCAAGTGATGACTTACGTTGATTGGATGGATTTTGTGATCACAAATATACGAAGCTGCATATTGGCGAACAAAAATGTATGCACCGATACAATGCAAAATGATGTGAATCATCATACAGTAAAGTTGGAAATGTTTTTTTTTTTCTCTTTATATCTTGTAATTGTTTTATTATTAAGTATATGATGATGTCTTTTATTTTTTCTTCTATTATTCTAAGATGGATATCATATATTTTCGCATCACCTATTATGAGAATATTGTTATAGCTATTCTTGAAGTTTCTTTTTTTTATCCGATGCAACCGAAATCTATTGACTAATCTTAAAAAGATATGGTCTATTTTTAAAGGATATGGGTACTAAAAATTTCCAAATATATTGATTTCCTTTCCTTTTTTCTCATTTTTTTTCTCAAATACATAAGAAAATAAAATCCGTCGAAAAATGGTTTATAGTTTCTATTCTTCTAATAATATTGTAAGCACTAAAAATTGGTGCCACCACTGATTTGATTACCTTTACCGTCACTAGTCATGTGGATGGTTAAAAAACCTATATGCCTTTGTCCGTTAGACAAGGATCATGTGATTTATACATATATATGATTTCTATTACTTGCAAGAAATCATCCGTCAACCACAAAAGTTGATTATTTTTGTATACGATGACTAATAAAAAAATAATTCTTGTCGATACTATACTATGTTGGTGTACCATTTATTTCTCAATCGACTTTGTGATATAAGACGTAATAAAAATGGCATTCTGAATTTTCTTTAACTAATACGGTTTGCTCTTTTTCTCCGATTCAAAGAGAATGGCACGGATCATACATTTATGAGAAATTTAACCGTCAAAATGGTTTTCTCTCCTAATATCCATTTCTTTCTATTTCTTATGGGAAATCACCCATGAACCACAATGTAATTTTTCTCTAAAAAGATAACGGTAATGTTTTCATTATTTTAAGAAAAAATTTCTCCGTCGATTCTTAAAAAATTAAATATCCCTATTATGGTATTAGCCAATTGTAAATAATATGAGGAATTGCTGCATTTTTGAGGTAGCATTTTTAATTTTCCCTCGGTAAAAACCTTCAAAATTCGCTTTTGTTCAACTTATAGTTGGAATACACAAAAAACACTAAAGATCAATGGGTGCGTACCCGACTTGTTAGCAATTATCATTAGTCTTTGTAGTGACTATATTGATCTTGATTTATTTTTCTTCTCATAGAAAGTGTTTGTAACTCATTTTCAGATGAATAATTATCTTGTCGTCCCCTACCAAGTCATGGAATTATTGAAGATTTATTTGTTTTCATATTTAATATGTTTTTATAACCAATTAATTTTGGTTTTTCAAAATAATTCATGGTTGATGATAAATATGTATGTCCAGTACGTAACCAAAATTTCTTATGTTAAAATTGACTCTTGCTGAGTCGGTATCAGCGATAAACCTGATGTTTGTAAACCCATAAAGTAACATTAGTATATCCTTGAACAAATCAGACAATACTTTTCGAAATTTGAAAGGAGAATATACTAATATATGATTGGTTTGAAATGTTTATATAAGATTTCGCCTCTTAAAAGTAAAATTCAGTCATATCTAGCAGATAGGTAGCATTCTATAAGATGTTACAGGTAATGCTCCAATTGAGTCTACCAAGTTCACATTTTCAAATATAATATCTTCTCACTTGAAAATGAGGAGATTATAATGCCCACAGCCGCTGGTACTAGTAATTGATTGAAGTTTTCAAGATATACATAAACTTGAGGATTGTTTGGGCTCGTAGTAAGCTGGTTATTATCGAATATTCATTTGTAATAGCTACTGAAATAATAAAGATAGTGGTTGTTAACCCCTCTGCATATAAATATCGACAATACGTGATTGGTTGAGATACAATCCAAATTAGGTTGGATTAATCTCGATTAATTGGCACAACTTTGGATCCAAGACTAACACCTTTAAATTGCCATGGCTATTAATTACAGGTTGGTGTAATCGTAAATGTGTTACATGAGAAATATGTTCTTTATAAAAAGATTTGGGGGTTTTATTTTTACTCAAACACTAGGATTGATTTTTCAATAATATTTTTTTCTCAATATATAATGCTTTTGGCATGGTAGTCTTTGAAGGACAGATAATATTTCATTCACACAAGATATATGGTTGGAGAACATATTCAATTTGAATCAATTTGTAATACTTAGAGGATTCAAATTATATTCAGCCAGCCACTTGGGTCGACTATTTCAACAATCCTTCCCGTGTTTTTAAATTGACAAAAGACAATGTGAATGAAAGCACATAAAAAGATAGTCTCGATTTGACAAAAACGATGCATCAGGTCGGGACTCTAAACTAAATAGCAAGAGAGAACATACCTGTTCTTTGAGCTAGAATCTAATGTTTAAGGGTATATTATAGTAAGAATAACAGGTTCATCTCTTGCTAAAGAAACTATAACTAACGCCTCCAGACGTTTTTAGAAACTCTTTTCAGTCAAGTCAGTTCCTCCCCTTTCTGACTACCATTTTCATAGTAGCAGATGTACTCATAGTATCAAATGACGTTGCACCTTTTGAATCTGCCCATAAATCAAAAACAAGGAATAACCATGATGATAATAATCAAAAATTCGGATTGGCTGATGATATGAACTTTACAGGTCTCTTGAGGAGTCCTTAAAAACATAAAAATCCACTCTTTAACAACATAAATATTATTTTTCTTAAAATCCGCAGTTTATATATTATGCTTGCATAAAACTTATCTATAATATAGACTAGAGTTATGATTTTGGTGCCTATTTTCTATAATACTCATATAGTTGATTTAACGTCCATATTTAGGTCAAAAGTTGTACTCTTTTCCCTTCGTTTCAGGTTTTGTCCCATGTGGTTTTCCTGATAAGGTTTTAACTAGGAAACATTTCACCCGACGTTTGATTTCAAATGTTGATATTATGCTCTTTTTTCTTTATCTAAATTTTTCTCCATTGAGTTTTACTAGCAAGGTTTTAGTGAGGCAATTTATTCGACATGTTGGTCATCCGGTAGGGAGTTGTATGAATTTCGATTATTCGGTAGATTCCACCAATAACTTGGTCATTATTTTTTATACCAAATCAACAGAACAAGCCCTTAGGAATTTGGATGTCATTCTGATCCATGTAAGGTATGACCCCGAATACATGTTTTTTTTTCATTTATGGGGTAATGTATCAACACCTTAGCTATTTGTTGAAGAAATTGCATCAACTACTCCATCAAATCATCTCGAGAAGCTAGCATTCCATGACCTAAGTTCGCAATTTGTTGAAGAAGAACGTAGACTCGGCAAAAGTAGTGATTGAGGACAACACTATTTGTGTAACTTAAAAGAAGACTTCATCAACTAGCAATTTTCTTCACGAAAGCACAACAGTCGTGCATTCAATATTTGAGAAGTCCCGACTCATAGATTTCAAGCCTAGATTTGACTGAAATACCCATCAGAGGGAGCCTCATCAGTAAAGGTACATCTACTGGACTATCACATTGTACTCATTTTTCTAGTCAAGGTTTTGTACCACTGGGTTTTCCTTGTCGAGGTTTTAATGTGGCAATATATATGTGTCCAACTCTGTTATAAGTTTTCTGAATTGTACTCTTTTCCCTTCGATCGGGTTTTGTCCACTTGTAATTTCCTGACAAGGTTTTAACGAGGAAATTAGCTTAGACACAGTGGTTATCGCGGGGTGTGTTATAAACGTATAAATCTAGGTTAAATCTCGTTTATTACTTATTACCAATGCCCTTGTATCTTTCCCTATAAATAGAGGATTTAATGTTTGTGTATACGCACATATGAATGATAATTCTCCATTCTTCTCTTCCTCTACTTGGTGTTTTCTTCTTTACTTTCTAGTTTCACAATAAAAAGAGTTTTTTATGAGTTTCAAAAGTAAAAATGTGATTTATTTAAAAAAAATTGGAATTTATTTTCCAAAATAAAGTAATACTTACACAAATTGCGTTCAAAGAAAAATAAAATAAAAAATCGTTGATTAGATAAATCAACTTGGAAGAACAGTTGAGTAACTCTTACGCCTGTAAAGGACGTCAACAAGGGGAATCAAGTGCGTAAGGTCTTGCGATATCTAAGAAACATAGGGGCACAACTATATCTAAATTGTATGGAGGGTACATTCGGTCTCAACTACATTCCCGTCTTAAGTCTGATAGTAGATCAGTGTCTGTAATGGCTTAATACAACTTGTGTTCAAACTGGACGAGGTCCCATGATTTTTCAGTTAGAATTGTTAACAAAATTCTCGTGTGTGTGCTCTTTTACTTTCCCCATTGAAAGTTTTAGTTTTTTTAATTGTTAAAAGTATAACGAGGTTCATTCTCCAATCAATGAAGATTAAAGTTGGTGGCGTACTTGATATCCTATCCTTTACAAAGCTAGCACCGGAAAAGGGTTGGGTACCAATTACACCACCAAATTTTCCATTTCGAAAGCTATAAACTTATTTCTTTCATGAACTTGAATTCATAATAAAAGTAGACAAGGAATATCCTTGGACACTCTCTAAAAGAGATTCTTGAATTAGAAGGATGATTAACGTATAACTCGTTTGTACTTTTAATAAATAAATATAATGCGGAAAATAAAATTAAAAAAAGATGCCATGAACTTTGTTAACGAGGAAAATTGCAAAGCAGAAAAATCTCGGGACCTCGTCCAGTTTCAACATGCTCTGTATTAAGACGCTACAAATACTTGAACACACACTATGTTATATAGAACTACTTTGTTGTAGTTGTGCCCCTACATCTCTCAATCCTCGCAGGAACCTACACACTTGATTTTCCTATCTAACTTCCTTTACAGGCGTAGGAGTTGCCCCATGGTCCTTTGTGAAGACTAACGCTACCCTTCCTCAAATACAACGGCTGGTGATTTTTTTTTTTTTTTGATGATAAATCAAGGCAACATAGATAAATTTTTTTTGACTTTGACGAACCAAAATAGCGAGATTAAGGTTTTTATTCTTCAAAAACTTATAGATATACCAAATCAATCTATCTCACAAAATTTTCAATCTTAGATCAAGTCTTGATGATTTTCTTGGAAAACTTTGCAACAAGATACACAACGTGTAAGAATTGAGCTATTTATGTTGTTGATGTCTCCATTATATAATAATCGATCAAGGTTAGGTTTATTTATACATAAGCAATGATTTCGTGCTACCTAAGTAATTTTCAATGCTGCTAAATCTAGGTACTTTCCTCATATACATAAAAACAATTTATTTAGTTAGAACTTGACTTGCATTGAGGTCATTTCCTTAGTTTGAAGCATTTGACAGATTAATATGAAGTAATTACCAAAAGTAAGTTACTTTTAAAGATAGATTCAAACTACCTAAAATAGACGATGTGCACACTTTGTAGCAACCGTGTAAATTAATATCCAGAACTTGGTTCACAAGTTAGAGAAATTCTTGGGAAGAACTAAAACTTTTCGTGTGAAATTTTTTCCTTGGATAACAAATAAGGAATGAACCAAACCAAACTTGTCGGGTCGGTCTATTTAGGTTCATGAACTCAAAAAATGAGGTTTGAAAAGTCAACTTAGTTTTTTTATTCAGGAACCATTCTATCCCCATTAGGTTTGCGAACTAAAGCATAAGTGGAGTTCGGGAACTCAATAATTAGGTTCGCGAAGTCAATGGGTGCAAAATTGAAATTTAATAAAAAATATTGAATAGGTTTGTGAAATTAGCATGTAGGATTGCTAACCTATTCTTCAAAACTCATGAGATAATACTTACTTGATTCTAGTTTCAGAAAATGATAAGTAAAGCTTATCATCGAAGATAAAAAGACGAGGGTACCAAGAGCACTACCAATTCTCTTTCAATAACATATATCAAACAAACCTTGAATAATTTTATCGATCTTACCATGACTAAATATTATCTAGACATGGATATCTTAGATGTAATCTTCGTTCCAATAAAGGATTAATTAATGGATCGACCCAAGATATTTAATAAACGTACAAGTGCACTTAATTTTATTATAGTGTAACAAATTTAATGTTGAAAGTAAAGTAACGGCATGACACACAAGATTTGGTTAACGAGAAAAACTGTTTTACAAAAAAATCCCGGGAACTAGTCCAGTTTTGAGTACTCTCAGAATTAAGTCGTTACACAGATGCTTACACGGGACCTCGTGTAGTTGAGATCGAAAAAACTATCCACAGTCACTTAGTTTCCCAGTATCCATGTGACTATAATCATTCTGCCCTACACACGTGAATCACCTAATAAAATCCACTGCCAAGTGTTTCTTTACCTCCGTAAACACTTTCGCAACTCGATTCCTTTTGGACGTCTTATAAACATCAAAGAATCCAACTGTTTGCTAGCCGCTCAAATCTATTCACAATATCAAAGGTATTATATAATTAATTCAAAGACAACGATCTTCTGTTTAGCCTACAATACCAAGATAATAAGATATATCAGATCTGAAACTCCTTGATTAGATCAATCAAGATTTAAGATTACCAAAATAACATACTTGATTACAAGACTTACGTTTATGATAAATCACAAACAACTTTCTGATATCACAGGATTTATGTTTATCTAAATAACAACTTATTTGTCCCAAAAAATCAAGTCAAGCAGATAATCACGTCAAGATCAGAATCACAAAGGAACTTCAAGTATTCAATCTTTTTAATCTTCAATAGTTCAGTTGATTTCACTATTGGCAAATCAATAGTTCCATCAACAGATTAAGAATCACTCAAATCTGTTATAGTCAAATCTTCAAAGCCTTGAGTGACCTTTATTGATGGATAAAAACGATTTGCTAGTTTTTGAGTAAAAGTGGAGAGTTGTGCAGTAGGCGGGGGGATGATATGTAGAAGGGAGGCTTAAAATGTGTTACATCAATGATAATAGATGGATTATTATGTGTTAAGCTCTTCGTGTTGGAGGGTTCCGCTTGTTTGATAATGATAGACTATCATAAATTGGATTACGGTAAGTTTTAATCAGTTAAGCTCGATTGCTTGAATTGAGTTCTCTTCCGTTATTCTGGAATCATAGGTTGATAAACCTATTTATTGCATAAGTAGTTAACACATTGATCTCCAGTAAGGTGATGGTTGAATAGGAGTGGAAGAGTGGGAAATTGTGGTTTAACAAGTTCCACTTTGTGTGGCTCGGTTGATTGTTCATCCACTACTTCATTTAGTCCTTAAACTGCTATCACGACTTACTCACATTTCTCATCGTGGATGTACTGCTAAATCGCACATGTTATAGGCCGTCATACCAAAACCCTAGTGAATATCCCCCACGTGACATGATTGATGTCTCATGTGAAGTCTGTAAGGTAGACGTGTATTTAGTTGGTCAATTGTTGACTTGTCTAGAACGTGAGTCTTAGCTTTGATGAGTTGAACATAATTATCAATGACGAATGTGACATGATTTGTGACTCATCATTATGATGGATCAAGCATAAGGTGTCTGCTGGGACATCATTGATGCTTAGATGTTGAGTATGATGAATTGTGATATCTCATTGTGCCAACTAAGGCAGCAATGATACCCAAATGATTTGGATTGATGAACGTCGGTCTAATGAGATTGCTGGATCGATCATGGACCAGTGTTCTAATATGTCAAGTATTTGACAGGAAATCAGATATTGTTAGGTTATTATAATCCTCGATCCATTATGTCATAAGCAGTCGAACGACAAAACAAAGATTAAAATATTGGATGATTGACCAAGTGGACGGTCATCCGATGAAATATTGGATGATCGACCAAGTGGATTGTCGTCCAACGCAATATTAGATGGTCGACCAAATGGATGGTCGACCAATGAAATGTTGCTTCTTGGACAATCGAGCAACAAAAATGTTGGTAGCTAGACCGAACATTAAATATTTAATTAAAATATTGATAATTGGATTGATATGAAAATTATTGATGCTCAGATTTAATTAGAATCATCAAACCCTAATTTTAAGAAGTCCTGGATCCAAGAGATGGTGGATTGTCCAATATGGGTAGAGAGACAAACCAACCAATGGGTATGAGGACCGGCTGAAAACGTGGGGGTACAAAAATACACCACCAACTTTTTCTTAGGCAACCTGTATGGACAAAACCTAAATACAATTATGAAAGTTCAACTTAATGAATCTCAATCAAGGAAAAATATTCAGAGTTGTCTCTCTTTCTCCCACAATCATAAAGTTTACATAGACTACTCCGTGAACCTGATTTACATGTGAGAGTACTTGGATGATTCCAAAGATCAATATCCAAGAATCAATTAGTATCCAACAAACAAGGATGGATATATCTAGTTTGATTGATTTACGTACAACCTGTGATATTTCAATTATAAAGATAAACAGTACAATGTTGAAAAGAAATAACACAGATACCATAATTTTTGTTAACGAGGAAACCGCAAATGCAGAAAAACCCAGGGACCTAGTCTAGACGTGAACACCAAACTGTATTAAACCGCTATAGACACTAGCCCACTACAAATAACTTTGGACCGGAATGTAGTTGAGATCGAATTAAACCCTCACATCAATACAGTTACAGTCGCGCTCCTTACGTCTCTTGAATCCCAGTAGGGCTCCGCGCAAATGATTTCCTTAAATGACGTCTTTTACAGCCTACTAGTTGCTTCAACATAATTAAAGACTTTAAACCAATCTGCCTCCCACAGATAAGCTTATACGTGATTTCCTTTTTGATCAATGGATCAAGCTGAGACTGGAAATCGATAGCAATAGACAAAGTCTAGCAAACCTCAAAATACGAACTTATGCTTCCCGAAGATCAGCCTAGATTATTATTCACCTCACAAGTATTAAACCCGTGGAATCACAAAGTCTAACACGAAGAGAACTTTGCGATTTCTATCTTTCTTGTTTAAGTAAGAAACTCAACAATCAAAGCAAGATCGGGATACTCTAACTGTCAAGATAAAGATAGCTGGACCTAGCTTCACGAATCCCTAGGTGAAGTCTTTTTAGTCACTAAACCCTAGAAGGGTTTGAGGGAGAGGACGACTCTAGTTTACAACTAGGACACACAAAGAATAGTGTCAGGGATTCAAAAATCCCAGTTGCTTTGCTTGAGGTTCTCCCTTATATAGATTTTCAAAGTATATGTTGCTTTAGGTTTAAGCTAAGATAGATTTGGAACCAAGCAAACAATATCCACCATTAGATGAATCTTTGAAATGAGATTAACATACCAAGATATACACTCTGGTTAAGATGAACCATAACCGAACCGTGTATAAAGACATTGTTCATGGACAGTTAGCCAAGCCTAGCCGACTGAACCATAAGCTTAATCATTTTCATATAACACATAAGACTTTAAGCTTGAGTCACAACCATAGGTTATAATGTGATCAATCATGTGTTATATAGTGTGTTTAGAGATTTATTCAAATACCAATTATCTCACAGAAATAATTTTTGTGCATCTGAAAATACTCGACAGTGCAAGTACGTGTACCAGGTACATGTACTCTACCTTGTTCATGACTATTTTTTTGTCATGGTACATGTACCGAGTATGTCTACCCTTAAGAAAAAAACGAGTTCAGGAACTCACAGAACTTTTCCGGTTTGCCTACCAGGTATGGATACCACACTGGTTTCAAAACCAACAGTTCTTTTACGGTATGCATACCATTCCTGGTTCACGAGCAACAAATTTTTTATGGTATGGATACCGGGTAATCGTACCAAATAGTATTTGTCGACCTATAGATATGCCGGTACGTGTACTAGGTACATATACTACGTCTTCGGACCTATAACAGTTTTCCCAGTATGTGAAACTGGTATGCATACTGTGATGTATCCAGATTTACAGTAATTCTATATTTCTCTCTAAATCAATTCGAAACATTCCCAAATAACATCAATGACACATATCACTGTTCCAGGCTATTTTCGAATGATAATCTTGAACCACGATTTAGATTATGAACAATAAATTGTTCTTAACCGAAATTCATCAAGTATAAAAAAAATGTTCATTAAGCCTAGTCATATATATTTCAAGAATGAATTACTAAGATAAACTTGACTCGAAATTCTTGATATGCTTGCGATAGTTTAATTAGTCATGCGACAACATCTCATAGATAGAAGGATGAATATAACTTGAGAAATAGGTGGTTCAGTATTCACTTACCTTTTGTTGAAAAAGTTCCGCAATGCTTCGGTTGATATTCGCCTTTAAACGGTAGAACGCAGTGATGTCCGATTCTCAACTACACACTTTTATACTAATCCGAGACTTGACTAATTGTAGACTAGAAATCAAGATATAGTTTTGATCAACTAAATTTCGCAACAAGCTTGATATAGCAACACTTGTGAGTTTAACCGAGCAATGATCTAACACTGGCTATCGGTGCTGGAAAGATCGGCTGGGCGGTGTATGGAGGATTGTCCAACTGGTGGACTAATCAAAATATGGAGGATTAACCAAATGGAGGATTAATGAAAATATGGGTTAAGGAATGGTGGGACCTGCCGGTCATGGTGGCCAAGTGGATCGGCCAAGTCCGACCATGGTGGTGCACGGGCCACCATGTCGACGATCTTCCATTCCCGAGAATTTTGGTATTTTTCGTTGGACATTTCGCATTATTTTGTATTTTAAGGAGAATTTGATCTTGACTTAAACTCTCAATTTTTTGTTTGAATGAGCAATTAGGATTTTTGCTTAAACGTCTAATATTTGGAAATATTAAAAGAATAATATTTTAATATATTATATGGCGTAAAGACTAATGGTCGTGGGACCACTTGCTTAGTTATCCATATGGTGGGTTGAGCAATATTTGACAAATATATGGAAAATCAAGAGTTTACTTATTTGTGCTCTGAAGAGGCTACATGATCAGTCAGAGATCATCGTAACAAGAACTTTCATGTCTAAATCATAAAATATGAATTTCATATATTCGTCTGAATCTAGGTTAGAAATATATAAAACTATAATTTTACAATTTTAGCCTTCGTCAAAAATCCACCATCAACAACCTTGCATCATGAACAGAATGACCATAACATATAAACCAGAACTTATCTACAGATAAATATGATGTTGGTTCAACAACAA
The DNA here is from genome assembly GCA_023531105.1 of Papaver atlanticum. Taxonomy (NCBI): domain Eukaryota; kingdom Viridiplantae; phylum Streptophyta; class Magnoliopsida; order Ranunculales; family Papaveraceae; genus Papaver; species Papaver atlanticum. The sequence goes on from JAJJMB010001336.1 coordinate 3,311,930, forward strand.
GTAATAAACGCGAAAACTAAAATGCGATTCTTAGTGATCCACCTATGGTAGTGCTACAGCTTCTTGATTCCAGAGAAGACTTTAAACTAGTTAATAGTGTTTTTGTCCGAAATGAACTAGACTTACTTGTCATTATGTTGAATTAACTATCCACACGAATAAGATGTGCTCTTGGATGAGTTTGTAAGAATACAAGCTCCAATATATATAGTGTTATGACTAGTGTTTGTTTGGAAACAAGATCTACCAAAATCGAAAGCCAATATATATATTCAATAAATGGCATTTCTGATTTTAGTAAAGATCTTGATATGTTATGATTATATTAACACATATAACTCATTTGTAATAAATACAAAATATTATTGTTTCCAAAATGTATAATCAATAATGTTTTTCAATATTAATATATGAGATATATTATTGATATGACAACTAACATTAGCTGGTGCAAATCCATGTACTTTGATGAATTGGAAAACTAGTTATGTACAAACTTCTTAGAAAGAAAAGCATACCAATGCTGATTCCAAAATTGGATTCTATGACGTATCTCAAGATACTAATAGGATGCCTTGAGTACCAAAGGAATAAATATGAACAATAATATATCGTGTTCCACATATTTCCTGAGATATGAAATTTCTTATTCCATCTTGAGCATTTTTCGAAATATTAAAGATTAACAATGTAAGATAGAGATTTCTAAATTTGTAGGCTTAGGATCGGCCCTGGGATCAGTACTCTATTAGACACATAAACCTAATTATAGTCAAAACAAACTTTAAACAATGTCAAGAAAATATTTTCAATTATGAATTCAAATTTCGAATTCTTTCCCTAAAGTTTAACACTAATCCATGCTAGGAGTCATATTAATGTTAGGTCGAAATTATGAAAGTGTATAAAACTATACTACATAACTCAATACAATGCAATAAGTTGTAGAAAAAACCAATGTGTATTCTTCATGTTGACAGTTAGATCATAAGAATTATCAAGTAATCTAAATAAAGCTATGTACAACAAACTTTACATGTTATATGAATACGACTATAAGAACTTTATAAAAATGGAACAAGTCAAAGTCGATAGATACTAACCTCATCCGAAAGATGATGTGTCTTCTTTTGTCTTCGATATGTCTCTAGCTATTCAATAAGTAACTAGATATTATCTCAACATTTCTATGTCCTAATCCTAGCCTAACGAAGTTTACATTAGTAAGCAATTCAAGCGACTGAGTTTTGGAACTAAACTTGATAACCAAACTTGACATACCGATGGTTGGCTGGTTCAACCGAGTAATGGTCTAATAAAAACATCACTACACATTTAGCTGAGATGCTAATCTATGATGAGAACCTTATTTGTAATTTTAAAAATTCAAAAGTTTTTGACTTTGCTATGATAGATTGAAGGAAAAACAGTCTGAAAGGAAAACCAACTTTCGTTATTAATATTTAGTGAAGTTTTTTAAATGATGTCTTCATGTGATCATCAATCTTCGAGCGTAACCTAGATGTTCCTAAAACTCTATTACCTAATATATCTAGACCGAAGCTGATTTTAGTAGGCTATAAATCAAACATAGTTATGGCATCTAAATTTGAAAACATGCTTGACATACCATTACTTGGAGGTTAACGATACCATTGGAACGCAAATTCTTAACTAGACTGGGAAGCATTATTCTCATTAGAACCTCGTTAGAAAGCAAGCATATTTGCTTTATATCTCTTGCGTATATTCCAATATTTGTATGACGTTTGTTTTGGGGAGTGGAAGAAGGACGAAAATTAATAAGTTAGGTTTTACATAAAAGGGTGTGTAAACCAAAGAAACAAGGTGGCTTCAGAACAAAATGCTTAAGGTCAATTGTAAGGCTTTTCTAGCTAAATTATTATGGAGATGTTCAAAAGAAAAAAATAATACCCTTTGGCTTAAAATTTGTTAAGAAAAAACCAAAAATAATTCAGATTTCATCATTCAATCAGAGTTAATTAAGCCAATTGGTAGAAACATGTGGAATCCTATGTTGAAAGCTAAAATTGAGCTTCAATTGTGCGTCAAATTACATGTTAATGATGGGAGAACTACTCGTTTCTAGATGGATGGTGGCTCAATAATCATGCTCCAAAGTGAAAGTATCCTCGTTTATACAAAGTCGGTTTGCATAAAAATGCAATTGCGGATGATATGCATACCGCCGCTGGCAGGAACCTTGAAAATCCACGCGTCCTCTTAATGCTGGGGAAATAATTGATTTTTTGGAGATAAAACATGATCTTGGAGACATATTTCTGAATCAACAGAACGATACTCTTGGTGGTTTCACAACAGGTAAGCTTTATGATTTACTGATTAACGAAGATTCAAATTATGGTTTCAATCAACATGCTTTTACTGCCAAATCTTCCTCCAAAAGTCTTGTTTTTCATATAGTCCACGCTTCACAACTCTCTACCAACGAGAACAATATTTCGACACATAGGTGCTGTAACTCCTACTAATACTTTCATTTTATGTAACAAAGATTCTGAAACAATTCAATACTCGTTTACATTGTAACTTTCTAAACTCACTTTGGTCTTATACTTCATCAGTGCTTGTGAAGTCTTATGGGTGAATGCTAGATATATCAAACAACAAGTGGAATCATGGAAATTTAAGAATCTTAAGGGTCGTTGTAATTTTATTTTGCCATTGCTTTTGTATGCCTTCACGTGAGAGGCTTTGAAGGAAAATTTCATTACTACATAGACGCATTCACGGAGTAAGGTTTATGTTTTTGAATGCAGTGGAGTTTTCGATCAAGCAAACCATTATTTGGTGGAATTCAGATAAGGGCACTTTTGGTGGTATTCCCGTTTCACAATTTTGCTCCAACGGGAGAATGTAATCAGGTTGTAAGCTGATCTACTTTATGTGATCGGGTATAGTTCCCCTTCTACATTTTGTACATGTAGAAACTTTTCTTTTTAAACGAATCATATTTTGAGGCATACCTAATGATTCCAAAATATGGTCACTAGGTAAAAGAGGACCTAAGCGTATGGAAAAATTATTTGATGTTCAGCTTATTCGAACGACAATCGTTGTTGGCGGAACTTGTACTTTGTAGTTTGGTTTTTTATAAGTTGCGGCTAATAGAGTTATGTTCGGCTAACTATGATACATCCGAACCTGGTAGTGTAAAAACACAAGTTATAGGTTCGGCTATACAATTGCATTTCCAATACGAGCCGAATTTTACAAGCCAAAGGTTCGTCTTGCAGTTTAGATATCGTATCAGCCGAACCTTGCCTTGGTGGAACATTTTTATAGGTTCATCTAGTAATCTAGCTTTTCGAACAAGCTGAACATGGATTTTATCCGAAATAAACAAGGTTCGGTTGAAAATAATATATCAGATAATCAGCCGAACCTAAAGGTCCTCTTCATTATAAATTGGGATTGGCTGAAAACATAATATTTCAATATCAACCAAACTGTTCTTTTGAAACATAAAAAACAAAACAAGGAACAATGATCTGGGTTCTGATATGCGGATCTAAATCTCTTGCCCAACGCTCCACATGACTCATTTTATACTTTTGGTTTTAATCAATGATCAAAAAAAATTGAATCAACAATTAATCACCAACGAAAAATGAAATCAAAATGGTTCGATAATGATTAGATTAGGTTAGGAATGAAAATGATTTTTGATTTTGATTAGTTTAAGTTTATATTTTGAATATAGGTAAAGTGTATTTAAATAATTTAAAATAATTAAGGGTAACTTAGACACCCCTTATAGATACGAAAATGATTTTGCATGCCTCAAAACATGTTTCTTTTAAACAGCCTTCAAATTGGGCTAGATTAACTATGCCCATTTAGTAACAAACTACGAAGCCCATTATCACCGTTCGGATCTTCTTCACTCTTACTCTTAAAACTGTAGCAACCCCAGTTTGAGCAGAGTAACCACACCACTACACCAGTCTTTCAGTAAGCTGCTGGTGTAGGAGTAACAAGAAAACCTAATTTTACCATCTTCCATTTTATTTTATTTCCACTGATTCATTAACTTCATTTTCATGAAAAACAATTAATTATATAGACAAGATATCTGAAGGTATTTATTCCTAGGAAGCAAATAATGGGTTTACATCGATCTCCAAGTGCTTCTATGAAATATTATCTTCCTCCTCAGGAACTTCTCGATGATCTTTGCAGGTATGTGACTTCCTTCCATCCTACATTTATAAAATTAGTTTTTTTTATTCCGGAAAAAACAATGTTTTATTATAAGATCTTAAATCGAATCTATTGCATTTGTATCCGAAATTGTGATATTTTTGGCAGTCGATTTGTTTTGAATGTCCCAAAAGAAGACTTGGAGTCATTTGAGAGAATCTTATTTCTCGTGGAGCAAGCACATTGGTTCTACGAGGACAATTCAGTTGAACAAAATCCATCACTCAAGTCGCTATCTCTGAGGGAATTCACTTCTCTAAGTATCCTTTGAACAACGTTTTGGGGTTGTCAACAGAATTTGGCACAATGAAGTTGACAACATACATAGTTGATTGTTATTATTTGTTCTTATCAATTGAGCTTAATCATCCTTAATAAAGTTAGTGTTTAATAGCTGTGTTGCTCTGAGACCATATATTGCACATATAGATGATATATACAAGGACTTCACCTCTTACAAGGTTCGAGTTCCGGTAACTGGGGCAATAATCTTGGATGAATCTTTTGAGCGGGTCAGTAATGAACATGCACAAACAGATGACCTAGTTTTCTTCTTGAAAGCTTCGAAAAAAAGAACTGCTAGTTTCTTCTGGTAATCCTACGTAGGTAATTCAGTTAATGGTTTGACATATTCAACTTGCAGTGTTTATTAGTTAAGGGATGGAAGATTGGAGCAAGCTGGAGTTTTCCTCGTGGGAAAAAGAACAAGGATGAGGAAGACAATATGTGTGCCGTCCGAGAGGTAAGAAAATTCACCCCAGTGAAAATTTTCTTAATAACGTACAGACTTCGAGCCTTTCTGCTTCTCATGTGGTTGGTTCTTTGATGATTGAATTCGTCTTTCATTATGTTTTAAGTTTGTCTTCTGTCTTCTGCTACGAATGAAGGTTTTGGAGGAAACTGGCTTTGATATATCAAAACTTCTGAAAATAGATGAATATATCGAAGTTACAATAGGAGAACAAAGGGTGCGGCTTTACATAATTGCTGGTGTGAAGGATGATACTGTCTTCGCACCTCAGACAAAAAAAGAGATCAGCGTAGGTGTCTCGCTCCTCTATCTCCTCACATTCCCTTTAAGCCTTAAAGATTGATAAGCTTGTTCAGTACATCTTTCCATTTTCTCCAGCTCCCGGATCAATTTTCTAATTTAGTGAAGTAGGGTATAATTTTTTTTGCTCGATATGAAGTAGGGTATAAATGCAAAACATAATTGTGATCTTCTCTGAATGCAGGAGATATCATGGCACAGGATTAGTGACCTCCAACAAGCAGGCAACGAAGCAATGTCTCGTGGGGCCAACGGCCTAAAGCTCTATATGGTTGGTCCTTTCTTAGCGTGAGTATGCTGACTAGTGACACCAAATTTTGGTATATTATTGGTGGTCTTTTTTGTTGCCGAGTTTCAATGAGATTCAAATTCATAACTTCCATGCAGGGCTTTGAAATCGTGGATTGCGTCACATGCACCTCCTGCTACTCAAAAATCAGAAATGTATTTCAAAGGTTCCCCCCGTCCTTTCTTATCTGAAACTTCTTGTTTATGTTCGTCCTAGATACTGTTCCCCTATTTTCTCTTATGAGATGTTGTCCTCTTTAGAGGAAAGAAGGGCATTAGTTGATTTCCATGTGTCTTTGTTGATGATCACGGGATATATTTGTCTAGGAAGCTTAGGGAACCCTACAAACGGCTCGACAGGAGCAACTACGAAAATAAAGAACAACCATTTGATTCAGCTTGGATTTGAATCTCGCCAGCCTGACACCAGACCTGGAAGAAGCTTCCGAAGCTTCAAACTGAATTCATCTATGATCATACAAGCAATGGAAGCTTCATTCTCCGCCTAACGCCAAAACTCGGCCTTTAGGCATCTTTGTTTCGGTAAATCCTGAAATAAGTCTAATAAATTAAGATGGGTTCTTCTTTCAAAAAAAGCAAAACAAAACCAAGAAGGGTTCTTAGCCCCAGCGGGGGGGGAAATCTGGAACACTTCTGGATGCCATGGGGAATCTCTTGAACCAGGAAAGCAGAACTATTTTTTCTGTTCCATCTATCTTTCTGGTTGGAAGTGCATTTGCTTAACACATGTATTTGCTCTCATCAGAGTAACTTATACTTAGTAAAGGTTTAATCGTTGTTTTTCTGGCCTTCTCTTTATTATCTTTATGTTTTTATGCATTTCAGCATTGATCCATTATGCCCTTTAATGCTTTCGGTAAAGTAACTCATCATAAGAAAAGAAGAAGCATATTGGCAAAAATATTATTATCGCGGGAGGGGGGATTGGACAAGAGATTCTTCTCCCAATCTCTTTTCCGTTCTTCTTAATGGCTCTTTAATTTTTCTCATGTGATTAGCTTAATGACACACCAATGAGCCAAATTTTCTTGATTACAGCAGTACCCTTTCACTTTACAAGCATTTAAGATGTGGTAGACCAATCTTCCCTCAATGCAACACGGTTTTAGATACAAGATAGCATGCCTGCCCTCTGAATTTCTGAAATTTTATTTTGTTTTAGCCAGTAAAAGGAAAAGAAACAAATTCTGACGATTTGAAATATCATATACTATTGAAGCCTATGACGGTGTACCTTTTACAAAAGTTTAAAATGAAAGGAAGAAAAGAAAAGAAAAAACTCAACATATAAATGTAAGAACCTTCAAAAATATATATATGTTCCTAATCCTCCAGAATCCTGTCAATTCAGATTTTCAGCTGCTCCAGGTCCTTCCTAGTTGCAGATTCAGAATGCTCAATACCAGTAATATTCTGAATCTCCTCTATATGCAGGGATGACCTGGTAAATGGCCGAGGAACAAAAAGTATTGGTGGTCCAACTCTCCGTATTGGGGGAGCAGCAAAAACTGGCACAATGTGCCTAACATGAACTGATGGGGAAACACACAAAGGTGGCGTCCCAAGTACTGGAGGTTGGCTTGTTCTTGGGGGAAGAGGAGGTGCAGAAAAAACTGGTATTGCATTTCTCATCGTCACTGGTGGTGCCATTCCATGATATGGTGGCCTGAAATGCCTCATAGGAACAAAAGGTGCTGCACCTGCAGCAGGGAACTTCTGAGGACGGGATCCACAATGGTCTGCTGATGATTGGGAACCATCAGTCGCAGCAGTGGGAATAGGTCTATTTCGTTGAGCTTGTCTTGGGCGGATTAAAGGGAGAATCTTTGATGAAGTAACAGGAAGAGGCTGAGATGATCGAGTGCTTTGCATCGGAAACTTCGCTGTGCACGGTGATTGTTCATTTACGTTTGTCATTGCTATCTTTTCTTTCAGACGGTATTTCAGTAGTGCTCGAGCTACTGTAATCTGTTCCAGCTCATCATTGATCTCTTTCTCAAATGCTGAATTCACAGCTTGTCGTGTCACTGCCAAGAAAAGAATATGTCAGCTGAGATGGAGGGTTATGTGGCCACAAATGGAGCGGAGGTCATACAACTATTTTGCTTGATCAACAACACAACTTGGTTTCAAATTGCACCTCTAACTGGCCAACCATGGAATTACCAAACGATATATGATTTTTTCACCAAAAAACTTTTAACTGTTAAACATATTCAAGAAGAGTAACCCACATACAACTGAAGAATGTTTATCAGACTCCGCTTGAGATTAGAGGGTTTCAGTAAAGATGCAAGTGACAATATCTAGTTAATGGTAGGTACATCTATACCTGTACATGTCGTGATAAGTTAAGTGTACTTGACACCAATATATACTTTTAGGCAGGAGGGCTCACATTGTTTTAGAGATGACCATGCTGCCATGGCTGCATTCTTCTCGGCCTGCTTCTTGTTCTTCGCTGGTTCACCTGTAAATGCGATTCCAGCAAGCTCAACCGTGCAGGTAAAGACAGGTAGGTGTCCAAGGCCTGATCTGGTGGTTGAATATAGTGGAAGTGATGCTCCAACTCTTTGTGCAATTTCCTGTAAGAGGTTTTTGTAAACTCCTGTCTCATCCTATCCAGAAACCCAAAATAAATAAATTAGCATCTACATAATGTGGAAAGACCAATTTTATCACCCATAATGCATGTGGCATGAAAAGGGTTAGAACTAATGAGTGATACTGCTGACCGACTTTTCAGAATGTAGTATGTACACTGCGGGATAGACTACCACTTTCTTTGGCCATAACGGGATAGGTTGATATTTTGTATAAGGTAATAGTATCAACTATGGTGGTTGAAGATGAAGAATTATGTTGTTTACAAAACAAGCACATATATATACAAAATGAAATTGACTTTCCTCATTTCCATTTTCAATCTTAATATGAATAATGTCTCTGTAACTTCGCATCTTTACAAAATTTCATCCTCCCCAGGACATCTCGTACTCAATTGTCACCCACGCCTTTCCATGTATTTCCTAACAAGCTTCTCTAATCTAATGGAAGATCATCATCACAGTATCATAGGCATGTCGTCATTTTCTTTTGTACGGCCATAGGTGGTGATGATGGGCTAATAACTAAGATACTAGTTTTCTTTAGTAGTTATCAAAATTTCAGCCAGGTTTACATGAGTTGATCATCAAGATTTCTTTAGTAATCTTCACAAATGATTTCTGGACCATAAAAATTCTCTCTCGCTTTCACCCAATTAAAGATTCAAGCATTTGAAATGAAACCCCAAATGCAAATAACATGAAAATGATCAAAAAATACTCACCAGGATCCTAGCAGCAAGGGAATGAGATGGACCTCTATTAGATAACGAATTTAATGCAATTTCAGCAGCAGAATGTTCAGCTTGTCTTAATGTTGTACAAAAATTTGGACTCTCAAATACTTCACCATTAAAATTAACAGTAGCTTTGAATCTTGGTGCATGATCTGGTCCTTCTCTTATACATATATATGATGGCAGATTAAAACAACTTCTTTGTGCCAGCTCTTGAAGCTGGTTTTTATACATCTCTTTCTCTGTATATCTAAACTCAAAATTCAATTTCAATGGATAAAAAACCACAAAATCTCAATGAAAAACTGCATTTCAATATCAAGAAACAAGATCAGATCAAGAATCAAGAGAAATGGAATCGGGAACGATGAAAATTAAACAACTGAGTATGATTCCCCGGAGGGATCGAGGTTTTAGGGTTTTGGGGATTTGATTAGAGATTGAAAGAAGAGAGGGAGAAAGTTAGTTTTGATAGAGAAGAAAACGAGGAAACGAAATTAAATAATTTGTAAATGAGAAAAGAGTCTACTCTTTCATCATCATCTTCATTCAATGTATTAATGGTAAGAGGAGACTGTTAATTAAGTACTTAATTAGTTATTGTAATTATGATATTCAGCTAATTAATACTCCTAGGTATTAATAATTCGTTATAATGCTTTGGGTCAACTATATGGAGTTTGGCCGTATGGCCACATGCTCATATTTGCATAATGCATGGGTGCGCGACTATGTGAGTAGTGTGACTGTGAGTGCGATTTTTTTTTTCATTTTTTCATTTTTATTTGGATACTGAAAGGAAGATTAATATTAAGAGAATTGAGTTGCACACTTTTCATCCTCCAATGTTCCACTAGCAAGGTGATTTCCTTCATCCTTGATCATCTTTGGTGATTTAGGATGGGAAACTTCTAATTCAACCGTGAATCCATGGGAATAAAACTGTGTCTTTTGCTGATTTGGTTAAGGGTAAAAAACCCTATGTGTTAACAGATTCGGATCTCACTTCTCTTCCTGATGCAACTATGTTTGGTGATGAACCGGTACTAGATTTACCTCTTGAACTCACACAAGGGGCGTGATATGTTTCAATTAAGTCATATTGGGAGATTAAACTTCAAAGGGTTAAAACTTAAAGAAGTTCAGAAAATTTTGGAAGAACAATGGAAACTTGGTGATAGGAGGTGTATAAGTTGGTACCGATGACAAAGGGTTTTTTCATCATCAAGTTAACTTCAGTTGAAGACAAAGAACGAGTTTGGCATGGTGATACGTGGGTGGTGCAGAATCAACAACTTAGGGTTTACAATATTTACCCTAACTTTGATCCGGAGAACTAAGCATTGAATCAAGTTTGTCATGTTAAACATCTCGAAATATATGATTCAAGCATTGGATGTTCAAAGGTCCTTAACAATATTAGTTCGGAACAATTTATCGTTCAAGAATTAATTTTGTGGATCAATTGAAAATTACCCAAGCAATGCTTTTATCATCTCAGAATATTTAAAACATCAAAATAGAGAAATTCAGAACTTCTTTTATTTCGACTCAGGATAGGTGGGCGAACCATGAATATCCGAGTTTCTGGAATACAGGAGGGTTGGCGAACCAGTTAGCAAACCGTAAGTTCAGGATAGGACGGTTACGAACCGTGGTGATCTGAATTTTCTATATTGGTGAAAAAAGATAACATTTGGCGCAGTTCACATATAGAATACATCTGAGTTCACGAGCCATGTAGGGTTGGAGAACCCGGTTCACGAACCGTTGCACCCTGACTCGTGAACTATGTCTTATGGTTCACAAACCGTTTCACCAACGGTCCTAGTAAACTTTAGCAGATGCTCAAAAACTTATTTTTTTTAATACGTTTAGCATTGCTATGACTCTCATAAACACCTCTAAGTCAACATTGATCACTAAAACACTTGTATGTGTGGATCATTCATGATTATATTCTTAAGTGTTTAAATAAACACCAAATTGCTTTAGTTCGTAAACCAAATAACGGTCATTATACACGGTTCCTTAACCGGACCACTGTGTATATTCTTCTATGTAAGTTTCAAGATTAATTGTCACATGCTTACTTGAAACCCTAATTAGAGTTTCATCTAAACAGAGAAATTGTTTACTTAAATCTCAAGTTATCTTAGCTTGAATTCTAAGCAACCCTCAGTCTTGAACATCTATAAATAGAGATGCTCTTTCAACTGCGAAATTCAATCCCTAACACTTTGTGTCCAACTTGATAGCTACAGTCGTCCTCTACTGACCTGGGTTTCCTCTAAGACACATAATTAGGACTAAGACTTAAAAGACTTCACTTGGGGATTCATGAATCTAGGTCCGACTATCTTTACCTTGATAGTTCGTGAATCCTGATCTTGTTGTTTTTTTATCGAGGTTTTCGTAATCTCTTTCAAACAAGATAGATAGAAATCACAAAGTTCCCTTCCTCTCAAACTTTGTAATTTCTCAAGATAGATATTCGAAAACTTATCTTACTTGATTAGTTCAAGATTGTTCTTGAGAGGTGGTTAAAGATCTAAGCTTCTCAGCTAACTAAGTGTAAGTGTTTCAGATTGTGAGGTTTGCTAGCTTTGTCTATTTCAAACAGATTTCCAAGCCTTGATCTTTGATCTAAAGGGAAATCAAATAGGATTATCTGTTAGAGGCAGATTGGTATCAAAAGTCTTCACTTAGGTTTAAGCAACTCTTAGGCTATAAAGGACGTCAGCTAAGGGAATAAATTGCATAGAGCCTTACCAGGTTCAAGAGACGTAAGGAGTGCGAACTGAGTCACTTGGAGGGTGGATTCGGTCTCAACTATATTCCAATATGAAGTCTGATAGTAGGCTAGTGTCTGTAGAGGCTTAATACAGTTTGGTGTTCAAATCAGGACGAGGTCTCGGGGTTTTTCTACTATTGCGGTGTCCTCATTAACAAAACTTCTGGTGTCTTGTGTTTTTATCTTTCCGCATTATATTGTTTATCTTTTTAATATGATTTACACAAGTAGTACGTATTAAATCTTAGTAGATACGTCTATATTAATTGTGATCGATTACGAGATTTGTTCTTGTAGAATTCTTGTCTTGAAAGATAGGTAATAAGTGTCATACTTGGCAGAATTCCGATTGGATTATTTAGATCCGACTAGATTGATCTTGGAAATTGATTTTTGAGATCATCCAAATACTCTTCTCAATAATCAGGTTCACGGATTCCATTATCTAAACTTTCTGATTGAGAAGAGATAGAGATATAAATTTTATATACATATTGTCAAGGATCATTAAGTTGGTCTACTTGCAATTGTATTAGGTTTTTCCATACATGTTGCCGAACGAAAAAGTCGGTGGGGTACTTGGTATCCTCTCATTTTCATTATTTACTCACGGCATTTAACATTCTATCTTATGAGACAATGTCGTATGATTTTAGTAGATTTAATATTGCCAACAAAAAATTTCGAGTCAAGTTTGTCTTGATAAATATCTCGAAATATGATTCAAGCAATGGGTGTTCTACATGCTTGACAATCTTGGTTAAGAATAAATTGTTGTTCATGAACTATTTTTGTTTCAAGTTGATAATTTGGAAATGAATAAACGAAAAGGAATAAATACAGATAAGTATATCAGCTTATATTTGTACATCTCATTCTAACGTATAATGCAAGTGATGAATAGTTACATGTTAACTTGTTACCTCATATATGAATTCAAAATTTCTCGTGAAATCTTGAATAAAAATCCTAATCACCGTTTATAAAGGTTAACTCGTCACGTCTATTCATAATAATTATGTGATGCATGGTCTTATTTCGTGTCTTTTTAATAGTCGTGTCTGGTTTCTATCTCCTTTCTGCATACATACTTCAAACTTCAATGATAAATCTTTTTTGGGTTGGATTACTTTATGGCTCATTGACCATATTTCTTGTCTTTCTGGAGATTATCAATGTTTGTTTACTACCATTCGATAGTCCATTTGGAATAGTAGGAATAACCGTATTTTTAATTCTAAGAAAGAAAACCCATCTCATGTCATAAATATAAGCAAAGCCATGATAATGCCTATGAAGCATACCATACACATTTCCCCTAATATTGTTGTCGTTAGCAATGATAAATTGATGCCCCCATCCCTGTTAGATGGATAAAATACAACACCGCTGGTGCCTTTGATGAACTCTCCTTGGTCAATAGTGCAAGATATGTGATGGGAGATCATATAAATAAAGCCTCCTTCTGTGCAACCTTGATGTTTGAAGTTACCTCTCCACCAGAAGCTGAGAAAGTGGCACTATTGAAGAAAGTTGTGAAAATAAAGCTTAGGCATATAATCAATAAGAGCGATGCAAAATATTTGTTTGACCAAATTTTATCCGATATGTTTGATGGCGATAAAAGAATGGATCTCTTTTTACAGTGAGTTTTTTTTTAAATGTTTTTTGTTGATAAAGATGGAGAGTTATTTCTAAAGTTCTAACTTCGTAGCTTGCACATTTACTTTTCAACCATGTATTTGTGATGATGTGACTCATACTTTGGTTCAATGGGCCAAAGTTAACTCTTCCTTTATGATTTGGTCCACTGCTCCAATTTAGTTATTACCGGTTATTAAGGCAGATCAGTAGCCTTTTTAAAGGTCTTCGTTTAAAAGAAAAAGACAAAGCTTGTCACTGTATATATTTCCAAAATTTCTCGTGCAAGGTCCTTGTCTTTTTCTTGTAGTAATCTCATTTTTGTTTTTTGTAATTTTTATACTCCCTCCGTCCCACTATTAATTGACCTAGTTTATTAAAGAAATCAGTTTTAAAGTAGGTCAATTAATGATACATGTGTATCCCTACTCCTCTTAAGAACTTAGTAAACCTCAAGCTAAGTTGAGGGAGGAATCCTATATTAGGAAGGAAACCTTATTTGGGAAGAATTCATAGTTAGGAAAGAGTTTGTTTTAGGCAATACTCTTAGTTTAGGAAATAGATTCCTAATAGAAGACCTAGTCGGCTGAGTATGATGAAGTCTATAAATAGAGAGGTTTGGTTGTTAACTAAAGACACAGAAAACCTAGGGAAAGCTTGGAATAATACTTGTGCAAGCTAGCAAACAGTTTAAGATTGATCCACTGTTTAGAGAGATTGTGAGCGTAACAAAGAGAGAATTGTAATCGTTTTCTTGTTCATAATCTAGAGAAGATACTTTTTTCTTCGAATTACTACTTTGTGTGTTCTGTTTTATAATTTTTATCATCTATTATTATTCTGAATTTTGCCTTTATAGTAATAGCTACCAAGGTACAAAGATCATAGTATCAAGTTGGCATCAGAGCAAGGTTAGTTTCTAGGGTAAATCCCTGTGGTTTATGGTTTTCACTAGATCCCTCTACATAAATCTTGGTGAGGTACTCGAGAAGCTAGAAGACGTTAGGAGAACAAGGGGATCAAGGATGACAAAGTCAGATGACGAACCTAAGCAAAGCGAACCACAAACTATGAAAGAAAAGTTGGCTACGCTACAAACAGACATGAAGTCGATTAAAACCACCCTTTAAGAATTGACTGAATGTATTTGTTCTCATCACCCAAGTCGAAGACGAAGAAAAAGGTTTCGCCTTCACCTGAAACTCCGGAAGAAGAAGAAGAAGATGGGGACGAAGAAAAGAAGAAGAGCGGGTTTCTTAAAAGTCTTACATCAACTAAACTTCATTGTAAGAATCTGAAAATTGATTTTCGTATTGATATTCCACTTTACGATGGGAGTGTCGATGTAGAAAAATTGGATGATTGGATTGAACGTCTAGAGACGTATTTCTCTTTCTTTGAATATGGTTCAAAGGAAAAGATTGGTTTCGCGGCATTAAAGCTACAAAAGCATGCTCTAACCTGGTGGAAAGCTTATCAAAGACAAAACCTAGGCAAGGGAGTATTGTCGTGGAGAAGATTCAAGGTAGTTGTAAGGAAACAGTTTTATCCGGTTGGCTACCTTGAGGAGAGATGGTTCAAGTGGTACAACTTGAAGCAGACCTACAACCAAACCGTGCAAGAATATACTTTGGAATTTGAGAATCAAGCTATGATTTTGGATTTAGACTTGGGAGATTATGTTATCTATATGAAGTATATCTCCGGGTTCCATAAGTATATACGGAAGGAGTTGAAGATATTTTCGGTTGATAGTATTGCCGAAGCAAGTATAAAAGAAAACGCCATTGAAGGCAGGCTTAAGAAATCTTATTCAAAGGGAAATCCTAAGGGAAAATATGGAGGTACCACTGTGAAAGGAGGTGGGAGCAAAGAATAAGGAAAGTCTAGTGACAAGGAAGGTTTGACTTACCCATTTCAAACAAACGGGTCATGTTATCGACAAGTGTTAGGTAAAGAACCCTCATCTAAAACCCAAAGGGTTGCAGAGAAAAGAAGCCAAGAAGGAAGCACTAGTCGCTCAAGCTTCGAAACAAGTCCAAGGACTAACTGAACCCAATTCAAAGCTCTCTCTTATGGCAGGAGCAAAGGAAGGACCTTTAAAAGATGACCCTAGGGAACAACTCTTCAAAGTGAAGATGCAAGTTAAGACATCATTAGTTGATGTTGTTATTGACCCGGGAAGTCAGAAGAATTTACTTTCACATTTTTTGGTACATAAGTTGGGTTTGAAGACTTTCAAACATCCGAAACCTTATCCTTTAGGGTGGATTCAAAAGGAAGGAGGGCTACAGGTTCGAGAACAATGTACGTTCAAGTTTGATTTTGATGAGTCATACATTGACGAAGTTACGTACGACGTAATACCTTTGGATGTTTGTCAGGTGGTACTAGGTAATCCTTACCTATGGGATAGAGATGCAACTCTTCACAGGAGGGAACAAAAGTACACCTTAACCAAGAATGTAGAAATTTTTGTGATTTGGGCTATAGATTCTCCTCTTGAGGGGGCAAGCTTGATCACATCCACTCAGGCTAAGCGGTTGGTGAATGCTAGCACAAAGTTCATTCTCCTTGTGATCCGTTCTCTTGAGGAGCAGCCGAGTAGAGTTTGTTTGGCATCTTTGACTGCACAACAAGAAGATGACCTAGAAAGGTTTAAGTTGAAGTATAAGGATTTATTTTCAGATGTCACGGGATTACCGCCAAAGAGGAGTTTGGAGTATGAAATCATGTTGACCGGGGAGAGTTCTCTAACTAATATAGGTCTTTATCGTACGACCATCAAGGAATCTGATGAGATCAAGAAACAAGTCCAAGAACTTCTAGAATTAGGAATGATAGTGTCAAGTGCTTCACCTTGTGGATCAGCGATATTGTTGGTACCAAAGAAAGATGGAGGCTGGCGTATATGTATTGACTATAGAGCATTGAACAAGATCACCATCAAGAATCGTTACCCTCTAGACGACATGATGGATCAGTTGGAAAAAGATCGAGTCTTTACAAAGTTAGATTTCAAATCCCGATACCACCAAGTGAGAGTCCGAGAAGATGATACATCGAATACTGCTTTCAAAACCAAACAAGGCTTGTTCGAATGGTTGGTGATGTGTTTTGGTTTGTGTAACGCTCCAGCGACGTTTATGCGTTTGATGAATGATATGTTACGCCCTTTTATAGAAGATTTTGTGATTGTTTACTTGGATGATATCCTAATATACAGCAGAACTTGGGAAGAGCATCTCGTTCACGTTGAGAAGATGTTTAAAGTGTTACATGAAGGCCAGCTGAAGTTGAACGGAAAGAAATGTGAGTTTGGAAAGGAGGAGTCGGTGTATCTCGGATTCATTGTTGGTGGTGGACAAAGGAAAATTGATCCAAGGAAGATTGAAGTGATCACTAAGTGGTCTAGACCTAGTACTGTAGCTGAAATCAGGAGTTTCTTAGGGGCTTGCACATACTTGTGTAAGTTTATCCGGCATTTTTCGACTATTGCAGGACCATTACATGGTTTGACAGGAGCTAAGGCAAAGTTTGAATGGAAACAAACCCATGAAGATGCTTTTCAGTTACTAAAAAGGAAGATTTCAGAAGCACCGATGTTGGCATTGCCTAACTTACAATATACTTATGAAGTTGAGACTGACGCTTCTAACTATGCAATGGGAGGAGTGTTGTTACAGGATGGTAAACCAGTGGAATACCATTCAGAATTGTTCTCAGGTTCTATTAAGAACTACGCACCTTATGACAAAGAATTTTATGATTTATATCAATGTATCAAGCATTGGCGAGTGTATCTCTTAAACAAAGAAGTAGTGGTACATTCAGATCACAAAACATTGGAGTATCTACACACATAGACGAAACTACAGCAAGCCCGACACATGAAGTGGATGTCTTACTTGATGAGTTTCAATATTCTCATTAAGTACAAGAAGGGAGTAATAAACAAGTTGGAAGATATGTTGTCTCGTCCACCAATCCGAGCATTAATGGTGGCCATGAGAATTCATCCGATTGTTCCTCAAGAGTATGCAGAGTCATACACATCTAGCAAAGACTTCAAGAAGGTGTAAAGAGTGGTTTTAAAGGTGAGTTTGAACTCCGGGATGGATTGTTATACAAGGGTCGGTTACTTTGCATTCCAGAAGATGGAGATCGTTTACAATGGTTGAGAGAGGAACACACATCCCGAGTTGCTGGACACTTTGGGATGAATAAAACACTTTTTAACCTTCGTCGTTATGTATTTTAGCCAAGGATGCAAGATGATGTGGCTAAGTTGGTTAGAGGGTGTAAGTTGTGCAACACATCTAAACCTTCCAACAGGAAACGTGGGTTATATCTACCATTACCAGTACCATCAAGGCCTTGGGAGAGTATTTATATGGATTTTGTTAGTGGGTTACCAAAGACCAAGTCTGGTTATGATTACTTGTTCGTTGTGGTCCGCCGATTCAGCAAGATGATTGCATTAATTTCATGTACAAAGACGGTAACGGGAGCCGGTGAATTAAAGCTCTTCTTTGAGCATGTGTGGAAGCGTTTTGTTTTACCTACTTCGATTATTTATGATAGGGATAGTTGATTCCTTAGTCATATTTCAGATTCTTTATGGAAGATGATGGACACTAGGTTGAAGAAGAGTACATCTTTCATCCACAGACAGACGGATAGACAGAAGTGGTCAACAGGTTTATGGTTCACATGTTAAGGGGATATAATTCCAAGCATCCTAAAACTTGGGATGAGAGTTTACCATATCTACAGTTTGCTTTCAATAAAGCAGTTAACAGTTCTTCGGAAAAATCTTCTTTCGAGACGTGTTATAGTTACTTACCACCTAGCCCTTTTGATCTAGTGTTTTATAATGACGCCTCAATGTGTGTGGGTGTGGGGGTGGGGTGGGAGGAAGTGAATGACAAAAGGCACAGAAGTTCTTGGAGAAGATATTTCAGATTCACGCGACTGTTGAAGCACAATTAAAGAAGTCACAATCCGAATACAAAGCAAAACATGACAAGCATCTTGTGCCTTGTAATTTCAGTGTTGGTGACTTGGTATGGTTAAGATTAGGTAAGGAGCGACTGAAGGGGGAAGGTAAGAAGTTGAAGCCATTGAGATATGGACCGTTTCGTATACTCGATCAGATTGGTGACAATGCCTTTCGTCTGGATTTACCACTTTATCTAGGAATGTACTCGGTTATAAATGCCGAATACTTGAAGTTGTTTGAACCACCATTACTAGATGATGACGGCGACAACACTATGATCTTACCACGAGTAGAAGACTTATGGTTTGATAGAGAGGAACCACTCAAGGAAGACTGCATATTGGAGCGAATAGTGACTAAAACACGACAAGGAGAGAAAGAAGCTTTTCTAATTGGATGTAAAGGTCAAGTTCTCAGCAAGGCCAAGTGGTTCAACAAGGACAAAGGGACTCTCGAGTTCCCTAACCTTAATTTTTAACTTTCATAGGAGTTCAAGTTCTTAAAAGGGGGACCCATGATATAGGTGTATCCCTACTCCTCTTAAGAACTTAGTAAACCTCAAGCTAAGTTGAGGGAAGAATCCTATATTAGGAAGGAGACTTATTTGGGTAGAATTCCTAGTTAAGAAAGAGTTTGTTTTAGGCAACACTCTTAGTTTAGGAAATAGATTCCTAATAGAAGACCTAGTCGGTTGAGTACGATGAAGTCTATAAATAGAGAGGTTTGGTTGTTAACTAAAGACACAAAAAACCTAGGGAAAGCTTGGAACAATACTTGTGCAAGCTAGCAAACAGTTTAAGGTTGATCCACTGTTTAGAGAGATTGTGAGCATAACAAAGAGAGAATTGTAATCGTTTCTTGTTCATAATCTAGAGAAGATACTTTTTTCTTCGAATTACTACTTTGTGTGTTCTGTTTTCTAAGTTTTTCGTCTATTATTATTCTGAATTCCGCCTTTATAGTAATAGCTACCAAGGTACAGAGATCATACGTATCAATTAATAGTGGGACGAAGGGAGTATTTTTGAGGACGGTCCGGCGGTAAACTATTATATTCCAGAATTATGCTTCAAAATAAAATTCCTTTCCAAAACAAGATAACATAGAACTGTAAGATTGATGCAGATAATCTTGCAAAAAAATCAAGACATAAAAATGTTCAGTGGAAGGGTAATCCTCTGGTTTTCTTAGACCGGAAACTGGAAAAGGATAGATCTAAAATTTCAATTAAAATTTATATGCAACAACTTAATTTTAATTAAAATTTCTTTTCCTATCAAAAAAATAAAAAGTAAAAGAGAAAGAAAAAGAAAAAGAAAAACATGTCAATGGGAATTATAAATTTCAGGTGAAAAATGGGAAGGCAGTTAGATTTTGGTTTGATAATTGGTGCTCTAATGGTCTTCTTAAAGACAAATATCTAGCTGTTTTCAAAGCTTGCAGAAATAAAAATGCATCAATAGCAGAAATGGTGGTTAATGGAAGACTCCACTGTAACACTAGAAGAACTTTGAATGATGTTGAACAATTAGAATGGGATCTTTTGTGCAATGAGTTAGGTCCAGTTCCAGATTTTGTTAATGAAGAAGATGAGATACCGTATGAGTGAGATTTCAGTGTTAAGAAAATTTATGAGCTGCAATTGGAGGAAGGGGATAATACTTAAAATTTTCAGAAGTTTCTTTGGAGAAAACAAGTACCTGCTAAAGTAAGTTTTCTTCTATGGGCATATTCTCATAACTCTATCCCAACTAGGTCTATGCTTAGACATAAGAGAGTTACTGTTGCTTCAGAAAATTGTCTTTTCTGTCAGACAGAAGTGGAAGAAGCTGATCATCTATTTGTGACATGTAAGTATGCTCATGATATATGGATACATTTTTTGAAGGCTTTTAAGATGCATTGGGTGATGCCTAATTCTCTCCAGGGTCTTTTTGAGATTTGGAGTCAATGTAAATTGAATGACAGGTGCAAGGAAGTGTGGGAGAAAATCCATTATGCAATCAGTTGGCACTTATGGACTGAGAGATTTGATAGGGCATTTGGAGCTAGGCATAAGTCTGTGGATGAACTTGTCATGATTATAAAGCAATCTGTTGTCTTATGGCTTCATGAGAAGGATACGTTTAAAGACATTGATGTAAGGTCTATCTTGTTTAACTGGGAAACGGTTCTACACTCTTAATATAAGTGTTTGAACCCTCCCTTGGGTTGTAAATATTTTTCTCTTAATATAACCTTTTTTTTGGGGGGGGGGGAAACCTTGCTAATCTAACTCTAAAATTACACCGATAGATCTAAAATTAACGGTTAACAATTGCGCAAGATTCGATATGTGTGTTGTAATGGCCGTTCAAGACGCATTGTCATCTCATTGGATGGCTTCTCAAAGATGTCGTTTTCGGGTGAAAGTGAAATGCAAGATAGGACAACACTACCTTCATGTCTTAGTCTGTCGGTTTCAACTTTCAAATCCCATTCAGATAAAAGAAAAGAAAAAATATATACCAACTTATAGAACAATGAAAACGAAGATGAAAAGGAAAATGAAGGCGAACGAGTTCATAACTTCGGCATTACGTGAATTCAGTATTCTATCTTTGTAAATACTCATACAGCACACGAAATAAGAGAACGACGAAAATAAATATAAGATATTGATATGGATAAGTGCAAATATCAATAGAAATTAATAAACGAAAATGAATAAATACAGATAAGTATATCAGCTTATATTTGTACATCTCATTCTATCCAAAACTATAAAGGTCAAGTGACCCAAGAGACCAAGTCTACCGTTCAAATCTATAAAAGAAATTGTTTATTTTCATCACAGAAATAATAGATCTTTTTTTGCTGCTAACTCTTAACTTTTTCGTTTTTAATATATTAGAAAACAATAACTAAACTTTTTTAGAGTTCTTGAGTTCAACTCCAAGTGCGTTTGTGAATAATCGAAATCGCTCCCCAAGTGTGGTCCTTAAAAACCAAAGGCATTGGGATATGAAAGTTAAAAACAAAGATGCTCATAGTTTATTCTCCAATATATAGTCTCATTAGTCAACAAAAGATGTTTAACACTATATTTTCCTTACTTTTCTACTTTTTCTTGGTGAGTCACTAGACTCACAAACCATGATATGCTTTTGATTTAGTCATTTAGCCCCACTCAAAAAAGAAAAAAAGAAAATCTTAGCTCTGTTGCAACTGAAGTCTGAAATCTGAACTGCTGATGTATTGGAAATGCTTACTCGTTGTGGTTGTAAGTTAGCAAGCTAAGCAGGCATGAAACCAAGATAGTAAAAACTAAAAATCCGGCAGCGCCCACAGTTGAGAGACCAAGGGAGAGGAGAGACTGCTCATACAATTTAATGTCTACATTTTTAAATGTCGCTTTAACGGTGTAAAGTTTGGTGGGCGTTGCTGAAAATCATGCAGTTTATAACAGCTCCATTATGATTAACTTTTTTTTTTTTTGGGTAAGAATGACTCGGGTTAACCCAATCCAATCCACAATTCCACCTACCATTTTCATCATCCCTGCTGAACTGAAAGTATGAAACATCATCCCATTACTCCCACTTGAGTTATATAGTAGTATTTGTTTTTTTAGTATGCTTGGTGATCTAGCTAGCACGACAAATCAAAACTACTTTGTAACGAACAAAAATACATTCGCTGCCATTTCTTTATTGGCAGTTATTTTTCCAATGTTTGCAAAGTCCGTTTATTCTGGGTTTTTTCTTCCGGTTTTCCTTAGTTCTATTTTTAACATGTAGGTGATAACGGTTAATTTTCCTCAAACACAGACGACACCAATAATCCTTCTGTTTTAAGTGAATATTTTTTCTCTGTGCTTTTCACTTCTAGTTCTATCTAGATTTTTCCTATTTCCATTTGTAATTTCAATTATTGACAAGAAAAAGAAACGAACATAAAATCAATGTAACATCGAAGGCGTCATTGTCATGACTAATTTGTAAGTTTCTTACCTACCACTACTACTACTACACCGCAGCATCCCCACACACACCCAACTTCTTCTCAACCGTCCCCCCAACCTTGACAACATTTCCATAGCAATCCGCTTACCACAAACTTTTTACTCTTTCTTTCTTCAATCAAAACACATCTCTTCCCCTTCACACACACATTCAATGTAGTTAATATCGGTTCCAAATTTATACCCATAATTTTTATAACAAACAATATTTTGGACACAGGTTCCAAATTTATACCCATAATTATTATAACAAACATTATTTTGGACACTAAACCTACAGTCCGCCTATGTCCCGTCCTCTGCGACCAAAATCAACAAGATGGAATATAAATCAAATCTGCCTATAATCAAATCAACATAAAGTAAATGAAAAAGGCATGTTACCCATAAAAATCAACCATTAATAACACAAAGAAAACAAAATCAAAGCAAAGGAAGAGAGTAATTATCAAATGATTCAAAACCCCAATCTTCTATTGGATGAGAATCTCTGAAATTCAAAACCTCAACCTTCAATATTCCATCGGAAAAAAGCTGCGCTGCTGTTGCTGATGCGGTTGATAGAGAAAGCAGAGAAGATTCGACGGTATAATATTTTTTAGAAAGGAAATTGACGGTATAATTAATATGGTTTACTAGAAATGGTTGATTTAAGTGTTAGTTGAGAATTGAGAGAAGAAATAGATGATGAATTCAAGAGAAATTGAGAATTTCAGAGCTAGGTTTGATGGTTAAATGAAGAACTCGTGCTACGTGTTGCTGAAGAAGAGCAGATGTTGCCGCGATTGATTCAAGAGTACACGAAATTGATCTGGGAGAACAATAACTCTATTCAAAAATTCCTTTCACTTTCTTAATTTTAGTTTTTCGTCTGAACAACAAAATTAAGGAACTGAATTTCGAGTTTCGACTGGAGTTTTAGGGGTTTTTCCTTTCCCTTACCCTGAAATGCCTAAACTAGCCTCATTCTATATCTAAAATGCATAACACATCCTTATACCGGAAAAATCGGTTCTCTCGTATTGGCGCGTATCGGCCGATATTATCGGGCAGATATCGTATCGCCGATATAGTGCTTCTCATATCGCTCCAAGAGCGATATCCGAAATTTCGCCGATATATCGGCCGATACGGTGCCCGGACGCATCAGTGTAGGAGTAGTACTCACAATAAAGTTGTGTCTCCATAGTCTTATTCTTGTCTTTTTCCGATTCTTTTACTTTTTTTCTGATGTCTATGCAAACCACAATAATAATCAATCAAAAATAAGAAGAATAAAAGGACAAAAGAACAGAAAGACAAAAACAAATTCTCTCTGCAAATTCAATTAAAAAGTTAGGGTTTTACATTCCATGATCAGCTTGATCAAAATTTAAAAATCACTGACAAAAAAGGAAAAGGAAAAACAAAACAAAAATAAAATCTATAGTAAGAGATCAAAAATCAGACAGAATATTGATCCTTACCAAAAGAAAAAAAAATGATCATAATAATAAGAATCCTTGATATCTCCTCAATATTACTCAGTAATAACTACAATAACATAACAAAAATTAATCTTCAAAACCAGTTTTCTGCCAAATCGCATCTCTAACTCTGCTTAAATCTCTTCCTTTCAAAGTTCGTCCTATTCCTTCATGAACAGAAAATGAAGAAATTTGAGTTCTCCTAGCTAGAAATTCATGAGGAGGAATTCGAATCCTACCATTTCGGCCACTGTCATGATGATCATTTTCAAAATCTTCGTCTTCATCATCATAATCGTCTTCATCATCAATAACATAATCAACATTTCTAATAATCCTATGATCTTCTCTTAAAATCTTTGACCAGTCAGGTATATTTACTGGTAATGATTTTGCAGTATTACCATGATCAACCCGATCTCCATTATCATCTCTCCTGTTTGATTTCTTCGTCAAAATTCTCGAACTAGGTATTGATTTCTTGAATTCAGTTGATGTAATCTGATGATGATGGTTTGAATTCCATAAACTTGATTCATCAAATTCAAACATAGTATCTGAATTGATCATTAAATTGTTATCAACAAATCTATTATTATAATTTGGTTTCCCTAAATAGTTCTTCTTAGTAGCCATAAATGAAAGAGAGGAAGAATGAATAGGGAAATCGTAATACTAAATATGCTTTTGGTTTTTCTGCTTCTCTTCTTCTTTCTTTGTTCTTCTTTATAAAGACAATCGGATAAGATTCTTCTTTCTCCCTCTTTCTCTCTCTCTCAAATAAGTTACCTACTATTGGTTCCATTGTTTTACTGCGACACGTTGGGTTCTTAATATCAGCCGTTAGATTATCTTTTCCATGATGTGAACCCTGTAAATTGTCCTTTCTTAATCTCATTTATCAGCCTGAACCATAATTTTACTACTACTGATCTATACCATGGGTCTGGTAATACCCGGGTTTATTCAAACAGTAATGGATCACTACCATTTATATTATTGAGCGTTTGATTACATTCGTTCGTGGGAATAAGATTCAGAATGCTTACATGCAAAGCCATGGTTCAACTGGATCCAGTTTTCATTTGACCCGGCATTATGTAGTCATCATCATCTGTATAGTTTCCTATGGGCTTGCAGCGGATTCACAAATTTACCACCACAGGCTTACACATTTCAGACACGTGTATGACGGATAAAAAACAGTCAATCAGTTCAAAAGTTTGACAATTGTATTACCAGAGAAACAAGAAAGAAGCTTCAGTTTTTTGTTAGTGGAAGTAAAAGTTAGGTTTTACAGTTTGTTATGGTAAACGATGAATGGGATTTCCAAAGAATAAACTCAAAAATTCTAGGAAGATGTGGTGGTCCAGATAAGGCGATGTAGATTTTCTCCACGTAAGAGACTATGGATACATTGACCACGTGTCAGATGATTATTCTGACATAGCGTAGATCGAAGTTCTGAGTTCGGGGAGATAAAAGAGGATATTCGAGTAAAAATGAAAACGCGGTTCAGTGTAACCAATCAAAGATAGTGACACTGATTGATTAGGAGCAAATGGGCGCCAAGTGGATGTTTAAGATGCTTTCATCAAAGCAGTAAAGCACGTGAATCAGGGTCCGTAGTTGGCCCTCTTGATATTGACTTAACCCAACTTTGTTAGCCCGTCCATCCCATTTCTACCTCCACTTGACTCTGGAATTTAGAAGTTATAACCAATATGAAAAGGAACCGATTTTGGAAGGCTGTTAGTGTATCTTAAGTGTGATGTAAATCGAGTAGGTCCAGTGGTGGAACCAAGTATTACTATAGAGGGGGCTAGAAAAAAAATCTAATAAATTTAGGGGACCAAATACTTAAAATTGGTGGGCTAATTATAAATTATAGGATCAAATCAAGGATTTTTATATGGTTTTTGGAAGAAAAAAATTGGGGTTGGCTCCGCCCTGAGTAGGTCTGACCGAATGTGAATATGCCATTAGTAATTTAACAAATACTAAAATCCAATAAAAATATCAGAAATTTTGTTTGAACCGATGAATTGAACCACGAAAAAACCATCGATTCACATTGGATGTCCCAAAATCAGACCTCATATTTTCTCCAGTGGTGGGGCCCATCCACTGTGAGTGGGCGGTTTTACCATAATTCAATTCCACGGTTTATTTAGAACTAGTCTAAAAAATATATTGGTTATATAATTAACTTCTAAAATTAACTAACAAAAATATGCAGATCAAACCTGAATATGATTGTTAATTTGTTCCAATAATGATTATCTGCTATTGTAATATATTTGTAATGGGATTCATTTAGCTCTAATACATGCTTTACATTTAATTAAGGAGCTACCCTAGCTATATTATTTATATTTATAATTGTTTAACAATAGGACTAGACTTTTTTGGCACATAATTGAGTAGTGAGAAGCAATAAGATAGATTTAGATGAAAAGATCTTAGAATGAAAAAAGGGAAACATAAACGCTAACCACTCTTGCTAGTGTAATCATTCAGTTCAAGTGTTCAGTTTATGTAAGCAAATGAAAAACAAAAGCTTTAAGCAAATGTAACATATCCCCACTAAAATTTGTTTAGTGTGTACTTTAACACCCACTTGCTCGATAAAGATCAACCACTTTTATTTTTGTTTTTGATCATAGTTCAACCACTTTTAGCTGATGAGGTTTGTTGATGTTATAGTACTACTGTATTTTAGTACATTTTACACATCCTGGAATTTTTCAGAATAGAAGAGTGTTAGATATTGTTGATGAGTGAAAATGATTTGCTGGTTTTTGAAGAAAAGTGAAAGGTTGTGTGACATGCGAATCTTCAATTGAGCAAATTGCTTAAACCTTTAACAGATGCACTGCACGGGATTGCTTTGAGTTCGAGAGATCAATCTGTAAGACTCCGACCTAAACCATGGTAATGGCCGTTCCGGAGCAAATTCAGTCACAAAGAGGGATGAGGGTCGATTTGTAGGAGGGAAGCTGAGAATTGTGTGAAATCAATGATGATTGAAGGATTGTGGATGTGTTGGAGACTTCTTCAGGTTTGATGAACTGTCAGTGAATTCTGATCATATTGATTGAGTTCTGTTCAGTAGTGTTCGACTGAGATCCGTTGAGTTGAGCTAAGTAGTGTTCAGATAAGTTATCAAATCATAAATTGATGAACCTATTTATATTGCAGAAGTAGTTAACACATTGATCTCCAGTAAGTGTGACAGTTGCAGAGGAGTGGAAGAATATGGGAGTGGGAAATCGTGTTTGAACCAGTTCCACATTGCAAGGGAAACTTATTCATCCACTACTTTGCTAACTCCTTCAACTGCTAGCACGACTTACTCACATTTCTCATTATGGACGTACTGTTACATCGCACTTGTTGTAGGCTGCCAGGACAAAACCTTAATGAATATCCCCTTATGTGACGTAATTGATGTCTCATGTATGTGGAGTCTGCAAGGCATACATGTATTTAATTGGTCAATTGTTGACTTGGATAGATCATGAGTTTTAGCCTTGATGAGTCGAGCATAATTGACGAATATGATATGCTTTATGACTCATGTATTGAGCATAAGGTATCTGCTGGGACAACCAATAATGCATAGACTTCGAGTTTGATGAATTGTAATGTATCATGATTTGGATTGACGAACGTCGTCCTAATGAGATTATTCGATCATGGACCTATTCTGATATGTCGAGTATTTGACAGGAAATCAGATATTGCTTAGTTATGTAGAGTACTCATTCCTGATCTAATATGTCATGAATTGTCGAATGATAAAGTAGGAATTAGAGAATTAGTAAGTACTAAACTCATGGTCGTCCAATAAAATAGTGGATGGTCGGCCTAGTGGATGGCTGTCTAATATCATGTTGCTCCTGGACAGTCGAGCAACAAAATATTGGTAGTATGATCAAATATATAAACATTAATTAAAATATTGATAGTTTATTAGAATTATCATAAGTCTGAAATCCTGATTTTGGAGAACCTTGGATCCAGGATATGTAAAGTTGTCAAATGTGGGTAGAGATATGACCAACATAAATGGCGATCGCCCATTGGTAGGCATGAAGATCGTTCAAATCCGGCATAAATGTGGGTAGGTAGGTATGAAGATCGTCCAACATAAATGTGGGTAGGTATGAAGATCATCCATTGGTGGTGGCGAGACCGGCATAAATGGAGAATTGTCTAACTAGTGGAAGAGGATTCACCAAAATATAGAGGATTATCTAAATTAAATTAAGAAATATGGGACCCACCAGCCATTATGGCCAAGTGACCGGCCAAATCCGGTCATGGTGGTGAACGGGTCACCATGTCGACGCTATCTAGTTTGAGTGAATCTTATATCAAAAGAGAAGATTCTAAAGAATAAAAAAACTAGGTGCAATCAAAGTTCAACAACGGTTAGTCAATCAAAGTTCAACAACGGTTAGTCAATCAAATCAATTGAAAACTAATAAAATGCAATTATCTAGTTTCCCAACAATGGTACTCGTAGAGCTTCTTGATCCCACATAAGTATTTAAACGAGCGGTCGTAAGAGATTTCGCCTAATTAGGGTACTTTCCTCTCCGAATAGACGGCTCCACCAGAAACAACAAAAAGATGAAGTTTGCCTGGATCTTAGGATAGTTTGCTAGAAATGCAAACTTAGGTATTTATAGACCAAGGATGTTTGGACACCAAGGAATTTCCAAACAGTATTCTCAAGAAATGCAACAAATGCCCAATCGGTTTTCATAAATCCAGGAAATGCTTTGTCCAATATTTTCTGAAATCTTTCAATAGAAATTCTCCAATCAGTAAATGCACATTACTAATTTTTATTCTCTAGAGATATGCATTTAATTGCTGGTAATTAAAGCATATAAAACTAACAACCTTAATTAAAAGATTCTTAATTTATTTCGGACCGAATCTCCTTGAGTAATTAAGGAATATCTTTGAACAATAAAAGATAAGAGTTACTGTTCGTGTTCAAAGTATGTTGACATCTTTTCTTTGTAAATCATCTTTCATATTTACAATCTTGGAATCGATTATACCACACTTCCAAACAAGTTTAGAATTGGTTCATCTGTATTCCAAGAAAACTATGTGATTGATCAAATATCAAATCACACTCATGCGTTCAATCGGTTATACCAATCACTAGGATCATTTATACCTTAATATGGAATACTTGTGATCGGTCACACAAGTTACCAGGACCAGTTACATCAGTTACGTCAATTACCAGGACCGGTTACCAAATACTCATGGTATTTCTTGTGATCGGTCACACCAGTCACTAGGATCGGTTACACCAATTACCAGGATCGGTTACACCAATTACTAGGACCGGTTACACCAATTACAAGGATCGATTACACAACTCTTCTGTGATCGGTCACACCAATTACTAGGATCGGTCACACCAATTACAAAAATCGATCATACCATCTCAGGTGATTAATTAGGATTGGTTACACTAATTAAACAAAACTAGTCATACCAAATCATAAGTCAGGCATTGTGATTAGTTATACCAAGATACATAACAAGTTATGATCGGTTCTACCATCTCACACATATTGGTAATCCAAAGATATGCAATGAATAACAATACCAATAAGCCTAGCGATTTCCCTATCGATTCATAGAACAAGTTCATGAATGTACTTCCTTTAAACAAATGTAAAACATTGTTTCCTCGGATGAGATCTTCACCTTTACCCATACACATAATCACAATAACATTCATACGATTATGTCGATGTCATATCTACGAAGTTTAATAGATAAGCGTTATACTTCGTAGTCTAATTCCTTAATACTATGATCATATGATCATGTCTCACTACTAGAGTAAAATATTCATTCAAAGCTTCGCAGTTATACGTTAGGAATGAAACAGTTCAAGTCAATATTACTAACCTCAAGAGGAAGGATGATGTCCTCGTTGTAGCTCGTTACTTCTTCACGTTCTTCAGGTCTTCTAGTAATACCTGTATGTCTCATATTCCTAGACTTTCTAGTCTAACCTATACGAAGTTGTCTCTAGTACATAATCAAGCGACTCTTAGATGAGTTTTGATTCACTAAAATATGACAACCAAACTTGACATACCAATGCTTGGTGGGTTCAACCGAGCTATGCTCTAACAAAACTTAAATCTTAAAACAAGTCTTTTGATAATTCAAACTTAAATAGTTCATAATAATGTATGAAGCCATCAAGGATCGGGCATAGCACCGCCAGGATTGTCAGCACCAGCAAAAACATTAGCAGTAGCAGCACCACCTGCATTGGCAACGACATCAGCATCAACACCAACAACAACGTCTGTTTCTGCTTCAGCCATTTCTACCAACAGAGTATTCATATCTCTGTCGCGTTCCCTCCGAGCTGCAATTTCATGCCTTCTTCTTCTGGAAAATGTAATGAGCTCTTCCATTGAAAACTGGTCAACAAGTGCTAATGTCTGCTGCAACTTGGTCTCCCTACCATAGGCGAACTTGTGCATGCTCCTATCTACAAAAAAAAAATTTTTTTTTTTTTAAAACACTACCAGTTTATTAGACAACTGCATAAAACAATATATGTGATCCGATTCTGGGTATAAAACTATAAAGAGAAATCAAACCCAAGAATCGGTATATGAGGAACATCCTATAAACTGATTCTTGTGACCTAATATGTAACTTAAAAAATACGAGGAATCGGTTTATGTTAATGCACATATAAACCGATTCCTATCATGTTTTTTATATTTTGATTATGCCCATAATTGGTAGATGCCAATCACCTTATAAGCCGATTCTGATGCATGTTCTTTATGGAGGCGAAGAAAATACTAGAATCGGTATATACGATGCTTCAATATAAACCGATTTTGGGTAGAATTAGAGATTTTGATTTGTAAAAAATTGAGTTTTAGATGCCTAAATCGATGAATAGATGAGTTTAAGAGAATGGGTTCGATGGGGATTTACCTTACAAATTGGTGATAATTGACAAAATATCACAATATTTTTTTTTGATTAAGGTTTTAAGGTTTGTAAAGCTTAAAAGAAAACGGAAGGTTTTTTGTGTATTAAAATTTTAGGTTTTGTTTTTTTCTATAAATAAACATGATTTCTATTTACATGAGTTTTGGATTAGGGTAATTTTGAGCCTAAGTTAGTCTTTTCACCCATTTTAGGCACCCATAGCCATTTAAATTAATTGGAAGAAGAAATTGGTAGGTCCCAAACTAGCCAGGTAATTTTAGTTTTAATCTCAATACTATGATTATATTCACGTATCACATACAAGGGGTATAAATGAAAAAAATCATCTTAAAACACATGTTTAATGAATAAGACAACTAAAATCCAAAATTCTATATGTGCATTTGGCTTGGATGGATAAAAGATATTGCATTACTGATTTTGCAGGTTTTCATGTTCGATATATACTAAAACAATAATTGACGGTCAAAATCCCGTGGTTATATCCAAAGATTTGAAAATTATGAATCACAGGGAGGTAGTCAAATTATAATATTATAGATTTTCATAGATTTTGAGTGACTCTTGGAGATTCTCTGGAAATCTGGAGATTTCTAGTGATTTTACGAGAGTATTACAGAAAGTGTTTGTAACTTGTAGATGATACAAATAAAGTAAGTTTTTGTAATTTGCAAAGATAAAAAAAAACTCGTTTAATTGGGGGTTACCCGATTATATTGGGGCCACGACAATCCCATCATTATCTGGTCTAAATATTGTGAAAAGACTAGATTACCCTAACCCTTAGGATTATGATACGTGTCATCTTATTTATTTATTTTTCTTAATAACTTTTCTTAATTTTTTTTTAATTTTCTATGTTAATTTTTAAACATTTGCTAGAAGATAAAGAGTATTATTACAAAAAACTAGTTGGAAGCCTAACAAGCTAAGCTCCAACAACGGACTACTACATTAATTGAACAGGTTGTCGTGCTAGCCTACCAACGAGCCTCATGAGGAACCAAGTCAAGGGATCCGAAGCGGATAGGGGGGTTGTGATTATATCGCAAAGGGGGAAAGCTAACTCTACCTTTCAGGTCAAATTCTGCAATATTGCGCCATCGGGGACTCGAACCTGGGACCTCCTGGAGCGCATGAAACCTCTGTGGAACGGGGATGACCCGCTGAGCTAGGTACCCGTTTTTAAATTTCTTTAATAAATTTTTTTCAATCTTTTCTATATATATTTTTCATGAAAAAGATAATAACAGTCGCCATAGTCGAAAAACCACGACCATGATGACTCCTTTAAATTTCAACCATGACGACTTTTGTCAATTTTGAAACAAATATAGACTTTTATAAATATAATTTTGAATCACAGTGACTCTTTTAAATTTTAAAACAAAAGTTGAACAATGTAAAAGTCGTCACGGTTTTTATCTATAGACTATAACGACTCTCTTAAATTGTCATGGTATAAATTTATCTAGTATGACCAATCTATTTGTGTCATTTATCTTAAATTTCAGCCATGACGTTTCTTTCCAAATTTGAAACAAAATGAACTTGTAAAATTTTCTAATCTATTATAGTCGACATCATTCTCAAGTTTAACTATGACGACTATTTAGTTTAAAACAAAAATTGACTATGAAAAGTCGTCACGGTCTAAATTTATATACAAACGACGACTTATAAAAATTTAAATCGTGATGATCATTCATAATAATTGTTGATTTGATGAAAATTCGTCGTGACCGTATTTCAATATCGTGACGACTTTTCATGCAAATCTGGGTTTTTTATTTATTTAAATAATAACAAATCTGAGAGGGATGCTCCGACGATTTTCAGGCGATTGATAGCGCCTGAAATTGATTTTATCTCCATTGCGCGTACTTTTCTTCAGCAATCTTCCACATTCACCATCCAATTCGAACCCCAAATATTTTTCCTTCCCAGTAAACCCTTTTTTCATCCCATTTCACCGTGTTTCGGTAACTTGCATAGGACGTTTCGGTAGTTCCATGGTTTTGTGACAACAATACCGAGAACTAGATCTTTCTCTTCCTCTCAGGACCAACATTCTGAATCTTCAAGTAGCATTTTCAGTCTATAGTCGAGAATAACATTTTTACCTTTATACTCCCAAGAGGCTGATGTAGAGTTTTCAGATGATACTCTCCTTCAATGCCCATTCAAAAGCTTTGATAGGTGTCACTGTTAGAGCATTGCTCGGTTGAACCCACTAGCGTTGGTATGTCAAGCTAGTTTTCAAATTTAGTTTCCAAAACACATTCTTGATTTAGTATACCAAAGTTAGTTTCGGACTAGATTAGGTCTAAGAAGAGCTATTCTTGAAGGATGAAGATTGAAGACTACAAGAAGACATTAATGAGGAATTCATCAACAAATGTATTTGGTAATTGATTTCATTTGGATTCTTGTTCAATTCTATCTTTCTAATCTATCAAAACAAATGCTCACTCTATGGAACAATTCCTATGACGGTAAATGTACATTTATGTATATATACTCGAGGTTATTTGAGCCACGACTTTTGTGACAATAACCTTTATCCCTGGAAAGGTTCTCATGTTATAGTGAATGAGCTTACGAATTCAACGAGCCAAGAATCACTCAGATCTGAGTTATAACAATGAAGTTATGAGTGATTTATTAAAGCAACAGTAATAAGTGTTACTGTTTCTGTTGCAGTTCGTTAGTAGGAAACAATCCATGAACTGTTTGTAACGGTTCACGGACTTGAGCCCAATTACGTGACTAGAAGCCTTTTTTAGTCAAGTTTTTGATGTTTCCTTATCTAGGCAAGATATCTATTACTCCAAACATATTTGATTACCATATCAAAGTGTTTGCGATATCTTATAATTCCTCCTAAGATAAATTGTGATTTATTCACATAAATACAATATTTGATAAATTAATTAATTATTTAATAATTTTGGCAAGAGTTGTAACTTAGAAAAGACTCCCAAAATTAGGAGAGTCTTGAAAAATGAAAATAGCTTTGCTTAACTTTCAAGCTACCTTGTTCACTATAAATAAAGGGTTCGTGGGTGCTACACTTTTTTTCATCCCCTTTGGAAAATTGGTGTAAGCTTCATAAGGTTGTTTTCCATGTCTTCTGTTCTTCATGAACAAGAGTGACATAA
The DNA here is from genome assembly GCA_023531105.1 of Papaver atlanticum. Taxonomy (NCBI): domain Eukaryota; kingdom Viridiplantae; phylum Streptophyta; class Magnoliopsida; order Ranunculales; family Papaveraceae; genus Papaver; species Papaver atlanticum. The sequence continues at coordinate 3,345,971 of JAJJMB010001336.1, forward strand.
AAGTCTTTGTATTGGGGATCACAAAGCCGAGTTAGTAATAATCTTCGTGGTAGTTACACAACTTGTAATCTAGGTTTTTCACCTCTTGTCTATTCTAAGGTCTTCTCTTCTGATATAAGACCATTCAAGAGTTGTTGATCATAAACCCTAGGTTTTGATAGATTTTAGTTCTCGATCGTATACCAACAATTGGTATCCGAAATCGGAACTAGAAAGAAAACTTCGATTAAGGTATCTCGTAAAACATCCTTAAGATGTTTTAAACAAGATATCTCTAAATTTATTCTAGTTGTTTTTGTTGTAGAATAATTAGGTTTCTCTTCCATTTTTGAAGAGTATATAATAAATCCTAATCTACAAGTTTGTTTTGATATTACTTTTACCTAGTAATTGTTTTTCTCAAAACAAACACAAGATTTCCAAAAGCTTGATTCACATCTAAATGGAAATCAAATCGGTGTTTTTGTGAATACAAAAGATCGAAAAGTATCAACCATGTTGTTGCATCTTTTAAAGAAAACTAACATTCTACTAGAAGATTTTTGAGAGCGCTTCTGAAGAGAACTATGTTCTGCCAGAAGATTTTCGAGAATAACTTATAAAGAGAATTTGTGTTGTTCTAGAAGATTTACGAGAAGAATTCCTAAAGAGAATCAGTGTTCTGCTAGGAGTTCTACAAGTACTTGAATACAGCCGAAGCAGGTATTACATCTAGTCCGAATAGGTAGTAGGAAATTGGTGTAACAGCTTATAATCAGTGTGTGTTTATTCTGGACTAGGTCCCGGGGGTTTTCTGCATTTGCGGTTTCCTCGTTAACAAAATTTCTGGTGTCTGTGTTATTTCTTTTCCGTATTATATTGTTTATCTTTATAATTGAAATATCACAGGTTGTGTGTTAATAGGTTTCCATCTGTTTGATTTGCTGATTGATAAATCTGACCTTGTTTGTTGGATAGGATTTTGATTGATCTTGGATATTGGTCTTTCGTACTGTCCAAGTATTTCTCACATCAATCAGGCTTATAGATTTCTATCTGTTTGATTTGCTGATTGATTTGAGAGAAAAAAGATAAACTCTTTAGTATTATTCTTTGATTGAGTTTTTACTCTCGGAATATTATTAAGGTTTAGTCCATATAGATTGCCGAACGAAAAAGTTGGGTGTGGTGTAGTACCCCCGCGTTTTCAATTGGTATCAGAGCAGGAAAACACGCTAAGACCTCATAAGTCTGTGTTTGTAGCAATCTGACTCTATGGACAGAAGTGCTATCTCTATAAACGTACCGCCAGTCTTCAATGGGTCGAATTACTTATGGTGGAAAATTGATATGCTTTCCTTTCTCCAAGCGCGTGATTTTCAATCATGGGTTCGTGTTGTTAATGGATATGATCCTCCAATGGTTACAGTAGACGGTGTAACTGTTGCAAAGGATATTGGTAGTTATAGTGATGTCGAGATTAGTGATGCAAGGAAAAATTCTGACAGATTAAATGCTATCATCCATGCCATTACCCCAGATCTTCAGTACCACGTGACTACGTGCAATAATTTTAAAGATGCTTGGGATATCTTAGAAACCGTATTTGAAGGGAATGCCGCAGAGAAAGAAGCAAGGCTTCAAAACCTAGCTTCTAACTGGGAAAACCTTCGCATGTCTGATGATGAAACCTTTGATGAGTTTAACCAAAGACTTTATCAAATAGTTAACTCCTCATATTCGTTAGGAAAAACTATTCCGGAGAAAGTTATTGTGTGCAAAATTCCCAGGTCTCTACCATCAAGATACGATCTAATAAACATTCCATTGAAGAAGCAAACGATCTTTCAACACTCTCCATAAAGGAAACTTTGGACAAGGCTCTACTCAACCCTTCAGATTTGTCTTCTTGGTTGCATTTGCTGTTGTTTCCCGTTTGTACACTTAACTTATATACACCTAAGAGCACCATGGAAGAGAGGCCAGGCACTAGAAATAAGTTGCAAATTGGCAGCATAAAACAATCTTTGTTGCAGTGGAAAGAAACAAATGGTTGTTGAAAAGACGAGGGTACCCAAATACACCACAATCTTTTATTTATCCACCTATAAGTCCTCTTACCGAAAGTGATTGTCTATGGACAAAGTCGAGACAAATCGGTATTCACACTTTGTGTGATTGTCGATGGATACGAGATCGAGACAATACGACTACCAAAGTATGATACTTGATAATAGGTTTGGACTTAACCAAACTCTATAGGATCACTATCAAGTATATCGGAGTTAACGTTTGTGTAAAATTATAGTAAAACAATTATAATTGCGGAAATAGAAAAGTAAAAGACACAACAATATTTTTTTAACGACTGCAAATGCAGAAAAACCCTGGAACCTAGTCCAAAATTGAATATTCTCAGAATTAAGCCGTTATACAAGATCTAAACCAACTTCGTATAGTTGAGACCAAGCAACTACCCCTAGTTCACTTAGTTTCCCCAGTATCACTGCGCTTCCGACTTCGATGAGTGCACGCACTGGAACAATTCCTTTAGATCGTATTCCAAACAGTAAAGGAACAACAAATCTGTTTGGTAACAACTCTTTCGATTATTTCAAGATAAAGATATCTCAAGTCATACGCAAAGGCTCTTCCGTTTAATCTAATAAACTCCTTTGTCTTGTTAGATCAATCTATCCAATGACTACAAAGTAGTCAAGTTTAGATTCACAATCAATCGATATAGATTCCAACAAGAAACTATAAAGTGATGCCGATCTCACGCAACTAATCAATCGAATAAATCCGATTCTAGCCAAAGATAAGAAAACCAAATAAGAAATCTTCTTTGTCTTCAAATCTTCTTTAATCTTCAATAAACACCTGCACAACACCACTTGAATCTCTTGTGATCAATCACACATAGAACGGAGTCTGTTAACAATGGATTATAACAAGATGTCTTTAGATATACAAACAGTTCTAAAGATCCCGTTGATACTTCGATCTAGTTTGAGTGAATCTTATATCAGAAGAGAAGATTCTCAAGAATAAACAAACTAGGTGCAATCAAAGTTTCAAACACTGTTAGTCAATCAAATTAATCGAAAACTAAAAACACTATAATGATCTAGTCTCCCACTAGCGGTACTCGTAGAGCTTCTTGATCCCACTTAAGTCTTTAAACGAGCGGTCGTAAGAGATTTCGCCTAATTAGGGTACTTTCCTCTCCGGATAGACGGCTCCACCAGAAACAACAAAAAGATGAAGTTTGCCTGGCTCTTAGGATAGTTTGTTAGAAATGCAAACTTAGGTATTTATAGACCAAGGATGTTTGGACACCAAGGAATTTCCAAAACTGATAATATTCCCAAGATATGCAATGAATAGCAAAATTCTGTTTTCCTAATTCCAATAAATGCTTGTCCAAAATTTCCGAAATCTCTCAATAGAAAATCTCCAATTAGTAAATGCACAAAACTAAATTTTTATTCTCTAGAGATATGCATTTAATTGCTGGTAATTAAAGCATATAAAACCAAAAACCTTAATTAAAAGATTCTTAATTTATTTCGGCACATGATCTCCTTGAGTACTAAGAAGTCTTTGAACAATAAATGATAAGAGTTACTGTACGTGTTCAAAGTATGTTGACATCTTTTCACTGTAAATTCTTATTCATATTTACATGGATTTACATTCTTAGAATCGGTTATACCACACTTCCAAACAAGTTTAGAATTGGCTCACCTTTATTTCAAGATCACTATGTGATTGATCAAATATCAAACCCCATACATGGGTTCAATCGGTTCTACCAATCACTAGGATCGGTTATACCTTTATATGGAAACACTTGTGATCGGTCACACAAGTTACCAGGACCGGTTACGTTAGTTACCAGGATCGGTTACATCAATTACCGAGATCGGTTACCATATACTCATGGTGTTGCTTGTGATCGGTCACACCAGTTACCAGGATCGGTTACACCAATTACCAGGACCGGTTACACCAATTACAAGGATCGATTACATACACTCTGTGATCGGTCACACCAATTACTAGTATCGGTCACACCAATTACAAATATCGATCATACCATCTCATGGTGATTACTTAGGATCAGTTACACTAATTAATAAAAACTAGTCATACCAAATCATAAGTAATGCATTGTGATTAGTTATACCAAGATACATAACAAAGTTACGATCGGTTCTACCATCTCACACATATTGGTAATCCAAAGATTTGCAATTAATAGCCGTACCAATAAGTCTAACGATTTCCCTTTCGATTCATAAAACAAGTTCATGAATGTACTTCCTTTAAACAAATGTAAAACATTGTTTCCTAGGATGAAATCTTCACCATAACCCATTCACATAATCATAACAATATATACAAGATTATGTCGATGTCATATCTACGAAATTCAAAAGATAAGCGTTATACTTGGTAGTCTAATTCCCTAATACTATGATCATACAAACATGACCATGTCACATCACTAGAGTATCATACAATATGTATAATATATACAGCTTCGCAGTTATGTTTTCAATATAGCACGACTTGAAAGATACGTTAGGAATGAAAGCAGTTCAAGTCAATATTACTAACCTCAAGAGGAAGGATGATGTTGTCGTTGTACTTTGCTTCTTCTTCACTTTCTTCAGTTCTTCGGAGTTATACTTGTATGTCTCAACATTCCTAGACTTTCTAGTCTAACCTAAACGAAGTTAACTCTAGTATACAATCAAGCGACTTTAGATGAGTTTTGAGTCAATAAAATATGACAACCAAACTTGACATACCAACGCTTGGTGAGTTCAACCGAGCTATGCTCTAACAATCTCCCCCTTTGTCAATTTTAGTGACAAAACTCTTATTACATATGGATAAACAAATTACAAGAATTCATTTTACATACGCTTGATTCCAAGTTTCAACAACACAATAACCTGCATATATTCAATCAATAAATGCCGTTGTTTACATTTGAATAACAAACCTTATACTCCCCCTAAAGGCAAGATAGGTAGATATTCATTCCAAACATCTTTGATAGTCAGAATACTACAAAAATCACATAAGGTACGCTGTGTAGTATTCCTTAGTGATTACATCAACATGATATGTTTCTCCCCCTTAGTCAATGCTTTACTCTTTCGTTAGATATAATGTTTAAGCACAAATGTCCTTTCATTAGTGATTGCAAATCACTTGTTTACTCCATATATTTCTCCCCCTTTTTGTCACAAAATGACAAAGGTTCGAGAAAATAAAGGACAAACCGAAAGGATCTTACAAATCTAAAAGACTTGTAAACAACCTATAAGAGTTAAGCACGAAGGTTTCACATACGCTTTAGATAACCAATATTAAAACCGAAACTACAAGTAATTTAGTTTTAATATGTTATCAAGGAAACAATTGCCCGAAACAATTTTCCCTAACAGTTTAACAAATCGACTAAGAAACTTAATTCCCTTGTTAAACCGATTGCAAACATACAATCGCTTATTTCGATAAGACCAAAATAAAGATCAGAATTAACTTTATTATTCTCCTCAGGCTCTAATTATTCAGACAATAACTTAGACCTTTCTCTTTAGACAATACAAACACTAGGTTAGTTAACTAGTTTTTCTTGACAACGCATTCAGTTAGACTTGAATAACCGAATCCTCCAATTTGATAAGTCTAACTAAGATCAGAATTAACTTAGTTTCTATTATCCGGAATCGATTTGGACTAAACAAAGGATCCTGTATTTTGTTAAGCCATAAACAATACATACAAACCAAAATAAATTGACTTGCACAATTATTTTCTTAACTGGAAGTAATTGAAACAAACATAGACATTATGGCACCGCTATTACACCGAATTTCGTTATGCAAAAACACTTGATACCCAACAATAAAGAAGATACCAAATAATAAGCCAACTAAATTGATACAGTTTTTCTTAACCGAAAACAATTGAATCATACACACACATACATCCATACACAATAATGGAACATATCAATTGTACCGAAATTTTGTTAAGCAAAAGCAAAATATATGAAATATAAACAGGCTTTTCTTAAACAGGAAAACGATTAACTAACAAATTTGTTACCTCAGTTTCCGCAGCCTCTTCTCCCCAGAAAGATATACCATTAAGCGCAAGTTCAAGTAAGAACTCTCCCCCAGTATGTTGTCATCCTCTCACAAGAACAAAAGAACAACAACAAAAGCAACCTTTACCATATAAAGGTTGAAACAGTTTTAACTAATGCGTGCCAATAGCAAAAGTTGAAAACCCGAAACACATATGTTTATGCTAAACACAACTCATGTAAACATAAATTGATTCAACATATTGTGACTTTTCACATATGAGTTTCAATCGGAACACCTTATGATCCTTTGATAAAAACTACCAACATGGGCTAGAACTTAATCCCGCTAAATCAAAAAGCCACACAAACCATAAGGGTTACATCACATCAGATTGAATATTAAGGTTATGAAAACCGAAATCAGGCATCCCATAAACCGAATTCACATAGCAAAAATATAAGCATGTAATCGGTAACTATCACAAGAAAAATTATAAAGAAATAATTTTATTCATTAATAATGATAGTTTTATTCAAAAAATGGGCCTTTCACAAGTATTAGTACATTGAGTACCCTAATTTTAAATAAGAATTTAATCTTATTTTTGCTTTGCATGCCTTTTCAGAGAGTTCCTTTAAAAGGTTCTCAGCTTCTGTTAGATTCCTTTTACAGTAGTCTAACCCACTTTTAAATTCTCTATAATCTTCAAGCCATCTATAATTAGCAATAGATTGTTCATACCCAGATATTCCCATTTTGGCACTAGTAATATCATCTTTGATTGAATCTCTTCTTCCAATGGGTTCCATTGTTCCTTCGAAAAGACTTGAAGAAAAGATTTTTGTGAGAATTGTCTTGATGGGAGAAGAACAATATTCGGAACAAAGAGCATATTTCCCTTTCTCAAAGTATGTGGAGCTTGACTCGAGAAAACGCTCAATCTTTTCCATACAAAAATCACAGACAACATCACTACATTCTCTTTCCTCTTCTAAGAAAGAAATAATATGTAGTACTTTTGAGCGAGGTACAAAACTGCAAGAGTTAATTACATCTGAAATTTCTTTTGTTAGATCTTCCTCACTCTCTACACAAGGAGAGAGCATTGTACAATATCACATGGTATAAAAGCTTGATATTATAAGAAGAAGGAACATAACAGAACCGAACATACATATATATATATATATATATATCGAAAGAGGTTTAAGGAAACCTTCAAAATTCGGAAGTATTATACAAATAAGGAAAGTCACCGTTTGATAAGTAAGAATCAAAACCTATCCTATCTATGCGATCATGAAAATATATATATATTTTTTTATTTTTAAAAATCGCCTATTAATAAGATTCGTATAATCAGAGATTTGTGATTGACTTCCTTTTATCTTTTCGAATTTGCAGTAAATTGTCGAAAGATACCAGTGACTAGTAATTAGACGTTCATAGTCATCTTTATCTATGATTACAACATGATTGGTTTTCTTAGCTTTTTCTTTAGATAATCTCTTTTTCACTTCAGACTTGGGCATCCACTTGTAGGTAGACTTTGGATGAAGATCTTTCATCTCTTGCAACATTGCATTTTTCCGAGCTGAAACATCAGATCATATTCATGTTGACAAAGGTATTAGTCTTTTTATCATTGTTCCTTTTAGGAATCCTTTTTGTAGGATAGGAATGCGAATTATTAGAATAATTCTTTTGTCTCAAAGTAGGACAAAGGTGATCTGAGATTTTTTTAGAGGTAAATTTACTCAATTCTTTTGAAACAAAGGATAGAGCATCCTGCATTTTCCGAATTTAACAACTCCTTTGCATATGACCTTTATTTCCACAATAATAACAATGCTTAATAAAAGGAGTGTAGTTTTTATGATTACCTTTATAAGATGTTTTCTCCTTATGTCGATCTTCGATCTGAGACTTAGCATGATTGCATTCGGAGCTATTTTCTTTTAACGTCTCACTTGAACTCTTTGGGTGATCAGGACTGGAAGTTGGTTTAGGTAGATCCTCTGGTGTGGAAGAACATGCAGCCTTTAAAAAATTTATTTCCTTGTTGGTTGAGAAAGTATTGATTCAATAATATCCCAGGCCACACATATCACCATGACTTTTTCCTGTTTCCAACAAGGAAGACAAGTTGGTTGTGCTATCATTGAGCCTTTTTAGTTTTGCAACTTCTTCTTCCAATTGCTTAACTTTGTCAAGAGCATTGACAAGATCAACCTTAAGAAGGTTTTCTTTGGAAGAATCAAACTCCTCTTTTTCTCCACACATTAACTGTTGAGAATTAACCTTTGCTTCAGTTTCAACAAGTTTCTTATTCAACAGATAATGTTTTCTATAGAGATTCTCATAATCGAGAGTCTTTGAGTTTAGGCTTTCTCTGCAGTCCTTCAGAAGATATAGAGCATTTTGATATCCAGAGTAAAATCCAGAGAAGATCTTTCTCAGTTTTCTATTTTCTCTGCAGAGAGGAGCAAGAAGTCCAACAACATCTGAGGTGGATAGCCTTTTTGTAGAAACAACACCTAATAGTGAGGAAAATACAGAGATATGTTATTCTACATCTTGATCAATTTCTGAATCACCATCTTCGGAAATTACATCAAGTTGTTTTTCAAGGAAAGTTTTCCAGTCATCAGAATCTTCATTATACTGATCACTTTTTTCAGTGGATTCACAGAAGATGACTTCATTAGGTGTTGATTCTTCAGCTTGTTTTTCGTTAACTGAATCATCCATTGGATTTAATTCTTATAGGTTGGATCGCTCCAAACACAGGTTGTTAGATCTTTTCGTGTTTGCCTGCTTTGATACAAATTTAAAAGACGAGGGTACCCAAATAAACCACAATATTTTATTTATCCACCTATAAGTCCTCTTACCGAAAGATAAATGCTTGTCCAAAATTTACGAAATCTCTCAATAGAAAATCTCCAATTAGTAAATGCACAAAACTAAATTTTTATTCTCTAGAGATATGCATTTAATTGCTGGTAATTAAAGCATATAAAACCAAAAACCTTAATTAAAAGATTCTTAATTTATTTCGGCACATGATCTCCTTGAGTACTAAGAAGTCTTTGAACAATAAATGATAAGAGTTACTGTACGTGTTCAAAGTATGTTGACATCTTTTCACTGTAAATTCTTATTCATATTTACATGGTTTACATTCTTAGAATCGGTTATACCACACTTCCAAACAAGTTTAGAATTGGCTCACCTTTATTTCAAGATCACTATGTGATTGATCAAATATCAAACCCCATACATGGGTTCAATCGGTTCTACCAATCACTAGGATCGGTTATACCTTTATATGGAAACACTTGTGATCGGTCACACAAGTTACCAGGACCGGTTACGTTAGTTACCAGGATCGGTTACATCAATTACCGAGATCAGTTACCATATACTCATGGTGTTGCTTGTGATCGGTCACACTAGTTACCAGGATCGGTTACACCAATTACCAGGACCGGTTACACCAATTACAAGGATCGATTACATACACTCTGTGATCGGTCACACCAATTACTAGGATCAGTCACACCAATTACAAATATCGATCATACCATCTCATGGTGATTACTTAGGAGCGATTACACTAATTAAACAAAACTAGTCATACCAAATCATAAGTCAGGCATATTGTGATTAGTTATACCAAGATACATAACAAATTTATGATCGGTTCTACCATCTCACACATATTGGTAATCCAAAGATTTGCAATGAATAGCCGTACCAATAAGCCTAGCGATTTCCCATTCGATTCATAAAACAAGTTCATGAATGTACTTCCTTTAAACAAATGTAAAACATTGTTTCCTAGGATGAAATCTTCACCATAACCCATTCACATAATCATAACAATATATACAAGATTATGTCGATGTCATATCTACGAAGTTCAAAAGATGAGCGTTATACTTCGTAGTCTAATTCCCTAATACTATTATCATACAAATATGACCATGTCACATCACTAGAGTATCATACAATATGTACAGTATATACAGCTTCGCAGTTATGTTTTCAATATAGCACGACTTGAAAGGTACGTTAGGAATGAAAGCAGTTCAAGTCGATATTACTAACCTCAAGAGGAAGGATGATGTTGTCATTGTAGTTCACTTCTTCTTCACTTTCTTCAGGTCTCTGGGGTAATACTTATATGTCTAAACATTCCTATACTTTCTAGTCTAACCTAAACGAAGTTAACTCTAGTATACAATTAAGCGAGTTTAGATGAGTTTTGAGTCACTAAAATATGACAACCAAACTTGACATACCAACGCTTGGTGAGTTCAACCGAGCTATGATCAAACAGTTGTTTCATTATGGTTCATAAACTGCTGGAGCTATCTAAGCAGATTCAAAAAATAAATGTTACAGCAAAATGAAAAAACACAATGCCAACATCCAAACCTATAAAAAGAAGTTAAGTTATGGCCATTACAACGATACTATCTGTGTCCTTTACTCTAATGGGGTTGCTCCATCCAACATTGATACCCTAAATGAACTCAGACAAAAACATCATCTTGCTCCGTTTCCAATCATTTCAACTAAACCTATTGGTATTGTGGTTGTGCTTGTAGATGCTAGAGCAGTGCTTGGTGCTTTGAAGAGTTTCCCTAAAAGCATATCACGTAGGAGGGATGGCTTGAGGGATCAACACTTGCTTGACGCTTTGAGTGGTGAAGCTGCTGTATTTTTGGATGATCTGCTAGCATATATCACAAGTGTAGTGAATTTATGGTTAGCAGGCAAATGCCCTAATGTTTTGGGTAAATTCATTGCAAGTTCCACTCTAAGCCCTCTCCTCAAATTTGGTGGAGGGTTGAAACCGATAGCAGTTGGCACTATTTAGAGGATATTGTACTCCGAAATTGCAGCTACATATGTTAATATAATAACGCCGACATATCAAGGTGACTATCAGTTTGGGGCAGGTGTAACTTGTGGAGGAGAGGGTATACTACATTCTACAAATAAACTTCTTCAGTTGAAAGGTAATCAAAGCAATATCTCAATGCTCCTTATTGACTTTACACATGCTTTCAACTTGGTATATAGAACCACCATGATTCGAGAAGTCAGAAACTGGTGTCCTAACATCTCCAAATGGGCGGAGTTTTGCTATGCTAAACCATCTCACATGTGCAACAATGAGTTTACTCTCTCTTCTGCACAAGGTGCTCAACAAGGAGACCCCCTTTGAAAACGCGGGTTATAACAACCACACCCAATATTTCGTTCGACAATCTGTATGGAGTAAACTCCAATATAATTCCGAGAGCACCAACTTAAAATTGAGATTCAATCAAGAAAGATATCAAAGAGCTTTATCTCTTTCTCAATACAATCAGTAAATCAACTAAATAGAAATCTGTGAGACTAATTGATATGAGAATAACTCGGATGGTACCAAAGACTAATGTCCGGGAGTCAATCAAGTTCTATCCAACAAACAAGGTCGGATTTATCAATTGTGATTGAACTACGTACAACCTATGATATTTCAATTATATAAACAAATATAATGTGGAAAAGAAATAACACAGACACCAGAAATTTTGTTAACGAGGAAACCGCAAATGCAGAAAATCCCCGGGACCTAGTCTTGATTTGAACACGACACTGTATTAAGCCGCTACAGACTCTAGCCTACTACAAGTTAAATGCGGACTGGAATGTAGTTGAGCCCTAACCAAGTCTCACATCGATTAAGGTATAGTCGAATTCCTTACGCCTCTTGAATCCCAGTAGGACTCTGTGCACTTGATTCCCTTAGCTAATCTCACCCACAACTAAGAGTTGCTACGACCCAAAGTCGAAGACTTATAAACAAATCTGTCTCCCACATATATGTCTATTCCGTTTTTTTTTTTTTCCCGTCTTTAGATAAATCAAGGTGAAAAGGAAACTCAACTAATAATCCAGTCTTATACTCCCGAAGAGCAGCCTAGAAATATTAGTCACCTCACAATAACCTAACTGATTAACATAGGAAGTTATTGAGAAATCACAAGAGTCTAAGACAAAGAACTGTTGTGATTACTTTTTATATCTTACCTATCGGAGATAAATCTCGAGTAAATCTTAGAGAATATAAATCTCAATAAGATATAACAAGTGTTAGAGCATAGCTCGGTTGAACCCACCAAGCGTTGGTATGTCAAGTTTGGTTGTCATATTTTAGTGAATCAAAACTTATTTAAAGAGTCGCTTGATTATATACTAGAGTCAACTTCGTATAGGTTAGCTTGAAAGTATTAGGATATGAGACTTACAAGTATTACATGAAGACTTGAAGAATGTGAAGAAGTATGGAGCTACAACGACAACATCATCCTTCCTCTTGAGGTTAGTAATATTTGACTTGAACTGTTTCATTCCCTAACGTATCTTTCAAGTCGTGCATATTGGAAACATAACTGCGAAGCTGTGTATGATACTCTAGTTAGACATAGTATTAAGGAATACAATACGAGGTTTATTGCCTAACCATTAAACTTTGTATATAAGACATCGACATAATCGTATGAATGCTATTGTGATTATGTATGGGTATGAGTGAAGATTTCATCCTACGAAACAATGTTTTACATTCGTTTAAAGGAAGTAAGTTCATAAACTTGTTTTGTGAATCGAAAGGGAAATCGCTAGGCTTATTGTTATTGTTATTCATTGCAAATCTATTTTGAATTACCAATATGTGTGTTTAGTATAACCGCTCATAAACTTGTTTATGTATCTTGGTAAAACTATTCACAAGGCCTAACTTATGTATTGGTATGACTTTTATTAGTGAAACCGATCTTAAGTAATAACTCAAGATGGTATGATCGATGCCTTGTAAATAGCAACTTTTATCTAGAAATTGGGGAACCGATCCTAGTAAGAGGTGCAAAAAATTTACAAGAGGGGAATCGATCCTTGTAAGAGGTGCAACACGTTTTTAGTAGATGGGGGAACCGATCCTATGAACATGTGCAACAAGTTTGTAGTTTTGGGGGAACCGATCCTATGGACATGTGCAACCGAATATAGGTAGTTACCATAAGTTGTGGGGAACCGATCCTAGTACCTAGACAACCGAATATTGGTAACTAGTGTGACTATGCACAGTACTCACATGGAGGTATAACCGAACTTGGTTTTGGTAGAACCGAACCAATTCTAAACTTGTTTGGAAGTATGGAAAATCGTTTCCAAGATTGTAAGTATGAAAAAGGACTTGCAAAGTAATGATGTCGACATACTTTGAACATGTGCAGTAACTCTTATCATTGATTGTTCAAAGATATTCCTTAATAGCTAAAGGAGAATCCCAGGATCGAAATAAATTGAGAATCTTTTAATTAAGGTTTCTTAGTTTTTATATGCTATTTAATCTCCAGCAATTAAATGCATATCTTTACAAAATAATAATTAGTAATGTGCATTTATTGATTATAGATTTTTCTATTGGGATTTCGGTCAATATTTGGACAGTGCATTTCCAGGAGTTATGAAAACCGATTTTGTGTTTATTGCATATCTTTGAGAATATTCGGTTTTGGAAATTCCTTGGTGTCCAAACTTCCTTGTCTATAAATACTTAAGTTTGCATTCCTAGCAAACTAATCCTCAGAGCCAGCAAAACTACCTCAGTTGTGTTGTTACTGGTGGAGCCGCCTATTCGGAGAGAAAAGTAACCTAATTAGGAGAAATCTCTTACGGCCGCTCAGTTTAGAGACTTCTTTGGGATTGAGAAGCTCTATTAGTACCGTTGGTGAGAAACTAGATAATTGCAGTTTATTTTAGTTTTTGATTGATTTGATTGACTAACGGTGGTTGAACTTTGATTGCACCTAGTTTGTTTATGCTTGAGAATCTTCTCTTCTGATATAAGATTCACTCAAACTAGATCGAAGCTTCGACGGGGATCTTTAGACTGTTTGTAGATATAAAGACGTCTTGTGATAATCCAACGTTAACAGACTCCGTTCTGTGTGTGATTGATCACAAGAGATTCAAGTTGATTGTGTGCAGGTGCATATTAAAGATTAAAGAAGATTTGAAGACAAGAAGACTTTTTGGGTTCACAATCTTTGGTCTGCCTAATACTTGTTTCGGCTGGAAAGGGATCCAACTATAATCGGTTTATTCTTTTGATAGATTAGATTGATTAGTTGAGTAGATCAGGATCAATACACTTCTTTGTGATTAATAGTATTGATTGCATAATCTAACAATTACTTCGGTAGTTGTTGAGAGATTGATCTAAGGACCCGACAAAGGAGTTTATTGGTTAAACGGAAGAGCCTTTGTCAAACTCATATCACTTTGTTTGAAAAGAGTTGTTACCGAACAGATTTGTTGTTCCTTTACTATTTGGAATACGAACCAAAGGAATTGTTCCAAGTGCGTGACTTACTGCAAGTTGGAGGCGCAGGGATACTGAGGAAACTAGGTGAACTATAGGTTTAGTTGCTTGGTCTCAACTATACGAAGTTGGTTTGATTTTGTATAGCGGCTTAATTATGAGAGAATTCAATTCTGGACTAGGTCCCGGGATTTTTCTGCATTTGCGGTTTCCTCGTTAACAAAATCTTGCTGTGTCTTTTACTTTTCTATTTCCGCAATTATAATTATTTTATTATAATTAGAAGTAAAATACATAAACATTAATTCCTATTTTACTTGATAGACAATCCCTAAAGTTTGGTTAAGTCCGAACCTATTATCAAGTAAACATACTTCGTTGTTGTATTGTCTCGATCTCATATCCATAGACGATCACACGAAGTGTGAACCGATTAGTTGTATTGTCTCGACTCAGTCCATAGACAATCACTTTCGGAAAAGGACTTATAGGTGGAAAAGTTTTAGATTGAGGTATATTTGGGTACCCTCGTCTTTTCAAGAAGTAAGATCAGAATACACAACTATAGAGAAAATAGTTGGATCTGGCTTCACGAATCCCGAATGAAGTATTCAAGTCGTTAAACCTAATAATGGTTTTCGTAAACCTAGGTTAAAGGAAAATCGACTCTAGTTTTCAACTAGGACACACAAGAGTGTCGGGATTAGGTTTCCCATATGCTAGAGTTCTCCCTTATATAGTCTTTCAAATCAGGGTTGCTTACAATCAAAGCTAAGATAGCTTAGTAACAAAGCAATTGATATTCACCGTTAGATGAACTCCTGATTTAAGATTCAAGTTAAGTCGGCTTAGAAATTAAGTAATAGATCTCCACCGTTAGATGGTATTAGCTTGATACACACAAATGAAATATACCTATATTTAGATATGGATGAACCGTACCCAAACATATATATCTTGTTTGCTTAATAATAGTTAACCAAAGTTAGCCACATGAACACTGATAGACGCATTTATGTGTCTATTTTCATCTCTTTTGTGTATATTGTTAGTACCCATTTTTGTACTTATTTCGGTATTTTATCCCCTTGTAGGTGTTTTTGGAGGGATAGGCTTTTGCGGCGAAATTGGCTCGAAAAGTTGTTAAAGGCACCTGGGAGGACATCTGCTATTCGGACTCTCACTTTGGATAAGGGGTACTCACTTGCTATTTACACCCCAGGACACCCCAAGTGTTAAAGGCACCCAGCAGCAGGATAAGGGGCATCATCTTCACCGTTTGGATGCTGTTTTGGCGGGAAAATTCTTCACCACCTGCGTAATTCTCTGGATCGATATCTGGATGAGATTTTTGAGGAGTTTGTCTTGGATATTAGCTGGCATCAATCCTGTACGACAAAACAGGGTTGGTAACACTAATTGAATCGAGAAAAGAGGAGTTTTACACGTGATTTCAGTAAACAGGGAGGGATATCTTTCATCTCGGCAAAACAGGGATTTTTTCTGATATAGTTGGAAGTTACGCGTAGTTAAGGGAAGATATGTCTTCTAGGATTCTTTTCAGAAGATTTGGGAAGGTTGGAAACATCTAAAACGCGTAAGAAGAAAAGAAGAAACGCCGAGACTTTTGCTAAAAGAGAAACGAGAATATTTGTGGATAAACTCGAGAGATTTTGGGTCTGGTGGCTATATATAGGTTGATTCGAGTCATAAAAAGGGAGAGGAACACTTTAGGGGAAGTTTAGAACACCACAGAGCCGAGAAATAAAAGTTGAAGAAAACCTGCTGCTGCTGAAGAACACGAAGAACTTCGACCCACGCCGAACCGTCGCAGAAGCAGTCTTATATTCAACTACAGAAAGCTGTTATCGTTTTTCACTGTCGTTGCTTAATACTTTCAGCGACCATTACTTTCCTTACAAAAAGCTTTCTGTAACTACAGCTCATCCTTCTTAATAAAAACACCTTATTTGAGCAATGAAATCAACTTTTGAGCATATTTCTATTATGAGGAGCTAAACCCCTTAGCCGAGGCGACGGAGGAAGCCATTGTTCCATGAAAAGTGGTATAATTCTATTTTAATTATTTTTTACAATATTTTTATATGATTATTTGCATAGAACTAATATAGGAAAATTGATTTTTATTAAGTAGTGGTGAGTTGTTTTGATGGAACATGCCAGGTTTTAAAACTTTTGATGTTTCATGCTTTGTGTTTACAACTATTACTTCAAAAATCTATTAGAGGCAAAATATTAGAATCACTTTAAAAGAAAAAATTGCATGAATATTGATTAGAGTTTATCACTTAATTGGTCAATGGTGGAATCCAGAATCTCGGTGTTTTCTTTATATTTTTGATATAACTTATTTGAATTGTTGAGTTTAATTTAAGTCTAAAAAAATCTTTCACAAGTTCGAGCAACGAATCTTTTTACCACTACAACTACAAAACACATCAAACACTTATAATTTAGCCACATTCTTTAAGTGTTAGTTTAGCCACATTCTATAAGTGTTCATGTGTTAGTTTAGCCACATGAACACATTTGATCTAACACTTCTAGATCAAATATGTTGATCAATCACTCATGATAGATAATCAAATGAATCTAAATGTGTTTCATGAGAGTTGTTCAAATGTTCATTATCTCATAGAAATATATATGAACCGTTGAAACAAAATCAGTTTGGTTTGTGATTGTATAGAGTACTTATATAAGAACCAATTCATGAACATAATTCTACGGTTTGTAAAACTAGTTCACATACCTTATTTCATTAAAGTTCCAGGGATTTTAGTTCGCAAACGAACCTGAATTCATGAGTATGTATTTCATACTTACCGATTTTAGAACCTAACCACTGTGTTCGCAAACAGAGTATGTGAACCACAGTTACGGACTTTGGCCTTGTCGTGTCGTTCGCAAACAGAGTATGCGAACAACAGTTCAGGACTCAGCCTTGTCTAGCCGTTCGCAAATAGAGTACGCGAACAATAGCTCCGGACCTTTTCACAGGTAAACCCGTTCGCAAACAAGAGTTTCGGACCTGAACTAGAACTTCACAGTGCACATATAAAGTATACATACTGTGTTATATCCAGGCATTGGTTGTCATTCTAAACTCTTAATTTATCATTGAAACATCCTTAGAAGACGACAATGGTAATCTTACACATACCACTAGCTTCAAGTGCTTCCCAAGTTAACATCAAATGATTGTCTCACACAAATCATGTAAGATGTTCAAGGTAATTTTCACATGATCATCTTGACTTAATATTAGTTTCTAATAAATAAATTGTCTCCAACTAAACTCGTCAAGTAGGTGATGAACTTTAGCTAAAGCTAAAAGCTTCCAACACATATTTTGAGAAATATATAAACGAGATAAACTCGACTCGAAATTTCAATTGTGTATAATGTGAAAGTCTATATAGCTATCCGACTTAGTCTCATTAGAAGATAGAATAGAATAGACTTTTGAGTGATAAATAAGTTTTAGTCTCCATATACCTTTTGTTGATGAATTTCCTATAAGCTCTTCGGTATGTCTTCTTCTTCAATTGGTGAACGCCGTGAAGTCTAAATCTCAACTACATACTTCTATCCTAATCCGAGACATAACTATAAGTAGACTAGAAATCAAGTATATAGTTTTGATCAACTAAACTTGACAAACAAGCTTGAGATAGCAACGTTTGCGAGTTCTACCAAGCAGTACTCTAACACCCTTGGCCCCTTGTTGTTTGCACTTACACTACACCTTCTAGTGAGTAAGATAGCTTCTCATTGCACACTACGTCTGAATGCGTGGTACTTGGATGATGGTACATTAGTTGGTGACACCATGGAACTTTCTAAATCCTTGAAGATCATACAAGAAGATGGAAACGGTAGAGGTCTCCACTTAAACATTAGCAAAACTAAGTTATTTTAGCCGATTTTAGACCCTAGAAGCAACATAAATGTTGTATTTACTATGCCTATTAGCAGACCTTGGGTGGGAGTAAAACTACTTGGTGGGCCTGTTAGTCTGAACCTGCAATTCTGCAGTGATTTGGTGCAGGATAGAGCCGAGAAAACTGCTCAGTTAATAGAAACCATTAGGAAACTCCGAGACCCACAATGTGAGTTGTTGCTTCTGTGCAACTGCACCGGAGTATCACGACTCTACTTTACTATGCGCACCACTAATCCAATCGCACTTCAACAAGCTGCAAACCAGTTAGATCAACATTTGTCTCAGTACCTCGTCGTATATACTCTCTGGAAATCACATACTTTGATGTTGTCAAGAAGGAGATATGCACAAAACATCACTATCATTCTTAGCTAGAGGCTGGGTATACCCCTGTTCTTTGTGTTCTTCACTCTCAATCCATTATGAACTATTATCATACACCATAATATCTGGATGGATTTGGAAATGTAAATATCAGGATAATTTCAAAAAACAAGATCACACAATCATAAATTATCTATGAATATTATACGATGGATCAATCAAAAAGCTATACTCGAAATTATTTCTAACCAGTTCTTTTTAGAAGTGTCGAACAAAGCAAAAAAGAAAAAAGTGGATTTATTCAAACTGTGAGTGAAGCGATCAATCAATCGAAGCCCAATCATTGTTGAAAAGAGCAGGTTCAGGAAAACTACTAGCATCAGGACAATATTCCTATTATGTCACCTGAAACTACGAGTCTCTTTTTGTTAAGAGATTAACAGACTGGGCTGATAATTAGGCCCACCGAGCGAAGCGAGGGAGGACTCTATATATGGTGACTTTGTGTCAATGTGGGACATGACTTATTTTCCAATTTGACACAAAAAGATTGGATTTGGGTGGTATGGTGTCATACCCTGGAAATTTCCAAATTGTCCCTCCTTTCTAGTCCAATTACTATAACTCTTTATTTATCCTATTTTTTAGGGGTATAATTTGCAACCAAACTTTAATATAACATATCTACAAATCCGTGCCTTGGAATTTCACAAATTTTATCTAGTTGGAATGGTTTTAAAAAAATATGCGCAATGAGTACAAACAAAAGTATCAAATTTAGAGTTTTTACGAGAAATTCGGAGGTGTTTATCATTTTAGGCACAATTTTCAAAAATTAAACGTATATCTATTATGCAAACCACCACAAAGGATACATAATACTTTATGTAGCCATATTTTGGTTTATGCATCAACTTATTTTCCGTTACAACTAATAAAACGATGTACTCCTCTGTTTCAAGAAAAGTGGTACTTTCACTTTAGGCACAATTTTTGAAAATTGAATGCACAACGCCACAACCATTATGCAAACCACCACAAAGGATGCATAACACATTATGCAGCCATATTTTGGTTTATGCATCGGGTAATTTTCTGTTTCAGGAAAAGTGATACTTTCACCCCATGCCAAGAAAAATGATACTTTCACCCCGTTTTAGGAAAAGTAATACTTTCACTCCATGTCAGGAAAAATGATACTTTTGCGTCGTGTCAGGAAAAATGATAATTTTGCATCGATTTCTTCGGTCGGCCGTCCCACGTGGCAGCGGTCATCTAGTATATTTTGGACTTTTTTTTTTGAAGGAACAAAATTACTCCTTGATTTCATTAAAATAATAAGAATTTATACATCATCTTCAAATAAATCAACCATGAAAAACATGAAAAAATAAAAAGATTAAATATCAAATACATGGATTTCAAAGATAAATCTGATGATGCCGGAGGAATGGCTTGTGATTTAATAATCTGCCATTTTGAATTGTCTTCTTCTTCAATAAGATTTAAGTGTCCCAATCAGGAGTAATTTTCCCAAAATATTGTTACCGCAATCAATTTCGGTAGCCCTTGTTCTTCACATAGATAAAAAATCATGTCATGCCGAAGTAGATTGCCCTGGATGAAAAATCTGAAACGGCTGATGCAATCGATTGAATCGCCACAAAGGCTAAGGAATTCTTCTTGGAAAGTATACAAGAAGTAATCTAAATGGCATATAAAAACCACTATAGGATAAAAGAAATACATACTAAAAACCTAATATCGTTTTATAAAAACGATTGTTTTATTTAGAAATAATATACATATAATTACAAGTAATTGTATTCAAATCCAACCAGAAAATCTGAAAAAATCGATTTGAGATACAAGAAAGGATTTTTGAAGATATAGGAGAAAACGGTTACAAGAGTTTTTTTTGTAGAGAGAAAAGGGGAGGAAAGATCACACCAACTATTTTGTACAATGGTGCAATCTTTGTATATTTTGGATTTAGAATTTAGCCCAAGATCCAAGTACCTGTTTTGCTTTATCGGGCCTCCCAATCTTGAAATAAAATCCTTCTCATGTACAAAAGACACCCCCCCGCCTTTCACACTTCCAACAATTCTTCTGACTTTGGTTTTTTATCTATCCGAACAGCAAAACTAAAAAACTAAAACCCTTAAAAAGTTAGATTTTAATGCAAACACAACAATGGGTTTTCGCTATTATTTGCGTATACCTTAGGCCTTGTTTGGTAAAATTTATGATTATCTATTTATGATTATAGTTTGATAAATGATTTTGATATAATCATTTTTAAAATAAATTTTCCCAAACACTTTTTTCAAATAATTGATTATCTTAGAATGATGATCTCAAAAAGGAGAAGAAAGAACAATAATCTAGGATTTTTTTTTAGTCTTATGTTGTTTTTTTGTCTCTCTCTTGATAGTTTAGAGAAAATAAGAAGGAAAATTTCAATTTGAGTTTGTTAGAAAAAATAGGAAAAAAATTTGAACTCGCAGTGCGAGTTCAAAAACGATCTCGCAGCTCCTTGACCATTGGATGTTTGAGATAGGACATCAGCAAATCATGGACTTAACCCCGGTTAGCCACCGATTTTAAATACTAACTTCCGAATCTTTCCTAAATATTTCATGCATCTCTAGATTCCAAATTTCAAATATTTCCTCTAGATTCCAAATTCCAAATATTTCCACCACAAAGTCTTTCTCAAGTCTTGTATGACAAGAATTTACAAAGCTCTCTTTGGCAGTAAGATCTCGTCCAATATTGATGGATGAATTCCTCTTCTTAGGTTGCACAAAAAGACGTCCATTTGGGAACTCAATTATCCACCCACAACTCAATTGTTGTAAACAACGAAATATCCATTATACAACCTTATAGAGCATTGTATCTCTTTTACACAACCTGCAAATACGGAGTAGTTCTTTTTTTTCTCATATGTGTGGAACCTCCATTACGCTGGACGCCGTAGTCATTTGCAGTGTCACCTCATTTTGATTCGAGCCGATAGCATAGACATTCTATTATACCCATTCCAGGCACACGCATTTCATTCTAAGATTTTCATATGACAATTTCTTCTTCTAGTATTACAAATCGAAGAAAAACAACTACAGTATGGAGTTTGAATTAAGGGGAAAAAAGCCTTTCTTTCATAGGAATTTCAATAATGGAGAATATGATTACGCCGAGTTCTACTATATATTCAAGGAAAACCTTTTGCCTTCAAATTAAAGAGAACAGGTTTATCTTTTAGGTGTTGTGTACTTATTTTTGTTAATGGGTATCAAACTAAAAGCATGGAGAAGTAGGAAGTTCTATGAGGAATGATTGGGTTGCTTTATCTTTTACTTGTTGCCCACAACTTAAGCAACTCAGTTACATGCATTAGCAATAGTATTTGGATCGTATGAGATAGGCCATGGTGGATATTGAAATACCCAAAGCCATTCAACATTCCTTATCTTTACGGCGCCGTGAAGAAAGAAAATATGGATATTTCATATTTGGAAAAGATACGGCAGTTAGTTTAAAGAATCCGTAGCTAACTGGGGTTAAGTCCCATGATTTGCTGATGTCATATCTCTAACATCCAACGACAACTTGGAAAGACGGGTACTTTTACTTCTGAGAGAAGACAGGTGACCCGAGTCAACTCACTAGTGTTTTTTTTCTTTAAATGATTCAATAATTTTGGTGAAATTTTAGTTATCTTCTTTCAGTTTAATCCTGTTAACTTATGGTCTTATTATATTTTTGCTTCTTTGATGTCTCTTTAGCATGATTTATATCTTGTTTGCTTTAAATTTGATTTAAGTTTCATGTCTTGCTAATACTCTTTTCCCCTCTTGTGCTTTTGCATTTTGAAAGTTTTCTTTAATGGCTTTTGCCAAAGTTTGTGTTGTGATCATTGCTTTTGTAGAGTATGTCTTCAAGCTTTTGCTTAATGGTTTGTCTTGTGGAGGATTCAAAGCTTTTGCTCAAGGTATTAAGTTCAAGAAGTTTCAGTTCCGATTCAACTCTCTCAAACTCAGTTTTTCCATATCCCGCTCTCTACCCAATACAAAAAAAATCAAATTTCACAAAGTTAGCTGCATGCAGCTATTTTCTCTCCTAACTTTACTCCTGCTGTTATATGCCAGCCATATTAAGATTCAAAAATGGAAAAATTCTGAATATTCTTGTTTCAGTATTTTTAGCAAGGAAAATTATTCGCAGTTATCTACTAGAACCGTATCTCCTCAAACCTACCCCATTTACCTGCCCTATAACCACACAATATATCTCCTCAAATCAAATATTACTTTCCACCCTAAAACGATTTGTTCCTCTAAGAACATCTTGTTTTCTCACCTTTTTTTTTTTTGCCAAAAACAACTCTTAATGGAAGAAGGTAACTCTAGTCATGTTGGTGAACTAGTGAACAAATTTAAGAAAGCAACTCTTGATCTTGGAGACACTAATGAAGTGGTGGTAGTTAACCAGAGCAAAAACACTCAAGAAGAATCTGATGCGGATTGGGAGGCCAGTGCGATTGGAAAAATTATCATTAAAGGTAGAATGAATTATGATACGGTGGAGAAATTTATCACTTTCACTTGACCTTTCCTAACAAAGGATAACTTAAGGATTGTTAAGGTGGAACCTAATCTGATGATATTTAAGTTCAATCAATGGGAGCTTTTGAATAAAGTTATAGAAGAAAGACCATGGCACATCAACAAATAAATACTAGTTGTTCATGACTACATTCCTTGAATGATCTACACTGAAAAGCACTGGGGATTCCAACAATTCTGGCTTCAGCTCAAATATCTTTTACCAGAACATATGAATGTCTCCTCTGTCACTAAGATAGGAGAAATCGTGGGAGGGGTCACTGCTATTGAACCTAAGGATACATTGCCAATTGGCAGTGAGCCGGTCAAGGTTTGTATCAATGTTGATTTGTCTATGCCTTTAAGGAGGGGTGTAAAGTGCATCACCAATACGGGAGTAACTAAATGGCAGAAATTTTTCTTTGAGCGTCAACCTAAGAGTATCTGCATAGAATGTTACATCATTAATCACTCAAGAGGAGCTTGTAAGGATGCAGCTATCTATTTGAAGGAAGCACATGAAAAACCTTATTTCTTTGGCAAGGTTAATAGTATCCGTAAAAGCATTACAGCTTTGTCTTCAAGCAATGTTCCTTCTGCAAAGTATGCTCCGAGGAAATTTGTGAAGGAAGTTACTTTTATTCCTCCTAAGGATGTTGAAATTGTCAATTTATATTTTTTATCTAAAAAGGATGACACTGATGCTGATGAAGATAGTAGATTGGGAAAGCGTCATCGAATTGCAACTGAGAACAATGATATTCCTTTGATAACTGAAACTTCTGAGCAGAATACCTTGTTTAATTCCTCTATATTCACCACGACTACTCAAAGGGTCACAACTGGTGAAAATCAAAATGATGGTGCTAGTGAGGGGAATCAGGTACTTATTATCATAATACTTCTCTTTTGTTTAACTTCATTCGATTTTACTTTACCTTCCAAAACACAGTTAATTTGTTTTCAGTAATTTTAGTATTATTTGCTTTCTGGAGTTGTTTTCATAAGTCAATTAGTAGAATTTATAGTTCTCACATTGATTCTACTTTTGCATTCAAGCGTACATGCATATTTAAACACTTACTACACGTAAAAAATCATAAGTTAGACTTATTTGTTTTTATAGTTCATCATATTAGCATCATGAAAGTCTTGTCATGGAATGTTCAAGGTCTTAAAAGATCTAGCACTAGGGATCATATTGGGGATCTCATTAGGACTCAAAATCCGGATATAATTTTCTTATGTGAAACTAAATTGGATGAATCTAAGATGAAACCCCTTGTCTCTCCTTTTCAATTCCCAAATGTGAGATATATATCATCAGTAGGGTTATCTGGAGGTCTTACTATTATGTGGAAAAATGGCTTCTCTTGTGAACTTCTTTGCAGTGAAAACAATATGTTCCACTTAGTTATTCAAGATAACCCAAGTCAGCCAGAATGGTTACTTTCTTGCATGTATGGGTATGGTAATGGTCAAAGGAAAAAATAGCAATGGGAATTCATTGAAGAAACATGAAAGAATGTAGATAGCCCATGGTGTTTATTGGGAGATTTGAATATTCATCTGTCTAATTCTGGTGCTTCTTCTTCTTCTTCTTCTTCTTCTTCTAATGATGGGAAAATTACTTAAATGCTTCATGATATTGGTCTGGAAGATTTGGGTTTCATTGGTCATGAACACACTTGGACAAGTAATAATTTGGGAACTGGTAAAAGAAGATCCAGAATTGATTTGGCTCTTGGTAATGTTGCTTGGAATTCCACCCTTCCTTCTTCTAAGGTCTTACATCTCAGTCAAATGGGTAGTGATCACTGCCCTATTATGCTCATTATAGATTACAATCAGCCTAAACTGTGGAAGCCTTTTAAGTTCTTTCAAACATGGCTAAATGACAAGAAATGTGCTGTTGAGATTGCTAAGGCATGGAGCAAACAAGTTCAAGGTTCAGCTGCTTTCAAACTCACTAAAAAGATGCAATTCACAAGAATAACACTCTCTAAGTGGAATTGAAAGCATTTTGGTGATATTAATATCAAAGTTGATACTCTTCAAAAGCAGTTAACAGACATTCAAGCTCTTCCTCATTCTCAAGATAATACTTCCAAGGCTTTACAGGTTAATGAAGAACTCCAAAGATGGCATCACATTCAGAATGAGTTCAATAAGCAGAAGTCCAATGATAACTTCCTTAAACATATGGACAACAATACAAAGTATTTTCATACTTTAACCGAAAGGAAAAGAGCAAGAAACAATATTGACTCTCTAAAGGACAGTAATGGAAATTGGTTACATACTATAAATCAGCTGGCCAAACTTCTTACAGATAATTTTCAAGAAATCAGCACTACTACAAACCCTCATCTGGAAGAAAAGTTTTATACTCATATAAATACCTTGATCTCTGAAGAAGAAAACAGACTTCTTGTTGTTGTTCCAACTAATGAAGAGATATACTCAGCTCTTAAAAGTATGGAAAACTAGTCAGCCCCTGGTCCTAAGGGTTTTCAAGAAGGTTTCTATAAATCACAATGGAGCATAGTTGGAGAGGATGTTTGTGATATGGTTAAAATCTTTTTCAACTCAAAGCACACGTGTCTTGCTCTCAACAAAACTTATATCTCTTTAATTCTTAAGATAAAAAAACCCTCTTCACCAGCTGAATTCAGACCAATAAGTTTGTGTAATACTTCTTACAAGATTCTTTCTAAAATTCTAATTGCTAGAATGAAGCCATTAATGGACAGAATTGTCTCACCATATCAAGCAGCTTATGTTTCTGCAAGACTTATCAATGATAACACAATATTGCTCATGAATTGATCCATTCAATGAAGAAGAAAGAAGGTGAAAGTGGATGGTTGGCTTTGAAAGTTGATATGTCCAAAGCCTTTGATAGATTGGAATGGTGTTTCATATTTAAGGTTATGAAAAGTTTTGGTTTCTGTGATGATTGGATTCAACTTATTGAACAATGCATCAGTACTACCTCTCTTTCAGTCTTACTTAATGGCTCTCCATGTGAAGAATTCAAGCCCACAAGAGGTATTAGACAAGAAGATCCTTTGTCTTCTTATCTTTTCATCTTAGCAATGGAATGGTTTTCAAGGACTCTATCTGAAGCTCATAATTCTAAGAAAATTCCTGGCATTAAAGCAGCTAGAAATGCTCCTCCTATTAATCATCTTCTCTTTGCAGATGATTGTCTTATCTTTACTCATGCTAATTTAACCAGTGTGTCTAATCTTCTTCAAGTCATTGAAGATTTCAGCTCACAATCTGGTCAAGTCATTAATTTTGACAAATCTTCCATTTTATTCAGCAATAATATGGATCCTTCTAAATGTGAATCTCTTAGTCACATTCTTGGAGTAAAGAACATGGATAGTAAAGAGAAGTATTTGGGTTCTCCTCTGCTTATTGGTAAATCTAAAGTCAATTCCTTTGAAGACATCAATTTGGCCTTTGAAAGAAGACTAGCTAATTGGCAGGGTGTTACTATGTGTCAAGCAGGGAGAGGTACCATGGTTAAAGTTGTTCTCAATGTTGTGCCTATGTACCAGATGAGCACATTCAAAATACCAAGGAAATTAATAAAGAAGCTTGACTCTCTTCAAAGGAAATTTTTTTGGGGTTATAAATCTAATAGAGGTAATAATCCTGTCTCATGGAGTAGCTTATGTGTTCCAAAGGAAATAAGGGGTTTAGCTTTTAAAGATTTTGAGCAACTTAATCATGCTCTACTTACCAAAGTTTCATGGAGAATAAGCACTCAACCTGACTTATTGTGTGTTAATCTTCTGAAAGCCAAGTACTTCAAGGATGAAGAATTTCTTCACATACAAAAAGAGAAAAACAATTCTAGTTGGATCTGGAAGGGAGTGGAAGTTGGGCTTCAAAATCTTCAATAAAATGTTTGCATGGAAATTAAAAATGAAAGGAAAACAAGAATCTGGTATGATACCTGGATAATTAATCTGGACACTAAGCCAATACCATCTTTTCCAATGCATCTTAGTTTTGAGTTTGTTTCTGAACTTATACTCCCAAATTCTTCTGAATGGAACATAGACTTACTTCACATTCTATTCTCAGCTGATGTGGTAGAAAAGATTTTAAAGATGCAAGTTCAATTAAAGGAGGAAGATATTATCAGATGGAGGATTACTAGAGATGGGTTATTCACAGTAAAGAGTGCTTATAATAATCTGGTTGAAAACAACTTTCTGCAACATGAAGCCATCAAACTGTCCCCAAGACTAGCTGGAAATCACTATGGAAAATGGAAGCACCTCACAGGGTGAAATTATTTATATGGAAGTGTTTAAAAGAAATTGTCCAAACAAAAGACAAGGTTGCAAGATATAATAATGGCTTGGAGTCTACCTGCACAATCTGTAATAAAAAAGAGGAGACAATTTTTCATCTATTGTTAGAGTGCCAACATGCAAGAACAGTTTGGAGAAACATAGGAATTAATGTGGATCAAGTTGTTCTCAACTGTGATAGCATAAAGGAATGGATCATCTCTTGGTTCAACACCCAGCATTCAAATGGAAGAGAAGAAGATCATACTTGGAGGATAACATTAATGGTTGGATGTTGGGTCATATGGAAGGAAAGATGTGAAAATGTCTTCCAACAAAAAACACTTAATACTCTTTCTACTGTTTCTAGGATTGATTTTCATCTTCATAACTTCTCTCTTGCAGCCAAGAATAGCATGCCTGAACAACCTCTACAACATACTGTCTCTGCAAATTTAGAACATGTTACAAGAGTTTTTGTAGATGCTTCTTTTGACAAACTAACATATACTTCTGGCACTGGAATGGTGCTATTGTCCTGTGTAGGTACCTATGATGGAGTTAAAGGATCGTATGCAGACGGAGTGATTGATTCAGAAGCTGCAGAATGCATGGCTATACTGGAGGCTCTTAGTTGGATTAAGAAACTTAATATTTCTGAAGTTCAACTCATGGCAGATGCAGAAATGGTGGTGCAGTCTATATTGTCTAATAATATGTTAGTCAGATGGGAGAATAATCATTTGATTAGAAATATTAAAACGCTTATGTCTTCTTTTAAAGTTTGTAAAATCTCTCATGTTAAGAGAGATTTCAATAATTTAGCTGATAGTGTAGCTAAAAGAGTCAGGAAAGACAAACTTCTTCTAGAAGAATACATGGATTACTCTCCATGGATATCTTCATTGTTTCAAAGGCTAGCAGTGCCTGAAACAGCATAAGAAATACATCTTTCGTTTTATCAAAAAAAAAAAAAAAATCTCTAACATCCAATGGCCAAGGAGCTGCAAAAAAAATTCCGAAAAAATAATTGATTATAATAAATTTTCAAAACAACTTTTTTCTGTTTATGGAAATAATGGATTTTTTTAATTATAATTAAAATAATTAATTATTATAATGGTTACCAAACACATATAGAATTCATTATAATCTGCATAATGGATTATGGGCTGATAATCATTAAAATAATGGTTACCAAACAACCCCTTAATCTTCGGTTTCCTATTTTGTTTATCGTTCTTTGGCAATTGATCGATTTTCATCACAATGGAAAAATAATTTCCAGATTAAAAAACAATCTCTTCGAAAATCTTCAGTTTGGGAGAGTACATTTTGACCAGATCTAAGGTTAGTTGGTCTTTAATTATCTAGTTTCATTTTAGCCAGGCCTTTTTGATCTTATCGTGCCCAGTTGTTGGATTATTCATCCTTCTTCTGGTTAATTATATAAGCCAGAAGGGTCCATCTAGAAGCAGCCTATCCCATTCAATGGATACATTTACACACATCGGAAGGGATTCTAACAGGTTAGTCTTAGCACTTCTTTGTTTATGCATCAAACAAGCTGAGTAAAACAAGTCATGATGCTGAATATAGTACATTATTGCCGTGAATATCAAAGTGAAAGGGTTTGGGAACCTCTTATATTACACTCTACATTATTGCCGTGAATACATGATGTGATGTCACTAG
Organism: Papaver atlanticum; assembly: GCA_023531105.1. Lineage (NCBI taxonomy): Eukaryota > Viridiplantae > Streptophyta > Magnoliopsida > Ranunculales > Papaveraceae > Papaver > Papaver atlanticum. The sequence goes on from JAJJMB010001336.1 coordinate 3,375,367, forward strand.
TTAAAGCATTACAATGATTTATCACCTAAATACCTCTGCTTCCTGTGTGGTTAGGTCTCGATGCTTTTCTAACATGATGCTTAATCAGTGCCTTTTAGCAAGCATGTGCCTACTACAATTGTTTTTTTATTGATTATGTGAGTGTTTAATTTCTCAATGCATTGTTATCGGTCTTCACTTCGTAAAATGGTCATTGGAGAGCAGAGACTTTTGTTGTTTGTCCCATTAGGACTATAGGTTCATGAGCATGATAAACTTATCAACCCAGCAGTTAAATTTCGCCTGAACAAAATTTGAAACACTAACTTAAGGCTTCTTATTTAGTTTCAGGCTTTGGGTGCATTTTGTGTGCTTATGTATCATATATATATCATTAACAGAATGTCTCTATTGTTTTAAGAAGTGCTTAGTTTAGCTATCCTACACTTATTCTTTAATTGTGTGACATAATGTATCTATTGTTCCTTTCAGACTTTGATACTAATCAATTTAGCTCTCCTCCTTTTCTTTAAATACAATGGATATTAGTGGGAAGAAGACAACATCTTTGCACTATTAGGGACCGACCTGATCAATTCACAATTCTAGTTCGAGAAATACAATTTTGCAGCGAGCGCAAGGCTCATGGATGTTGTGTGGATCACTTCTCTTCAAACTCCATCCATTTGCTTATCAGTCTAATCTAATGGTATATAACGGGAAGATTATTGAAAATTTGTTGGCGAGTTATCCCAACTGAATTCCTTTTTTTTTTTTATCTATTAGTCCTGCGTGTCTGAGATTTGCTTAAGACTTCAGACATATTTTATACAATTTTCTTTCGTACTTTCTATGTCCATTTCTTAAATTGCTATATGCAGCACCAGGAAAAAGTCTCTCTGAAGTAAGAAATCCAAACTGTTTGATTTGTTTCAAGGAAGGTTTGAAGAAGTTGGGAAACAGGATAGAAGGCTTCAAGAACTGTCATAAGATACGGAATTTGCGACTGGAGCGTGCTGAAACACAAGGTAACTTGATCCGGAAAACTTCACTCTGTAAAATCAGGCGGGAAATCTATCGTAGGTAATTTAAGTTTTAATGACCTTGCTTTTGAATACTTTGAGTGGATCTTTGTTTTTGTTTTCCGTAATCATGTGTTTTACGTCTAAATGAGCCTACATTAAATTGCTCATCATCTTGTTATTTTCAAAGAAACATTCTGGGATTCTCCGTGCTTGCATGTCATTAGATTTATTCTTTACTTCCTCTTTAGATTTGGGGTTTGTCAACATAGGTCAAAATTTTGTTTTAAATAAGAACTGGGTATTCTTAAGATTAATTTCTAAGTAGGGTTAGATTACATCTATTTTCTTAGATTAGTTTTTGTATGATTTTCCTTTAATGATTTTGACTTTTATGCTTGATTGTATATAGGGTTTTTGAGACCAAAACCAGAACTGTTTGGAGCGCTAAACGAGTCGTCATTGATGCTCGTCATCATATGCGTGGAAGATTATCTTCAATTATTGCCAAATAGTAATTGTTCGTTGCGTAGAGATCTGTCTTTCTGGTGGTCTTGTTCGTCAGAAAATGAAGTATATTCGTCAAGTAAGAGGATGAATATTAAACCTTCTCATGGTCCTATTCATTTCACGGCTCCTGGTAAGATCTTTTGGAGGACAATCCATGGGTAGGTCTCATTTAAAAATCCTAACCCAAGTTTGATTTTTAGATTTGATTTAATGTTTCGGTTTTTAGTTACTTGTTTGTTTCTAGTATGATTCCACACAAGACTAAGCGTGGGGCTGCTGCACTTGCTCGATTTAAGGCTTATGAGGGTATTCCACCACCATATGACAAGACTTAGAGGATGTTATCCCTGTTGCTCTCAAGTAAGATCTGGTTGTTGGTTCTCATGTGATTTTAGGGTTTTCTTTGATGTGTATCTGAATTGTTTTTTCTCTTTCTAATTTAGGTTTTTGAGACTTCAACCTGGACAGAAGTACTGCTTGTTGGGAAGACTTTCATCTGAGGTTGGTTGGACTCTTGCTGGTACCATCAGGGTAAGATTTCTGTGCTGTGTTACATTTAATTGTTTTCATTTGTTTTAGAAGATCTTTAGAGTTCTTGAATTTTTCTTATTGTTATTGTTGAGTTAGCTTGTTATATACATTGCTTGCTGAATGGCATTGGTGTGGTTTGTTTCCTCTGTACATATGTTTTAGTAGTGATTGTAATGGGCTCTCGTACCATATTGAATGATAAGTTAAGCATCCATAGTGGGTGAGTTAATATGGTGTATATACCATATTAGGGGCGGCAGTGGAAATGGTATAAAGCTATATATACTGGTCCGTTTTTAGGTATAGGCCGAGAAGCAGTCTCCTAGTAATTCTAGAAGTAGTTTCCTAATACTAGAAAGAAAACTTAGAAGTCCTATTTTTAGAAGATTATACAAACATAGGAGAGTTTCCAAACCTAGAATGACTCGAATATAGGGTGCAAGAGAGTACCTGTAGGAGGGCAGAGAAAATACAATGAAGAAGAAAAATAAGAAGAAGAAGGGTACAACTCCTAGGGCTGAAATTACCTTGAAGGAAAACGTTGTAAAACTCTTTCACTTAAGCAAAACTAAGGTTCCGATTGCAATCTGTTTGTTCTATTATTCTACTTGTTTAGCTATTCTCTATCTATCATATTGGGGTCCAGAAATTGATCAGTGGTATCAGAGCCAAAAGGTAAATAAGCAATGTTTCCGGAGATGTATGGAAAGGCTTCGATCCAAGGGTAACGAAGTATTATCAGTAGATCCTAATATTGATAGAAGAAAGAAAGCTATGTTTATGGAGACGAAGAATCAACCCTATGGAACAGAGCAGTCAAGAACCGAAAAAGGCGAGATTGTGAAAACTGTCCATAAAGAGGGGGGAACTAATCATGTATTGACAAACTAGAACAACCAATATACTGATCGACACTCTAAAGAAGGATGTTGGAAATTGCATTCGGAGTTGAGACCAGCATGGTGGAAAGACCGCCCGCAAGCTACCACAATCATCTACAATAAAGAAAAGAAGAAACAACTTTTGGCTACACAACAAACCAAACACTTGGTAAATGCTAGCCAGAAAATTAGCCTATTCGAGGGTTCGACCAGTTGTCAAAGAACCTAGTGAATTGGTCTGTGCAAACTCTTGTGAGTGCACTAACACCGGAAAGAATGATCTGCAACAGTTGTTAGAAGACACCCCGCAACAGCCGCAGAAGGTACCACCAAAACAACGTGTGGAACTAGAAATCAAGCTACTTGACGAGCAAAATAAGTCGCCATCATTACAAGTTTTTTTTTTATTTTGACACTTTCCGCAGACCATCATTACAAGTTGTGCAAGACTTAGCTCTAAGTGAAGTAGCAAAAGAAGGTCTGATTTGTAGTAAGAAGACACAAGTGACTAGAATTGCAGAAAAAGTGTTGTTTCAAGAATGTTTTAACCGGAAAAGTTTGAATCATGCAAAGTGGTACTCAAGAGTGCAGCTGCAGGCTAAACTTCCGTGCATCTTAACTCAATGCTTTTGAGGGACTAAAAGCCTCCTGATGGAGGAGGTCTGATCCGTTTTTAGGTATAGGCCGAGAAGCAGTCTCCTAGTAATTCTAGAAGTAGTTTCCTAATACTAGAAAGAAAACTTAGGAGTCCTATTTTTAGAAGATTATACAAACATAGGAGAGTTTCCAAACCTAGAATGACTCGAATATAGGGTGCAAGAGAGTACCTGTAGGAGGGCAGAGAAAATACAATGAAGAAGAAAAAGAAGAAGAAGGGTACAACTCCGAGGGCTGAAATTACCTTGAAGGAAAACGTTGTAAAACTCTTTCACTTAAGCAATAAAACTAAGGTTCCGATTGCAATCTGTTTGTTCTATTATTCTACTTGTTTAGCTATTCTCTATCTATCATATTGGGGTCCAGAAATTGATCATATACCCTACACGGTAAACTTGAATGGTATATATACCATTCTAGTTTAGCATTTCTCAAATTTGGCAGGAATAGTATTAAACACGGCGCAGTATTTCTATCTAAATTTAAATGTATGGCGTTGTATTAAACACGGAGCGGTGTTTCAGTTTACACCCAAAAAATGAACGTCGTCGTTTTAAACCTCGCTCAAAGTTAGGCACAATATGAAACACCACTCAAATGTTAGGCACAGTTTAAACTGCACTAACATTTGTCTCAGTTTAAAACTGAGCTTTACATTTGAGCACAGTTTAGGCTCAGTTTTAAAATGAGCTCAAATGTTAGGCTCGGTTTTTACATTTGTGAGCAGTGTTTTATACTGCGCTCAAACATTTAGGCACAGTTTCAAACACCGTGAGTGTGCTATGCTCTACATGTAACATATTATATTAAGCTCACTTTCAAACAGCGTTCAAAGTTTTAAACTCCGCTTGAATATGAGATACCAATTCCCACTGCCGAGAAACACAAAAACGCCATTTGTAAAATGCTATATATACCATTTTAGTATGACTTTCACACTTCTCCCCCTTGGATGCTCTCAATCACATGACTGGCATAGGGTGATATGTAAGTCACTTGTCCTCTTCCAATTTGGTTGCTGGCAACAGTTGCTTGTAGCAATTCTATTTTAATTACTTAAATTGATTTCCAGTGAAAGGATTTCACAATGATTTCCCGTGAGTTGATAGTCGTATGTGTTGGCATTTATGTGTTTTGCGCAACAAATCTCCATTTGGTTAAACTAATCTTGTTTATACTATGTTAAGTCGGATCAGTCTTAATCCGCATTAAGGCATGTTTTTGGTATTAATCATGCATTAAAGACTAGCTTAAGGTTAATGCTAGATAAGCGCCCCGGCTATGTGGCCCTTCTTTATTTTTTGACACCTATTTAACTAAAAAACATGCTCCCTCCAAATCCCCTTAACTGTTCTACTTTTTGAGAAAAAGTAGGAAGTTAAAAAAAGAAAAAAGATAAACAGTTGGGTAATAAAACAGATTTTAAAATTATTTCCTACTTTATACAATGTGTCAATATTTAAAGAGGGGCCACATACTTGAAGTATGTGGCCCGACCACATCGTAGCCGCACCACTAGATAAGGTTGAGTCTAAGCATGACATGTCCTTTAGCTTGACATGTCATATGAGGTGTCCAATGTAGCCATGAGGTGTCATCCAACTCATGATGGAAAGGTTGGTGACATGTGGCAAGCATGACTAGGACTCTCTTCTAGCCTCACAAGTTTTCCCTTGAAAGCAAATCTGTTTTCATTCCATCATGAAGTAATGTGAGGATATAGAAGTTGATAATAAGTCATGAAAAGGTTAATTGTCTTGTGTGTGTTTCTATTTCCTTGTACTCAATCCGTTTCAAGTATGAATCATATGTAGTGTAGTGCTATGTATGGTGCTGGTTTCTTGTGTCGTTGAGTATGCTAAAACTAGTTTCAAGGTCTGATTTCAGCATAAGGTTGTTTTCCACAATGTTTAGGTCTTAATTGTAGGGTTAATGGAGCTGAAATTCCAACATTCAACTTCTATTTCACCTAGTTATAACATATTCAGCAGCTAGGGTGATTGTATGGTTGAGGTTTTGGACTGTTTTCCATATGAAGTTATAGTTTCTTCTTATATGCGGTGGTTTGGTACTTCATGCTTGATGTGGTGGGATTGAAAAATCAGAATTGCAAGTATGGAGCAGTTGTAGAAGGTTTGTGTATCACAATAAAGGTATATTCACATCTATAACAGTTTTGCACTTTTCAAGATGGCAGTTTTGCTGTGAGTATAAGTCTGAATTTTTCTGTTTTAAAAAATGTAACTTGTCATAGTTTGTAGCTTTCATTACTCGACCAAGTGTTGCCAAAGTGATACTTTGAGAGTATGTGGAAGTGTTTTAATGAGAATTATGTGATTGTGATAGTTTGTTTGATTCATTCAGAAATTATAAACACGAATCTTGCCCAAAGCTGTTTTGTGCTTATGAAATTTGATGTGAATCAAGTCTCATATGAGTGAAAGCTCTTCATAAGAGAATTTATTCTTAAACTTATTGGGATTCATTGTATGTCGTAATTTCTGCCCAAAGGTGATTTGCGATGATATAGAGTCTTGTTTTTGAGTTTAAGATGTCATTGTTTTGCTTATTGACATGCTATTTACTTGGTTCATGTTATAGCTGTATAAAGTGATAATAAGCATGTGTGTGTTGTGTGAATCTTAATTTCAGTGGAATTGTGATTGTGGTTTATCATCATGTTTATTCCATTTTTTTAGATAAAGGGCAAAGTTTTATTCCATGTTGTGGTTGAATCTGAAATTCAGTGGGAGTGATGTTTGTAGCTTGTTTGTAGCTTGTTTATCATCATTCTCTTGTTCTTGTAAGGTTTATATGCTTATAAAGTAATCTTTGGTTTGAGACAAAGTATGTTTGTTATGTATGTTGCGGTAACATCTGAAATTCAATGGGAATATGATGTTTATGGTTTTATTGTCATATTTGTTTCCTTATTTTTATAAGGTGTATATGCTCATAAAGAAATTTATGTATGAAATATAGTTCTCATTCGATATCATTAAATGTCCTAAAGTTCTTGGTTTCATTAGAATATGAGCATAGTGCTTAATTCGAGCAAGACAATAGGGATATCATTAAGGAGAAAAAGCGAGTGGCGTAAGAGCATATGTAGTGCTGCGTGTATGGCTTTAAGCTAAGCCAATAAAGTTATAAGTGCAATTCAGTTGGCATAAGGCTAAGCCAAATGCAGTTTTCAAGTTCAGTTTGGTTTTGGCATAAAGCTATGCCAATAAAATGTTTTTCTATTTTGAAAAATAAAATGTTTTACTTGGGAACAATAGGCCATCTAGTTTTTTGATTGTAGAAATGGCTTACGCATCTTAAATGTGACGTGTAGGTCTCTATAGTCGAAGGATAGCGTACTATTTGACTTGAGTGTGCGGCTAGCATAAAAATTATTTTATCAAGTTTTTTGTTGCTTAAACAAGTGGGCGATGTTGGCATTTATGTGTTTTGCGCAACAAATCTCCATTTGGTTAAACTAATCTTGTTTATATTATGTAAAGTCGGATCAGTTTTAATCCGCATTAAGGTATGTTTATGGTATTAATCATGCATTAAAAACTAGCTTAAGGTTAATGCTAGATAAGGTTGAGTCTAAGCATGACATGTCCTTTAGCTTGACATGTCATATGAGGTGTCCAATGTAGCCATGAGGTGTCGTCCAACTCATGATGAAAAGGTTGGTGACATGTGGCAAGCATAACTAGGACTCTCTTCTAGCCTCACAAGTTTTCCTTAAAAAGCAAATCTGTTTTCGTTCCATCATGAAGTAATGTGAGGAAATAAAAGTTGATAATAAGTCATGAAAAGGTTAAGTGTCTTGTGTGTGTTTCTATTTCCTTGTACACATTCTGTTTCAAGTATGAAACATATGTAGTGTAGTGCTATGTATGGTGACGGTTTCTTGTGTTGTTGAGTATGCTAAAACTAGTTTCAAGGTCTGATTTCGGCATAAGGTTGTTTTCCACAATGTTTAAGTCTTAATTGTAGGGTTAATGGAGCTGAAATTCCAACAATATGAACTTTCTCCACTGTGGTTATATGTTTGTTTGTCAGTGATACATGGTTCTTGCAAAAGTGTTTCATGTATGTTTCCTTATGAGTTATAATAGTTGTTTGAATTATCTCTACCCTGGTCAGTGTTGGTTTGTTAGTGATGCATATTATGATCTGAAATTTGTTATTTTTGTTCCTTCTGTGGATTTTTACTTGAGTCTAGTTAAGTTTCTTATTGACAATTAACTAAACTATGTTAATATTTTACAGAATAAATCAATTATTTGATATTGTTGTGGTGGCTTTGTTTTGTTGCTGATTTACTATCTTGTATTAATAGAACTAGTTTTTCACCCGTGCGTATGTTTCCTGCTTATAATATATTGAATTTCTCTTTTAAATTTTATTTTATTAAAAAGTCAATACTCATTATTATAAATACTAATAAAATATTTTAGATATTATTCTTTAAAGTTCATAGTACTTATTTCAGCTTCATAAGTTGGTTAATAATTATTTTCGTTTCATATTTTCTCTACAAATTTTGATATTATTTTTTAAGGTTCCGGAGCTAATGTTATTGTTTTTCTATATACTCTTTCATCTTTTGGTCCGCCCAATCATTATTGTTTTTTTTTTCAACAGTCGAAGCATCATCAAGACAGAGATACATCAGAATCTCCAAAAAATCTCCTCCATCTAGATTATGTTATGTGATTTTGTTCTTCTATTTTTTTTTTAATAAAGTCCTCCATTTCTTTTGTAACCTAATGGTTTTCTTTTGGTTTTATTTTTCTCTCCACAAACCTAAAATTATTTTCTCATGGAAATCATCGAAATTAAAATAAATTAGAATTTAAAAAACATAGAGATAATATCAAATACTCCATCCATCCCAATTCAGATAAAGGTCTAGATAAATTCAAGGTCTACAAATTTTCCAAATATATCCTCAATAAAGCTTTCTCAAATATTTAAGTCTTCTGATATATAATTCCTAAATTTTAGTGTGGATTTGGAATCTAATGGATTATTTAAGAATTTCAGCTGCAAAATTGAGTTAATATTATATTTTAAGTTTGTATATGATTCCAAAGCAGGACAAATTAGGTAATTCTTAGAAAAAGTAACAAAACTTTCAAATGTTATGAGACTTATAAAAACCTGGCTTGATTGGGGTATACCCATATTAATTGGGGTATACCTAATGAGACAAAAGCTAGGTCATTTTGAAGTAAAAGAAGCCACCCCTTAACCTTATATTTTCAAAATGGCTAATATACCCTTGTTTAATTAACACTAAAAAAATTGATTAGCTTAATTAATTGACTTTAGATTAAAACTTATGAAATTATGAATTCAGTGGATTAAACCTTTTGTCTTATGAGTTCGATCAAAAAATTTGATTCTTAAAATGTTATAAAGTCGGCAAGGTCTACGATTGAATATGGTGCCGACTAACTTTGGCCGGCAAGGTCTACGGATGAAGAAAACGCCGACTATCTTGGGTCGGCAAGGTCTATGAATAAAGAAGATGCCGACTATCCTGGGCCAGCTATCTTATAGTCGGCATATAAATATTTCCTACACTGTCGGCTATCATATAGTCGGCATATAAATATTTCTTACCCTGCCGGCTGACTAATAGTCGGCACACAAATAATTTCTAACATTTCCGGCTGTCTAATAGTCGGCAATGTAACCTTGCCGACCATTAGTTATACCCAATAGAAAACAGAGCATGGGAAGGTGTAATTCACTTTATTCATGCAATTTTGATTCTTACAACGCAATTCTCTTCAGTTTCATCTCTAGGATCTTCTAAAGAGGATAAATCTTGTCAATAAATTCTAATAGCTCTTCTGCATTGTTAACAAGACAAGGGATATCTTCTATTTTTTCCCCTGGGAACCTAAACAATACACAAATAAAAGATATGAAAATTCTACACATTGAAACATGGTTCTGGTCACCAAGTCGGCAAGGTTGAGAATCTAAACATTGCCGACTAATACTTAGTCGGCAAAGTTGTAATCATATACCAAGCCTACTAACACACAGTCGGTAGGGTCCTATTCAAGAAAGATGCCGACTGTTAACTCAAGAAATTAAGGTTTCCGTGACATAAAGTCGGAAAGGTTCAAGTCTAAGAATATGCCGACTAGAAAAAAGTCAGCAGGGTTGGTTATTGAATACAATGCCGGCCCTGGTTAATGTTTCACAGTCGCCATGGATGTTATGAAAAGCCGGCATGATCTTCATGTTACGACCCTACCGACTAATACTTACATCCTAAGGCCGGCATCCTATTTAAAAAAAACCCATGCCGACCAAAAACCCTGAAAACCATCATTTTCGATTTCTAATCTAACATAACAATCAAAAACACAAAACAATAATGGGTTTGAGTTTAGAAATCACTTACAGTCTTCTTTTCACGGGTGGAGGGTTCTTTTCAACATTATCAGGGATTGGATTTTTGGGTTTACTAGTTCCAACTTTTCCCTTACCTTTTTTCTCTGATTTGGATCTTTTGATATGTCCTGTTGAATATGTGCTGCTACTTGATCGTTTGGAATCAACCATTTTTCAGGAAAATCGAATTGGATGATTGCAGAGATTTGTTTCTATGATTTTGATGGAAGATGTAGATGAAGAAGAAGAGAAGATTAATAGAAGATTAACAGTTTTTTTAGGTTTTTTATTTTAGGGTTATCTTATTAAGTAATAGGGTTAATTAGTGCAGGAGTACTAAAGTAACTTCACCCATTTTTGACCTCCCCTTAGTAAGGGCACTATGTCCATATAAATCTGGGTATACCCCAATCAAGCCAGGTATAAAAAGCCTAAAAACTTCATCTAAAGGGGGATGGAGTACAAAGTGGAGTTTTTTTTTTTTTTTTGTCGGTGTAGAGTTAATGTCATAATATCTAATCTTTACAAAGTGTACACCCGGGTTTAATTTTATAGGATGCTCCACTTAATTCATCTTGTAAACCAGTCCTTTGTCATGCTTGGAACTATATTTATTTTTAGTTAGTGTTACACCGGTTCGTTCCCCTTGTTATAACTAAAAAAAATAACAATAATTGTGTACAAAATTAAAAGAAGAAAACACCCTAAAATAAATATCTCATTGGTCCCTCCATTGTAGTCCTGCTTGTGTTCTCCCTCACATGGTCATTTCCTGCTAAGCAGTTAACGATTGATTATTATTATTTGAATGAGTTTACTTAGCGTATATTTTATGCGCAGCGTACTTTCATAACTAAGGGTAACCATAAAAATCATGATAATTGCTAAAAAGAAACATAAAAATATTCTTAAGAACTCAGAATGCGCAGTAAAAATAACCTTAAAAACTATGTGCAGTAAAAAGTAACCTTAAAAACTCCCAAAGTGCATTCTCAACTGCAAGGTTTTTTGTCTCCTTTTTCACATGTTTGCTTTTCCTGGATAAAAAATTTCTCTTTTTTTTCTTCCAATCACCATGCTGGAATTTAGTTAAACCAGTGATTTGTACATATATTGTGCGCATATGAATAGGTAAACTACAATATATAAGCACCAGTGAGTACACAATGAATTGTATCATGCAAAGATTGCGTGTTTCATTTGATGCAAAGTGAAAATAATAAATATAATTTTTTTGATTAAAGAAAGAATATATTATAGTTGAAGACCAGTGGTCTACCTGTTGGAGCTCAAAAAGAGATAGAAAAAATTACAAAAGAATGGAATCACATTAAAAGTTAGTACTGGAGGTACTAACATGGACTGTCCCGCAGCTGAGGACTTCATCACCCAAATCAGAATCTTTTCTAAAAGTATAATTTTCTTTGAAAATACGATAATTTCTCTCATTATATCACATGTCAAGACAATATCAACCATAACAATGTTAGGTGAATGGCTACTGATGAATTATATGTTCACAATATTCTAGATTAGTCAATTGGATATTAGTTACAACTCGAACCTATGAATACCAATTCTAACCAAGTTTTCTGAAGCAATCAATTGGTTTTTCACTAAGTAAATACCACTAGTAAGTAGCTAATAGAACCAAACCCACCATCTAGCTCCGAAAATCGGGAGAAAACTGAGTCCACACAGTCTCCTTCCGATTCCCAAATTATCCAATCTATCTTGACAGATCTAGTGTTGATTTGTTGATTAATCAAGCTTTTTATTCTCGGATCTATAGATTAATCATCTTTAGTCCTCATTTTTACCCACCAATTTCTACCAAAATCTCTATTTCCTTGTTAAATCCAAAACAAAATGTGTTCTGGAATGATACTTGAATAAACTTTCTTCTTTACCTGGTTATCGTGAGCTCCCCAGAGCTAATTGCAATGATGTTATAAGGTACGTATGAACCTATCTAACTTATTTGTGCTAATACTTTTGTTCTTGTGCAGGGTATTCATTTTCATTTTTTCTTTCGCAGCCGTTTTGTCCCACTTTTCTTCCATTCATCATCTCCCTCCCTTTACCCCTTAAATCGTGGTCTCCCAAATCCCATTTTTTATTTTGCTCAATACCGTTAATCCCTCTCTATAGCCCCTGTTTGTTGGTTTGTATTATGAATCCCTTTGAACCGAGACAGCCTCACAAACCCCAATTCACCCAATAACCACTAAAAGTAACTCTTAAATCATACTGGTGGTTTTTAAGTCTTATTGTTTATGAGTTAATGAATCGGTGCCTAAATAGTTGGTGCAAGAAACAAATAATCATTTCCTCTAGCTCTCAACCTGTTAAGAGCTATGATTGTAAAAAAGACAATGAATCAAAGACAATACATCAAAGAAGTGAGAAATGGGCAGCTGGAAATGATGATACAGAAAAATTAGTGAAAAAGTTAAAGAAAAACCATGAGATGGCAGTTGGAAAACAAGTGAATGAAGGATGTTATCTCACTTCACCAACTGATACAGTAGCAAAAAACTCCCTACTTCGGTTAAGAGAAAACAACATAAGTTCAGTTGATACTTATCCCCGAAGAGACAAGATGATGATGGAAAATTTCTGTGGCCCATCTCCAATACCAAGTTTTAGAGTGTGTGTCATACATGATGAACAATGGATTGGCAAACATGTTTCAATAAAAAGGCTTGCTGAATCAGCCAAAGAAGAAGAACCCGTATGGAAGATTCTCAAGTTTAGTAGTGATTTAGAAAAATTGGAAGAAGGATATGTCGACAACTCCTGCGGCTGGGATGTCCATTACAATACAAGTGCAACTACAAATAAGATCAATCTCCCTCAGCTCACCCCTAACTACAAAAGCCTTCCATCTAGAAAGTTCCCTCAACCCTATAAATCCCAAAGCCACCATCTAGAAATGCAAAATTCAGACTCAACCTACATCTCAAGACCCTCAATTTTAACCAGTGGTGTCAGCAATGAGAAAATGAAGATGAATTCCCTCAAGAACAACAATAAGGATAAAGGAAAAATATGGGGGAATGTCGTTAGTCCATACACAACTAGCAATGGGGAAGCAAGCTCGCTCAATGATAACCAGGTAAGCCTAAATCTTACAAATTTTCTTTATACTCGTCGGATTGTAGTCATATTCAAGGAATTAATTAGGTGTGCTCGAATCATAAACTGCACATGTTCAACACACACAGTTGCAAGATATGTCACTTTTACTATGCATGGAACAACACACGGCCATCTAAATGATCTTTGCAAACTAGATCCCTTCACTAGTCCTGTAATCCGGAGTCTCTCTCTCACCTTCTCGTTGTGGAGTGTCAATTCAGAACTTTTATTTATGGACCTAAGTATCTTAGCCTGGAACTGCCAGGGCTTAGGAAAATCATCAACCCAATCTCACTTGAAGAAACTTATTTCTGAACATATCCCAGATATCCTATTTCTCCAAGAAACGAAGAACCATGAAACCACTATCAATCCTCTCATCAAAAACCTCAAATTCACCAACATGGTTATCATGAATCCGACTGGGGTGATAGGTACTGCAGGAGGGCTTGTATTAGATTGGTCTAGTAAAATAGATGTACATGTTCTTCACACTTCCGATAGCCAGATAGATACACTAGTTACGTGCAAAAAAAGAAAAAATTCCTGGATGTTCTCGGGAGTATATGGATGTCCTTACAAAATCAAGAAACATGTTAGTTGGGAATATTTTAAAAACCTATCCAAAAATGTTGAAATACCCTGGTTAATAGCTGGAGACCTCAACTTTACCCTTTTGAGTTCTGAAAAAAGAGGAGGTTCCCCTCCTGACCAAAATGAAATCACCTTTTCTCCAATTTGATTGATTCTGCTTACCTAGTAGACCTAGGTTTTGTGGGATATAATTACACATGGTCCAATCACCGTAAAGAGAAAGATTTTGTGGAGGCTAGGCTAGACAGAGCTATGTCTAACTCTGGATGGCTTAGCTTGTACCCTAGGGCGATGGTGTATCATCTGACCCCTGTGGGGTCCGACCATGCCCCAATTCTCATAAGAACCTCTCCTTGCTGGAAAGACGGTGCCAAACCATTTAAGTTCTTTGGGATTTATATGGAGGACCCGTCGTGCTTCCAAGTGATTGAGGATTCCTGGGACTTTGACCCAGGGGGGTCAACAACAATTAGTTTTGTGTCCCATCTAAAAAATGTTAAAACTAATATAAGAATTTGTAATATGGAGCATTTTGGGAACATCCAACAAAATATCAAGAAACTCACTCAAAATCTTAATCATGCTAAAACAATCTCAACCTTCAAGATAACAGCCCTAAGATTCTGGAAATTAAAAGTGACCGATAAAAATGGTATAATTACGAAGAAGCGTTTTGGAAAACAAAATCTTCGGATAACAACTTGCATTTGGGAGACAAAAATACCGGATATTTCCATTCAACGACTAATTATAAGGCTAGGAAATTGAGAATTGAGACAGTTAAAAGAGATGATGGAACTTGGCTTCTTCCTCTCATCCTGATATATCAGATCAAATCATCAATCTGATTCCCCAGTGTTTAACAGATCTGGATAACTCCAAACTTATGGGAAAACCTTCATAACTTGAAATAAAACTCATCCTCTTTGACATGCATCCAAACAAATCCCCGGGCCCGGACGGATTCCCTGCAATTTTTTTCAAAAAAACTGGTTTCTCATCAAGGATGAGTTAACTAAGATGATACAAGATTTTTTTGAAACTAGACACATTCTAAAAGAAATCAATTCCACTTTTATAACTCTCATTCTAAAAATTGATTTTCCGGAAACACCAAAGGATTTTAGACCTATTTCATTGTGTAATACCATCTACAAAATCATCTCGAAACTGCTAGCTAATAGGATCAAACCTTACCTGGACATATTGATTTCCCCTTATCAATCTGCTTTCGTCCCTGGTAGGAAGATCTCCGACAACATTGTCATTGCTCATGAGATTATACACACAATGAGGACTGAAAGAAAACACAAGAAAAATAAAGGGTTCATGGGTATAAAAATAGATATGTCTAAAGCCTTTGATAGGGTAGAATGGTCTTTTTGGGTTAAAGTCATGGAAAAAATGGGTTTCTGTAAAAACTGGATTGAGTTAATCGCTCAATGTATAGGAACCACATCTAGCGCGGTTCTTATCAATGGGTCTCCGACGGGTTTCTTTAGGCCTACTAAGAGATTAAGGAAAGGAGACCCTTTCTCTCCGTACTTATTCATCATTTGTATGGAAGCCCTCTTGAGAGTCCTCTTGGAGGCTGAAAATAAAAAATTGATAAGTGGGGTGAAGTTTGCCAAAGTCTCTCAATCTCTCATCTCCTTTTTGCTGATGATTGCCTAATATTCACGAAAGAGGGGAAAAAGGAATGTAAGAACCTGGTGAAAATTCTTGACCTCTTTAGCAATGGGTCAGGTCAACAAATTAACTATGATAAATCTGGGATCTTCTGTAGCAAATCGGTACCAAATTGTGACATATGGGAGATTATGCAAATCCTCAAAGTGCGTAGGATTAGACTAGATGACAAATATCTAGGGGTCCCTCTATTCACCCACAAGTCCAAGATCAAGTGTTTCGAACCTCTAGTTGAAAAACTTCGTGGTAGACTAAAAGGTTGGAGGCTTCTCTCCCCTGCAAGAAAGGGGGTCATGATAAAACACGTTGCAGACACTTTGGCAACATACCAAATGTCTTGCTTTGTGATTCCTAAAACTATAACCAAGAAAATGGATGCCCTCAACAGATCCTTCTGGTGTGGTCATGCTAAGGACAGTAACCATAGTTGGTGTCCTATGGCATGGGGTGGAATTTGTAAGCCCACTACAAGTGGTGGACTTGGCTTAAAGAAATATGGAAAATTCAATCATGCAATGTTAGCCAAGCTAGCATGGAGAATGATAAAAAAAACCCGAAAGTCCTAAAAAATAAATACCTCAGAAACGTTTCCCCACTAAACATCACTCAACCAAAAGGTAACTGCTCCTGGTTCTAGAAAGGTCTCTGGAATGGGATAAAAATAATCAAGGAAGTAGCCATCTGGCAGGTAGGAGATGGAAAGGATATCCAGATATGGAACCATAAATGGATACCCCTTGACATCCCTAATACCATTGTGAGAAACGATATCAAACCCACCATAGAGAATACCCTAATCAATGTGAAGGACCTTATGCACTCCTCCTCCAAAGAGTGGAATGTAGATTTCCTGCACCAAGTTCTCCCCCATGACGTTGTGCAAAATATTATGGGGATAGACCTAACCAACTCCAATGGCACCTCCGACACCTTGATCTGGCCTTTAACCAATAAGGAAGATTTAACGGTTAAGTCTGTTTATGAATATCTCATCAAAGACCATGCTCATCCCACTAACTCCATAACTACCATGAACCCTATTTGGGGTCATATTTGGTCTCTTGATGTGCTACCGAACAACAAAGTCTTTGTGTGGAAGGCCTACAATGGTATCCTTCCTGTCAACTCTACTATGAATAGAAGGGTCCAAGCAATTGACCCAATCTGTAGTCTTTGTACTTCTGAACCAGAAACCGAGTTACACTCTTTGCTAAACTGTCCTTTCAGCAGAGCAGTCTGGATGGGAATAAATTGTAGAATAAACAACAACATAGGAAGCATCAGGAAGTGGATAGAAACTTGGATAGATAATAACAGAGGTAGCCCAATTGGAAATGTAAAGTGGAGTCAACTGTTTTCTTTCGCAGCTTGGTACATATGGAAGGCTAGGTGCAATAAGTGCTTCCAGAATATTACCCCTTCTCCTGCAGTAACTATTAGCCTCATCCATGATCATATCCAAACCTACCATACTCATGCATCTTCATACACCCTCAATAGAACCCCAAATCCATCCCAACTCACAAACTCCCAAGTTCATATCCCCAAACAAAGTATTATTATGTTATGTTATGTTATAGCAAATGGCAGGTACATCTAATCAAGGCAATCGTGGTTATAGTCATCACGGATGAAGAAGGAACATTCAAAGGAAATAGGTCTTCTACTGCGACGTCGGGACAATAGAAGAAAGCATGACTCTGGGGGCTTTGGTGGCAATGAAGTGGCATCAACAACTCAAGAACAGGATTTGCAACATTGAGATGGAAAACCAGAAGATAGTGAAGAAACTGAGGTCAAAGTGGAAGCATCCAGCGCAACCATTAAATATAACTATGCTCGATGACAATGTAGACTTATTTTGTTTATTTAGAATTTTTAATTGTAATTCCCTAAGGCATGATTGGCAGCAAAAACTGAAAGCAATTGCTTGCACTTATGCTACATCCTCTAGAGATGATAGCGGCTCTTTATTTCCAGATTGTAGTACCTTCCGAAGGTACAAATCCAATCAGGCTAATCCCCTGAATGGCTAGTTTTCTTTAATATAGTTTGTTCCAATCAATTGGTCTTGATTCCCCCTATTAAACTCATTTCAAGGGTCCAAACAGGTTAAAGAAAAGTCCAGTTTATGGTGCTACCACGTATTTCCATGTAAGTGTGTTAACCTACTACCTACCAAAAAGAATAGTCATGGAGAAGCCGTATACGAAATAGATAAGAATCATAAGATCTACTATCTACTGTAACAATGACAATTAGTTGTGGAGGCATTTTTACCTTTTTAGCAATGACTTTACTATGAAAAATTGGAGATACCTTCCTGCAATTTAATGTTCATATACATTTCTCTAGCTTGTGAATGAGGTAAGTGTGATTGCCCAAAAACGACAACAGCCATGTTCACTATATACTCACTATTCACACATGTCTAGATTCCAGTTATTAAATGAGTAAACTGAGATCTATCGACATGGAATCGAACATTAATTATTTGTTAATTCTTCCGATATATACTTAGTCCCCGAGCCTGCGAGCCATGTTCTTAACAGTATTCTATCTTTAACAGTATGCTATCTTTAACTTGGTAATATCAGTGTGATAGTTCAGAACGATGGTCTATATCAGAAGTTTTTCATTTTTGCTCTATTCGTAATATTTTTGTTAACATCAAAGTCAATCCACATCTCTGAATTTGTGGATGCACAGTACCATATTCTTCAGGTACCAACCACATAAATCTGGTCCGAACACGCACCACCGAATCAAACACAATACTTGGATAACTTATAGATGTGCAGTGCCCAAAATAGCCAGTACCCATCAAATACGCAATTGCAAAATTCTTTAACAGAATATGAAGGTTATTAACGCAACTCACCGCCATTGTTTACGTCAACATGTACTCACTAAGTAGTTAATATGATTCATAATTTCCACATTGCAGAGAACTTACTGTTTAAGAAAATAAAATTATAATATTAAAATTGAGTACACTCCTACTGATTCAGAACAAAGACTTCAGTGAGCTAGTGAGCCGCATAACAAATTGGAATAGGCCTAGTTTTTGTTGTTTGAATTGGGTTAACATTAATACATCTAACAGGGTATACTTTACAACGCAGTGAAACCTAGATGTACAAATGATAACCAAGTTTAGCTAGCAATGGAGTCCTCTCCCTATGAGGTGAAACATTCTGATCGAGTTATGATTCATTTGAAATGTACATCAAAGACCAATGCTAAAAAAATACACACAATTACCTACTATTGATAATGTGAAATTTCTACCGCGATTGCGAAACTTGGCTGCATCCTCCGGCATTTGACTGCCATTTAATCGTACTGTACAGTTCGATAATGTTCATTTTCCTACAAACATAAACAAAGAGTTTAATCTAAAATGTCTTGTGATTAAAAAGAATGACATAAATACACGGTATTGAGAAAGATTGACTTCACACTATGAATGATTTCATTTGTATAAATCGGGACCTTGTCTTTGTATACCACACCATTTCCCTCCTTATTCCAAGGATGAAAGAGACCCGATAGTTGTGGTGCTGGTGGAGAGGAAGATGAGAATTCGAAGAGTCTAATTTAAAAAGATTGGTAGAGAAAAATTGACATGAAGCAAAAAATGGTATAGAGAAAAGAAAGACATACGTAAAAAAAAAAATACCTAGTGGCTAAATAACCTGCTTACAAAACAAAGGAAAGATAAAAAATCTTTAATGGTCGACTGAAGAATAAAAAACACAAAAATCTAGATTTTTATAATACAAACACTACCGAGTTGTTCTAAAGGTGGGATGCAGTGCCAACATAACCATGTCTTTGAAAAAATACCATTTATGCTAGGTTGAGTTGTCTATGCTAGGTCGTGCGTTGATCTATCGTCAACATATTGAGAAGAGGTACACCAGCATCCGAAGATCAAAAACACCATTAACAAAAAAGTAAAGATAAGCACAACCAGCTGCAAAACCAAACACCATCATAAAGATCGGATATTCATTATTATTAACAATAATAAAATACGAATAAAAAAGCAAGAAGAAAAACCCTAGTTGGGAAAAAACTCACCACGGAAACAACGTGACCCAAACCTTACTTGGGCACTTTATATACAGATAGCATGAGCACGAAATTTCCAGAAAAACAAAACCCGGAAATCGGTAAAGGAATATTTAATTTAAGGAATGAAATCGTAATATTCATCAAAAATCTTTAAAATTTGGACATCCATATCGTCTCCGTATATCTCATAATTAGTGATTAAAAAGATTTTAGTATACAAAATCTGGCATATCAAGACATAACAAAATTAAAAATCCACCTTATTTAATCAATTTTTTAATTTATATTTATTTTGTTTTAATTATGGTATAAACAAAATTAAGAAAACTAACATGGAAATAATGTTTATATCTATTTTGTTTTACTATAATCAATATTTGTTTGCCCAATTTTTTTCTTTGCTCGTTTTTTTTTATGCTAATCAATATATGCTCCCATTTTTTCTTTTTCAATTATTTTAATGTATGCAAACAGGATCAACAATAAAGCTGTTTGCAAGAGAGACTACACATCATACGATCGAAAGGTTAGTACCCACGATCAATTTCATCATTTTTTTAAGTTTCTCATCGTCTGAAGTGTAATCATCGGGAATAACTTATTCGTTAGCTTCACTTTGATTTTAATTGATAGAACGAAGTTGTAATTAGGAAAAGGGAAAGAATTGTAACAGGACATTGGACATTAGACATATTTTTTATTTTATTTTTAAATTTATTAATCTCATGATCGATGATGCGATTGATTGCATGATTACTTTTGTGATTGATGCATGATTAATTTGGTTTTGGGTGAAACCATGAATGCATGACTTAATTATTTTTGGTAATATTTTATTCTTTGAGATAAATTTTTACTGGCAACAAAAAAAACTTTTTCCAAAAGAAAAATATATGTTTCCAAAAAAAGAAAATACCGCGATATCCGTCGAATAAACTTCCATTTTAAAAAACTCGGTGGGGTCAGAATCAACCAAAAGCTCCGGTTAACCACAACGCTCGAAAAGACGCTGTTTTTATATAGAGAATATTTTGCAATATGCATTTTAGCCTAACACCACGTCAAAATATATATTCCTTCCATATACAAGGTTTACATAGAGCTATTATCATCTGTCCAATTGCTTCCATACATCTGAAAAAATTCAGCTATTCGCTGCTGTCGTTTGTGTTTCAACTTGCAATTCTGTATATATTACTGTTTGTGACAATTTTGGTTGAAGTGTTTGTTTCACGTCGACATGCTGTACCGGCCATTCAATGGCATATAATCGTTGTGTTGTCTAATTATATATCTTCCCAAGAATCCTTTATCTGAAAAATAAAGATGGAAAAGAAATATTCTACAAAAATGATTTACATGCATCCAACCCGAACAAAAACGCTAATGACTTTATGAGGAGCTAATTACAAGCAAGCGTTGTTTCCCAATTGTAGACCACTTGGCTGGTTGATATAATGATTTTAGCGTTATAAAAGACCTCTTCCTTTGAACCAACAAAATGATCAAATGAATAACCAAGATCTTGAGCCCATCTGCTGGCTTAATTGTGCCTTCAAAAACCTATTGGTTTTATTGTCTCCAGAGATGCCAAATTAAGCATAAAGTAGTGGAGGCCATATGTTAATGTTTTTGCATTTTTTACATTCAATCCTTTTATAAATTGTTGAACTATTGGGAGTTGCATCGGAGAATAAAAATAAAAATTGGGAGTTACAAACCCGTGAAATTCTAAATGGCATATATGATCCGAGAATATAGAGACAGCCCACAGACTTGATACTTTGATTGTATTCCATTTGTCAACTTCCTAAACCTCCTCTCTGCCTTGTTCATTTTGTAAAAACTGCCTTGTTCATTTTGCACTCAAACGTTGCCGCCGTTTCAGCGAAGCTCAATCGTGTTATTAATTATGTAAGCCGTTTTTTTTAATGGATTTGGTGAGTTGGTAACCGTGTTGAAATTACCAAAGTTCAAAACCGGTGCGAAAGAATATATCTAATGGACTGCAAATAAAAAAGAAGAAAAAGCAAATAGAGGAAAGGTCCTTAAGATTAAAATGCGCAACATAATTGACTTTGCACAGCAATACAACTCCAATTCTGGCCCATGAGGTGATTCATTGCATTAAGAGAAAAAAAAAAGGAAAAGTTGGTTTTGCAGCAATTAATTTGGACATGTCTAAAGCCTATGATAGGCTTGAGTGGTCCTTCTTAGCCAAAACAATGTGCAAACTTGGTTTTAACCAGGGTAAGTCTAATCATGAACAGCCTAAATACTATCTCTTACTCTATACTGTTGAATGGAAGCCCTATGGGTAATCTAAAACCCGAAAGAGGGCTAAGGCAGGGGGATCCAATCTCCCCTTAACTTTACATTATCTGTACTGAGGCTTTATCCGCCTACATATCTAAACTTGAGAAGACAAACCTGGTTCATGGAATTAAAATTGTGAATGCAGCACCACCCATCAGTCATTTGCTTTTTGCAGATGACAGTTTCATCTTCACAAAGGCTACAATTCCTGAATTCCACGCTACCAAAACTATCTCCACAAATACTGCAAAGGGAGTGGACAAGAAATTAATTACAATAAGTTTGGCTTACTGCTCAGTAAAAATGTTCATCCAAGACATCAAAGATTATTGACCAAAATTCTAGGTATCTCTAATTTACACCTAGGAAAGAAATACCTAGAGGCACCAATTAACTTCTTTAGATCTAAAACCCAAACTCACCTATCTCTTCTTACTGCTATTGAGAAAAGGGCAACCAGCTGGTTAACCCATTTTCTCTCTCAAGAGGGAAGAACAACTTTGGTTCAACATGTAGGACAAGCTATGTTAACATACCAGATAGCAAACTTTCTAATCCCTAAGAATCTCTGCCATAAAATAGATGCTCACCTGAATAGATTCTGGTGGGGAGAGGATCCAAAGTCAAAAAAGAGGAAACTACACTTATTGGCCATTGAGAATATCTGCAAAACAAAGAAAGAAGGAAGGTTGGGATTTAGAAACAGTGAAATCAATAACCTTGCTATGATGGCAACAAGTGTTTGGAGACTTATGGAGAACCCTAATTCTCTATGGGAAACTACCCTAAAAGCAAAGTACTTCCCTAGAACTGATATCTTACATGCTAAGTGTCCAAATACAGCATCATGGGCATGGAAATGTATGTATAAAACTATGGAAAAAATTAAACCATTCATCACATGGGTGGTAGGGGAAGGACAATTCATAGATCCTTGGTTTGACAACTGGATTCCAAATAAAGGAGTTGCAACACCAAAGGATAATACAGTACCTGATCCTAATCTCACAGTGGCAGATCTTACCAACCATGAGAACAGAACATGGGACTCAACTAAACTGAGTGCTATCTTTGATCAATCTTCTATAGAGAAGATTGAAGACATACCTTTGACTCTTATCCCTTCAAGAGATAGAAGGATATGGGTAAATTCTAGAGATGGGAAATTCACTACCAAAATTGCATATCACAGCCTCTCCTCAAGAGGTGACATTGACAATTATGAATTATGGAGCAAGTTGTGGGTTCAAAAACTTTCTGCAAGAATAAAATTATTTGTGTGGAAGGCTCTTAAAGGAGCCTTGCCTGTAAACTTAATTCTACATCAGAGAATACACACCTCGGACCTAATTTGCCCAAGGTGTAAATTGAAACAAGAAAGTATAATGCATGCATTAGTCTCATG
Organism: Papaver atlanticum; assembly: GCA_023531105.1. Lineage (NCBI taxonomy): Eukaryota > Viridiplantae > Streptophyta > Magnoliopsida > Ranunculales > Papaveraceae > Papaver > Papaver atlanticum. The sequence continues at coordinate 3,398,586 of JAJJMB010001336.1, forward strand.
TTCACATCTTAGCACAATATGGTCTCAAATAAACATCATAAAAAACCAGTTTCATGATCTTACCTTTGATGAATGGATCAGATACTGGTTGCAGTTGAACCTTATAATGATGTTTCTAATGGAATTGGTACATACCCAATGATAGACTGTATGTGTTGGTCAATTTGGACCAGTAGAAACGCAATTGTTCATACTGGAATAGTTGAAGAACCACCCCCAATTTTGGCTAGAGCAAAATCGATGCTACTGGTGCAAATCAATCAACCACACCTCCAACAAATTGCTGCAATTACACCGATCTCTGATATCTCAACTTGGATTTCTCTACTTGTTAATTGGATTAAAATTAACTGTGATGGGGCTTGGAATCTCTACTCAGAAACAAGGGGTATTGGATTTGTATTCCGAAATTCAGATCACCAATTCATTCTTGCAGAAGCTTTATTGTTGGTTGTTGCTCGGCAGAAGAAACAGAAATCAAAGCAATCAGAGACGCCATGAGAACTGCCTGGGAAAGGAAAAATCAACAAATCCTAATTGAAAACGACGCTGAAGGAGTAATTGAGAAGATAAATAGGAAAGATTTCTGCGGCGACCAGAGAACCCAAGCAATTTGGTCTGATATTGAATACCTAATTACAAAGTTTAAGGGAATCTCTTTCACTTATGTTAACCGCACCAGTAATATGGTTGCCCATAATGTAGCCCAGTGGGCAAAAAACAATAAAAATAGTATGGCTTGGTCTTCACCGCTGGTCAGGCTTATGCCATATTTAAGTGCTGATCATATACCGGCACGCCACATTTTGGCGTTTTAATCCTGTTTGTCGTTTGACTTTGCTTAAAAAAAAAAAAAAAAAAAAAAAACTAGCTACAGGACGCACGCGAATGGTGTGACTAAGTTATATACAGGGCACTAGCACTTTTGTTATGTGATTGCAGTGGGTTGCACATGGTACTGGTACATAGAGCTTGATCATATAAATAGGTAAAGTTATGGTGACTTGTTTAAGTGGGAAGATAGCGGTGGGGATGTAACGTGGCACTACATGAATGGGTTGACGGTATGTAATTGTAGACATCAGTGTAGTGTCGGTTCTGTTGTCGTCGCTGACGTTTGTGGTGAGTTCATGATATATTCCACAGCCAAAGTTCATGATGCAAATGTTTTTGGAAGGAAAGCCCTTTGAATCACTAACGTCAGTTTTTAAGCCACAGACGCGGTAGATGTCGCACCCAGAACTTATGAATACATTTGACTCGTCCGTTTTATATTTAGAATTTCAATTTTTAAGATAATTTTTGAGAAAACCTTATTGGAAATCATTCTTAACCGATTTATCCATCAAGACGTGAATAAAGCGGTGAAATTGTTGTAATTTTATCATCCTTAACCTTAAATTTTTATATCCCTTATATTTTTAAAGTTTATTGTATTTATAATGATCGCCATCACGTAAAACGATCTTAAGAAGTTGTTAATTATTTTCTAAAAGGTAATTGTATGCGATTGCAATGCGCGAAACCTGCACATGAAATCTCCTGTACGAAAGAATACTGTATTCCTTGTAGCAGGAAAAACGAAAACACGTCTACAATACAAAGCCTAATATCCTAGTAACACAGAGATCTTAGATGCACTGTTCGTGATTCAACATAAGCGGAGTCGACAGACTACCAAACAACCTATATAATCTATCATGTAACAGTGATTGCAAACTGCACATGAATACCGGCCATGTTTCGACCGACATATGACTTGATATTTGCACCTGTCCATATACATGCTCTTTTTCTTTTTGAAACTTAGCATAGTACTTACTAGTCAATGAGCAGTTAGTGACCAACCCAGGAAATTTACTAGCTAATAGCTGAGGTCAGTGATCTGAACAAGTCCACAGATGTACCGACCTCTTCTCCTGGAAGCTATAGTTTGTAACTCGTACGGCCAAGTATTTGTCTGGTCTGAATAATTGCATCTAACCTTACATCAACAATGTCTTAATTTAGAACAATCAATCGGAATCAAATCAAAACTGTTAGACGACAGGAACGACACCCCAACTTTGACAAATTAATAGTTATCATCAGACCAAACTATACCAAACTCTATTCATGCACAGAAACAGCTAGCCTCTATGGATGACCTTGCCCACATGCCGAATCCTTAACCCAACGAGGCCACGACTATCGTAACTTGAATTTATATTCAAAAGAGTGTCCGCACGTGCATACGCACGTGCTAGATCAATGGCTAAAAAATGATCCTGTAAGTAGGAGTAAGTTAATTAACTCACACTTCGATGTACAGAATAAAACTATCAAAACTGTATTTCCCTAATCTTCGGTTTGAGTTTTCATTCCACTCTCCACCGCTCAGATTATGCCACGTCTTGTCCCAAATCTGGACAAGCTCCCATTATCCCAGCTGTAACAAGGTTCGTTTGTCCTTCCCTAAAATCTTTACTGCTCCCTCCCTCTATCTCTTTGTCATAATTTTCTCCCAAACTTTTATCTCCGATTCTCCCATGATAATCTAAAATTCCTTTGTTTGTTCTTAAACAAACTCTTTAATGGAATGAAAATGATTAATGGTTTTGATTGGAAAGTGATCGATTGAATTTTACTGTGGAAAGCAAAATCTTGGGTTATCATCACTGTCTTCTTCTTTTCTACTTCTTCTTCTGCTGTTTTCTTGGTTTGATATATGGTTTAATCAATTGAAGTTTTGAATTAAAGAAAAAGTTGAAGGGGTAATTAAGAGGATGGGGGCTGTAGAAACAAAGAAGAAAAATGATTGTATTTTGTATTAGGGATTGATTTTGATTTCTATTAAAAATTTGTTGGAACCTAAATTTTTATCATGGAATTTAGAATTCATTTCCATCGGATATCAATAAATATCGATATATCGTAATGACAGATCTGGTTAATTTCCAGAGCATTTTTTTCTTCTTTTTGTAATATCGATTACCATTATACCCTTACTGATTTATATGAATTTTTTTTTAAATATACACATATTTTTGTGAGAGCAGGGGTATATTTGGAAATCTCAATTTACAGCTTCAAGTACTGTAGCAATGAGAGTTGGCTTTATATAATAGAATAGATAACTTATCAGATATTTAAATACCAAAGTTCTCAAATTGGCCGAGAAAACCGTCTAATTGGATTTACTTCGAAGTAGCAATATCTTTTAATTACTAAAATAAAGGCTAATCTTAATATTTATATAGAAGCCTATTATACGGGCTCCAACCAAATGGTTTTGAGCGCCCCTATGGATTTAAGTGTCTTGAATAAAAATCTAATCTATAACAAAAGCTCAAAAGTACCCTTCAATGATTTATTTTAAATCTAAATAAAAACCAAAATAAAAACCAAAACAAAATCCTAAATTTAACCTAATTTTAATTCATCTCCTCTACTGCATCTTTTTTCCTTTTCTTCTTCTTCTCCATTGTGATGATGAATAGGTTAGATGCGATCAAATTATGAATCTGGAAAATAGTTTAAAAAACCCGTCCTATTGACTTCAATCACGTTAGAATCGAAAAACCAACCCTTTTTTTGTTGGTTTTCATTGCATGCATAGGTTTTTAGAACAACATAAGCATTTGAAAATTAATTTTAGAACAACATACGGTGGGGAAATCAACATTTTCCTACCGTAAATCAACTTTACGGATTGGAAAATATGAACTCCCAACCGTAAACCAACTCTACGGTTTGAAAAAATTTATATTTCCAAACCGTGTGTGAAATTGTCAACCCATTTCTACGGTTTGGAGTTCATACTATCCAAACCATAGATTTATTTTACGGTTTGAAGAATTATATTTCCAAACCGTAGATAAAACTGTCATGTAAAAAAAAATCCAAATTTTCCCACCGTAGATGTTTAGTTCCCCACCATGGACGATCCAGAATTTGGCTAAGGTTTGGAGTTCCCCACTGTATATTTAGTTTACGGATTGATTTCCCACTGTATATTATACTTACAGTTTGGTTTTCATATCGTAGATGCTTCTTACGGTTTGAAAAGTTGGTGCTTAATTATTATGATCATGATTATCTTTTTTTTTTTTTTTTGATTTTTTATTTTCAAACGCTATGTGTAAATCAAATTATTAGTCTAATCAAATCGTTAATCTAATTTAGTTTAGTTAATCCAATCTTTAACACTAATTAACTAAGGCATTCTAGCCATTAGCAAAAATGGTAGGATATGGGGTTTTGGATATTACTATTTCATGACACAATTTTTGGCATTTTGTGAGCCCTCAAAAATATATGGTTGTATCCCCTATAATAGGCTTCTTTATATAAGTTGTTGATCTTCTTGCTTAAGAAAAATAAAGTTGCCGATTTTTCTTTCAATAGATAAGGGGGAAACTTCCCCAGGTTACATCCTAGAAACAGAATATAACATGACAGACCTTAAGCTATATGAGTAACTAAAATCTCGTAACTAGAATCCCGTAATTAGAATCTAGTAACCGTGACTGCGCCATCGAACCGTAATAGTTACACTAATAGTAACATCTGCAACACTATATGGGACAACTGATCGTGGAGACATGATCCAATTTAGTAGAATGTATTTTTTTAATTAACCCTAGTTGGTAGACAAAGACCCTTTTTTGCAGATATATCAGGTACCCGTGGGAGATAACAATCAGTCATAACACAACCAATCTTCCTAGTCGATAAAGCAATACTTTGAGTTTCTTCAAAGTCATCTAACTGCCGGATAAACTCGCGGTTAAGATTCTGAGCTGTGCAAATCATTCTTATTTCAACCACACAAACAAACCATACAAACAAAGATGAACTAGAGTAATCCCAAAAGGGGAATACATGAAAAAATATATAAAACAAAAACGTAAAATGAAACTACCAACTAATAAGACAGTAAAGTAAAGGGATTTGAGCATATTTGAGCATAAAAAAAGTCATCGGTGCTGGCTTTCTTATGTAGAAAATAAGGGAAGGGAGAGGGAGGACGATAAACTTTTCAGTTGTGATACAAGTTGCCAATCAAAGAAAATATTTATACAAGTTCATCAATTACAGTGAGTTAAACCACTTTCACAAACAATTAAAAACCATCAATAATTTGGTTTAAGGTTTGAAATATGTCAAATTGAAGATTTAACCTATGTTATAGAAAACAAAAGAAAAAAACCCAGAACCTAGACAACCTCATTTAAGGAAGATCAAAATATAAGGTTTTTGAATCATTAACAACCGAGCTAAAACTAATATCTTCAAACGCTATAATGTTTAAAGCTTGTGTAAAAAAATTGTTTCAAAATGTAAATTTAGAAAATACATTTTCTCACGTTGAGCAACAAATTAAGTATGACAAATTAAGTATGCAAAATAATGGTAGTTAAGAATATAAAGCTAATTAACATTGAGATCAAAAAGATACCCAATGATGTATATTAATATGGATATGACAGTTATCGTGCAATTAAAATACTACATAAAAAATAGTATTAATAATGGTAATCAATTTATTGATTTTTAATCGTTGGCATGTCTTTTTAAAACTAAATGAGAATTCGGTTACTACAATAGGACAATTGTTTGTCTCAAAACTAAAGAAAATGGAATATCAGTCTAATTCATATTATACTGATAAGGGGTCACATTCGAGCAAAACGACTTCATCTTAATAATGAAAAATACGAAAACACAACTCATTCCAATAAGAGATCATGATATATAAATGAAGGGTTAATCTGTCGGGACTCAAATTAAGAAAGTATAGAATGTAATGGTAGTGTTATTACATAAATATTAGTTTCAGGTGTTTATTATGAATACCGGAGATAGGTATATATAGCACACCTATACAAACAGACTTAGTCAAGTCAACCTGACTCCACCTTTGTTGACTTGACCTACATTCCTAATACACCCCTCAAACATTACAAGCGGACACTGAAAAAATTTGAAAAGAGAAAAGAAACATAAAACAAACATCCTGCAATAGACAGACTGGCAGGAAAAACAAACACATCCTGCAATATAAAACCTGACATGAAAACCAAATAACATAAAAGACAATCACCCTCTCATACTGACACAAAAAGAACAGTCATACTGCAACACCATCATCAGCAGCATCAGAGACATCAACAGGGGTGTTAGAAGCATGAATCACACTTGTCAGAAGTCTTGAGAAGGTTGGATAGCAGAGGCCTTTAGTCATCAAATCAATCACTTAGTTTTTAGAAGTAACATGATGAACATGTAAGAAGCCAGATTCAACCAACTCCCATATACCGTCTTAATCTACTTTCACATGTTTCGTATTGGCATGGAAAACATGGTTAGATGCTAAGCAGATATCACTATGATTATCACTGAACAACTGAAGAGGATGATCAATGGAAATATGAAGTTCTAATATAACATAAGTAAGCCACTGTAATTTTGTGACAGCAACAACAAGGCACTTGTATTCAATTTCGGTTGAACTTCTAAAAATAGTTGGTTAATTGCCCATAAAAACTACATAACCAGATTATACTTTCTAGTGTCCAGGGAGCCAGCCTAATACGAATCAATATGTGCAATCAAAGAATGAATATCACCATTCTTTAGAGAAATACCATTACCCAAAGTTCCCTTCAAGTATCGCAACATCCTCTTAACAAGTAGGAGATGTTGATCAGTAGGAGCATGCATAATTCACCGCAAAGCATATATCAGGTCTTGTGTGAATAAGATACTGAAGATCACCTACTATATTCCTATACTTTAAAGGATTAGCTAGCAAAGTATCATCATGAACTAAACACCTGGTAGATTTTGCAACTGGAGTAATCCAGGGATAGGTGACCTCCCGGAAGCTGCTGCTGGATTGCCGCAGCGATGCCCATTGAAAACCCCACACTGCTGGATAACCGCAATGGCTAAGTGAGGACAGTATCGGTGGAGGGTCGGGCCATTGTAAATGGTATCAGAGCCAACGACGGGTCACCTGCCGAGGGTGGAAGAGTACATTGGACGGGGTTGGTCCAGAAACTTGTCTCATGACGGGTAGGGAACGTCGGAGATCTGTGATTGAAAATATATTCCGAAGCTGAGTTCGGCTCCAATTGAAGATGCTGATATTGTAATACCCTGATTTCGGCTGTGGTTTGCGAATGAAATATAAGTAATAATTTGTCATTCCCTAACACCAATGCCTTTTCAGCACGATTGGCTCCAGAGTTGGCAGAAAACTCTGCAGTTAAATGTGCTCGAGCGGGAATAAACCAAGGATGGGTGACCTCCCGGGAAGTTGCTGTCAGATGAGTGCAACAATGCCCGTTAAAAAACCCACATTTCCGAGAATGGTGGTGTACTAAAGAACAGCTGGTAGGCTTGTTAAAACAGTGGACAACAAATCGTGACATCGTTTTACCTTGAACACCCGTCCACATGGATATGGACAACAAGACACACCCTAGGTATTGCAACTTCCACTGAAAGTTCAAACCCCGATGATGGAATGCATGGCACTTACAAGAATATTTCAAAGAAAAATGAGTCCTGGAGAGATCATTTTTTTGCGTGTGTGGGGGTGGGGGGTGGGGTGGGGGGTCATAAGATCAACGAGAATTTACTGCCACAACATTAAGACAAGCAAGAAGAGGTCAGCAAAGCCATGCATGGCGGTCGACCTACCTCTTAATGAGATGGCACAAGTCGCTGAGAAGTTTGCACAGACTGTCGTGGTACGAAAATTCTTTGATTCGTTAAACTTCAGCGATGATCATATTTGTTAAGAATCCACAACGCTATCTCTCATATCGAGCAAGCTTCCGTACACCATGCCTTCCTACTTATGCAAATATCATCAATTTCTCGGATGACGACATATTTATACCTAGGGAGCACCTTCGACCAATGTACGTCATGGAAGTCATAAACATATAACATTTAAAAACACACCTTCATCAACGGATGAACCTCGTTAAATCGGAACCTCTTGTTCACCCTAAAAATGATTAGGATTAAGAGAAAGTTCATTCGTATGCACCAGACAACGGTTCGAGGATTCAAAGGAGTAATCTAAAAGGTCATCAGAATCATTAATCTTGTCACGCACATCAGGACGAATAAGAGTGTCAATCATTTTTATGTCTTACTTAGACACCACCTTTCACATGCTACTAGGGCGGGATTTCTTGCAATAACATAAGGTAACAACTTCGATGTAATGGAGGGAAAAAATTATTGAATCTCACCACCACCAACCCATTCGGACCAGAGGAGTCCTACATGGTGGACGCCGTTTTTTTACGAAAAGCTGGACAAACACAGTACCCAAAAGAAATGAGTATACACTATCCTGCTACCCCAGTAGACTGAGGAAGATGATACGTAAGACAAGAAGAAATATGTATCATCACTTCATCTGCTGAGACTCGTAACTCATACGGTGGATAGTAAATCTAACACGACCATCTCCACACCACACCCTTCCCGACTCATGGAATGTTGTCACCTGAAAACAGAAGCAAATAAATCATCAGAAATCCAGGATCAAATATGTTATGCACGCCGACGGAAAATCAACCTACAAATTATAACAATTAACGGGGGAGCGGCTGACGACACAGGTACCACAAGTATGTGAGGTTGAAATGCAATATATTGACGTCAGGGCTCCCCCACGGGTCCCGAAGCAGACCTCATGGAGGTCATCCCAGAGGAATTATTGACAGGGCGACCTATGCTGGACGATACTGGATAGGCAGTCGCTTAGGGCGATAAGTATGCACGAGACTCATTTCTTTTTTAAGAGAATATAAGGATATCTTCAATTATAATTACAATGGGATGCCGGGACTAGATGTTGCGCCAAAGCCTGCGGAAGCGTTAGGTTGCACTTCTACAAAGG